>JARWLC010000007.1:62851949-63394449 GCA_033318265.1 Phyllotis vaccarum
GTCCCCATTTGAAGAAAGTGATATGACACAGAATGAAACTCCTTAGACAGTGCTCTCCCTCTCTGGACTAACAAGTGTCACAGCTGTTCTGTTATTATTTTCACATCTCTGCCAAGGTATGCCATCCAGCACCATGCTGTCTTCCTTCTCATGTGAAGACCCTAACTAAACCTCTGTGCTGAAGGAAGTTTTTCCAATACCTTGTAAAATGGTTTATGAGTGTCTGTCTAAGTGAGCTGAGTTTTCAGTGTTCATCACAGAGAAGGAACACAAAGAGCAACTATGAGTCCCGGAATCATTCAAACTGATTTATAGCCAGTGCCTTGCCAAAATTTACAGATCCCTTTGGGCTGTGCAGATGGCTGCTCAGCCCTGTGAGTAGCTTTGCTCCTGTGTCTGAACATACCCAACAAGAAGTCTCAAGACTCCAGGGTAAGGCTTGCTCAGTGAACCTTGCAGTAACAGGCAGATAACAAAGATCTGACACCCCTGGAGGATGAGCCCATCTCATCTCTAGTTAGCCTTGTGTGAGTAGACTTAGTTTGTCTCTTAAGATTATTTTATTTTTAGGTTTCTTTAGACTTTAAAGCAGGAGGTGATGGGATTCTTGAAAAATGAAAGCCCTTTGTTTTTGCTGTTTGCATAGGATCTTCATGCACACAGCTCTAGAGGACATTTTCTAAACAGCACTCTAGACATCAAAGGGACAAAGAGAATGTATCATCTTATCAAGAGGCAAAAACACATCGCCTTCATCTTGAACTAAAAGGAAGACAGAGAGTTTTAATCTCATCTTCCCAAAACTAATCGTAACTGTCTCTTCTTATTATTGTCAAGAGATTACACAAGTGGGTGACAGACAAGGACCATGAAAACAAAAAATCACACCATTCTAAAACGGTTTGGTAAATACCATTTAGTACAGTGACAACTTACACTAAAGGATGGTTAATATTTGCATTCATTACTGTCTTTATCTTTGTGATAAAATACTTCAAACCACCAACTTAAGTAGGAAAGGAACTTTTCTGGAGCTCTTGTAACAGGGGATAGTCCATCACAGTAGAGGGGACATGCAAACAAGAATAGCTGGGCATACATGGCAGGCATGTGACAAACATGTGCCTAGGCAGTGGATACATGATGCAGATTGTCAGGAATCAGAGAATCTTGAGTGAACTGGACCAAAAATATAATCAATAAGGCTTTGCCCCATGTGACTCACTTCTTCCAACTAGAATCCACAACTTCATAAAGGTTGTACAGCCTTATCAGCCACCTGCTGGGTAGCAAGTGTTCAAACACATGAGCCTGTGGGAACAATTCACATTGAAACTAGCATTGCAGTTTTGATCTCCAATATCTTACTACATTTTTCCTGTGTGTTGGGTGTTGGTGTGTGTGTGTGTGTGTGTGTGTGTGTGTGTGTGTGTGTGTGTGTGTGTGTGTGTGTGTACGGTTTTGTAATCATGTGTGGATGAGTAAACATGTACACAGGTACATGTGTGTTGGTACAGGTAAAGGCTTAAGGTTCCCTGGGCTAATTAATGTGCCATTCTGTTCTTTTCTGTTTTACTTGTTAAGGCAGTGTCTGTTTATCAATCCCTGATCTCACAGGTATGCCTAACCTTACTAGTTTGTTTAGAGATCCCATTTCTGCTTCCTGGGCCTGGCATTACAAGCAGGTATCCACATCTACCAGGCATCTTCCATGCTCTGGTCTTCTCCCATCTTTAATTATGCAGCCATTTCCTCAGTCCTCTAATTTTTCTCAATCCTGCTTACATCTACTTACCATATATTCTTATACCTTGTCTCTATTCTGTGATTCCTGCAGCTTTATTTTACCACAACTCTGAATCTCATGCTTGTATCACTTTCAAAGCTACACAGAGAGATAGGAAAACAATTTCAAGAGTGAGGATTTCCCCAACATAATATTAATAGAGAATCACCTGGAGATCTTAGGGTAGAATTCATTTATAGGCTTAGAGTGCTAAAACCATAAGATAGCACAAGAGAATCGCTGTTATGTAACCACAGTTTGTTAGCCTGTGTTGTAAGTTGACTGTTGCTAGCTTAGGTTGATGACATCAGAATTCTCCTTAACTCTCCAGTTCTTCTGAGACACTCCAATCTTATTCAAAGAAGTTTTGAAAAGTCTATGTAATCCTAAACAGAATCCATTTGCATTCATTGACTACTGAAGTATTTGCTTCGGACTTCTTAGGCACTGCCAATCTCCTGCATATACAGGGTGCAGAGGTGTCTGTGTCATGGGAATATTATGCTAATTTGTCCACAAGCCTGCTCCTCCTCCTGCCTGCATGATGTTCCTTCTATACACCCCTTGTTCCCTTGGCTCAAGACCTATACTGATTGCAATAGTCTCTTGAAGAAGTCAATAGGGTTCACCCCTTCTACCACTTTCTAGTTGTTCAAATGTTCTTAGTGAGGTGTCACCAAATGGCCAAACAAAACAGTAATCCCAACACCCAAGAACTGCATATCTCTCTTCTCTGTTGCATTCTCCTTTAGTGTAATGTTTTCAGCTGTATCCATAACTCTACTCTTCTGTTTATCACAAAAATGCCAGATATATCAAAATGCTCAGAAATGTTTCATTTTTAATGAAGGAATAAATAAATATAAAGCTTATGCAAATTATTTCAGCTTGATGTCTCTATATAATCTTTAATGTGTCATTTTTTCCTGTAAACATACAATTTCATAGTTTATCAAAATTATATGTTGTTTCTAATATCTAAAATGTTTATTTTGGTTTTTTGTTGTTTCATTTTGTTTGTGTTTTTATACAATCATCAGGCAATCAATTTCTTAATCATCTTTCTCTCTAGTTGCTAACATCTCACCAGACTCCTGGCTATTTTCATACAATAATTATTTGACATTTCTTAATTCACTAAAGATTAACTTGAGAAAGAGGGGTTTCCAGCCACAGTCCCCCCCCAAAAAAACCCCACAAAGCAAAGGCTGTTGGCAATAGTATAGGGATTAGAAGAGGCCACTGCTAACAAGCTCGTGGGCAGTTTGAGCAATATCTGGAGACACAGTAAGGATCCTTTCAGGAGGCAAGAGAAACACTGCATTGCCTCAGGAATCCTTTGCTTCCTTTCCTTAGATGTAATGTCTCTGGCAGAGATCCCATCTGCCACTACTCAAAGTCCAATCATTTTCCACTGGAGTTCTTCTTGAGAAGTTATCCAGCAAATATGTCCTAAGACTGAGAAGATATCTCAGCATTTTAGAAGGTGGATCTGCCTGAATGATTTCTTCCTGGACTTGGCTGAGATGTTTTTCCATCTCCTTTCAGTTTTTAGTGTAGATTTTATGAGTATTGAATTTTAGAGTGTCTAGTAGCTGAGGTCAAGTCATAGACAAAAGATCTCTAAGACTGAAATATAAATAGAGAAGAAGAGTTTGAGATGACATCATTCTCTATGTACACCAGAAGTGACCACAAATAACCTACAATAACCTTTAAAATTAGTTTTTTCCTGACTTCATAAAACAATATTTTATTTGGCAGGCATGCGTTGGCAAGCTCTTCCAAAGCTCTGTTTGTTTTCTGTATCCAGGAAGACACCACCACTGTTGTCACATAGGTTTCCTTCTCTGTGGTTTTGCCATTTTCTGCTTCTTTATGAGTGGCTATTACAGAATGTTTTTTCTTTGGGACATTTATTAAGAGTAACAAGGATATGAATGAAAAGCCATCCTCATAACTGTATAGAGTGGATTTCTCCATCCACATGTGATGCTGAGCAAGTTTAAGAAAAAGAAGTAAATCATCAACAGGCACATGGCTACTTTATCCCGAGGTTATATAATAGCATGAAGCTGGATGCAGACCACTGAAGAAAATCAGTCTACTTGCCTTTTGATATGCGGATCAAATCCCAAGTTGTAAAGAGAATGCCAGCTCAGAATAGGATTTTTTTTTCATGTATACAGTTATTCTGAACAAATTGAAAAGTGTCCAGGGAAAAAAAATATCATTGCAAAATTATCTCATAGGTTAGATAATCATTTTAACCTTAATAATCTTTCCATTATAAAACAGAGGTCGGTATGGTTTTCTAAAGGTTAGAATACTTTAAAATCCCTTATGAATTTATTTACATTCACATCATTCAGTTTTTCAAAACCTTCTTCCACTATTTCCTCAGAGAAAAAAGACAAGAAAGTATAAAATGTTTTCCAATAAAACTTTAAAAGAATCAAACACAATGAACAGCACTTCTAGAAGCAGCCACGATATTTCCTTTACTTCTTGTGGTTCCTATTAATCTTATGAAGGCAAAAGAGGAAGGCTCCAGTAATTAACCTTGTGCTGTTGACCTAACCAAAAGTAACTGGCTATACAACAATTTAGTTGTCCATATAAAAACAGGAAGAGAGATTTCCCCAAGTAACCCTTATTCTCCATGAGAAAAACAGCTGGTGCTCTCTCTTTCTGTGTAAGCCTGTGGGGCATGGATGAAAGGATGTATATTTCTGATATCCTCCCTTGTAAATGGGTGGTTTTTTTTAGTGGAAGTATGCCAACACTCAGTTCCTGAGAGGCAGAGGCCCATGAAAGTCTGGCCTGAATATTTAAAATTATATCTTTATAAAACAAGGTCTGTGAAAATGAACTAAGTTGCCTTACCAGTGTTACATGAATAATCACTGTGAAATAATAATGGAAATCTATACCTGTTCCTCCTTGGAAGGGAGGAAAAGATTAATAAGAAACACAGCCTTCCAACAACAAAAATCAAAGTTCAAGTACCAGACTTCTTTTGTGTCCCTGTTTTCCATGCTACATTTCCCACAGCACACTGCTGGGATTTTTTATTTTTTATTTTCGCTACGCATGCTCACACATCTGTTGCACATGTGTGATCAACCGACTGGAGTTTTGAGCCAAATGTCCTGTTAAATGGACAGAGTGGGCAGAGCATTCCTCTGAGAGTTAGACCCTGCCTCTGGTGGATTGGCGCCAAATGCAATGGTGTAATAAAGAAAAGAAATCTGCTCATTTGAATTGCATTGAAATGAACTGTGTCCTCTCCTAAAATACCATATGGTAATGTTCCCTGGAGGTATGGTGCATAACACCTAGGTCTGGCAGGCTCCAATGAAAGGCTGTAAACGTCCCAGTGTTGTTGGGCTGTGAAAGGCAAGATAGTTGACAAGAAGCGTGCAAGGGGAAACAAGAATCCTGTGTGATGTCCCTCAATCAACTTGAAATGAAAGAAAGTGGACTGAACAGAGAAATGCTAGCAAGTCGCCTTAGAGAAATCCTCCTTCTCCCATTAAAACTCACTTTTTGGATCTCACCTCCAATAAAGTGAAACCTTATGGAAAAAAGGCTGTTTCACCTGAGCAGTAGCCAGAGTTTCTTTGGAGCAAATTATCTCAATAAGACTCAAGTGTATGTCTGCAAAGCAAAATGCAGTCTTCTTAACCAAACCTCCACCAGAGCTGAGAGCAGACAAACCAAGTAACCGGAGCCTCTGAGAGTTCATGTCCGTCCTGGCTAGCACTCTCAGTGAACCTCATCTGAAGGCAGTAGTAGCTGGTAACCAGCATACTATGCTATGAGGCCTCTAAGGTACACAAAGACACACACTCACACACACACACTCACATCAGGATTTTATAGCATTGAGAAATTCAGTAACATAAAAGAACTGGAGGTGAGAGTCTGAAATATGTGTATGCCAAAAAATATAAAGAAGCAAGCCTAGTCTAGTACGGAGATTTGCAGCATGGGCTTGGACTACAACAAACCATAATTTCCATAAGGAACACTAACATCATTTCTATCAGAGAGTGATTTTGATATTTTGTTTGATCTTTCTGTAAAAGTTTCTACTAATTAGTGTAAAATCAAAATAGAGCAGAGAAATAAAATGAGAACTTATATCCAGGTGATGTTATTCCTGCTCATTTATTTCCTGTAGAACAGTTAAACTGATTTTTAACTGCCCTATGTCTGTTAATGAAGTACATCAATTCCTAAAAGTATTTTTTTCTCAACTTTCTTTTCTGAAGTCTAGACAACTATGGTCCATTTATATAACTAAACATAAGTTGTATATGTAAGTAATTATACTTAACTTTTGTGAAAAGTGACATTTGTTTTCATGTCAAATGTGACTTAGTATTTGATTTGTGATAATTAGATTTCTTTGTGATAATTCTGAGGAAGCTTTCTACTTATTACCTATAAAATATGTAATGTATAACAGAAAAATAATGACAAATACACGTTAGGAGTTTCTAATTATGTCAGTTAAATAACGCATTTAGTCTTAACCATAACAGTGGATGTTGTCATGTTTATATCCCTGAAGGTTACAGATGAGAGAAAGGAACGTGTCAGAATTCCTGCCTGGAGACGGGGTCCCTTTTCTTTGATCTGGAGCCCACATTCTTAAACATCACCACTGTTTCTGAAATTTGGACTCTAGGACTGATATTTCAAACATACCTTTCCTGTGTTTCAAACTCTTTGAAAGAAAAAATTTGATTAAACTTAATGATTTCATAGGCTTTAATTTAAAAAGACATTTGTATGACTATTATTTTTATGGATGAAGAATATGATTAAAATATTAGCCTGTTATCTCTACACCCTGCCACTAGTAATGCTAGATACAAACTTTTTCAACTACTTTTCCCATGATAGAGGAAATCTTTAATCTCACTACACAATTTAATTTTATTTTTCTACTTTCTAAGCAAATGCACTTACCCAAAGTAGAGGCCTATCTGGATTATTTTTCCGTAACTAATAGGGGGTTTTGTTTAAAAGAGTTAAACTTTAAAATCAAGTCTTAGTTTCTGTAAATTCCCTTCCTATCCTTAGGTATGAGTTATTTGTACTTGTAGATCTCCTGAACACCAGGATCACCATTTTAAAAAAAAGACTGTTGACTGTTGAGCTGCCATCTACACTGATGGTCTTGCTTCAGGATGATTTTCTCATGTATCAACACAGATGTTTCATTTTTTTTCATTAATTACACAAGCTTCAGATTAGATACTCAAATGTCAAATAAATGCCAGCTTCTCTTTGTTGTTGACAAAGTGGACACAGAATTCTGAAGCAACCGTGCATGTCATTCATATATTACAACCCTGCTTCTCGTTCCAACAGAGTTCTGAGTGCAAAGTATGATCCAGTAATTATCTTCACAGAGCAGAAAACTAATGCACAGAAATTATATTTACAAGGTCCCTGAATATATAATAAGATTGTAGGCAGCCAAACTACATTCCACAGTAAACTCCTAAAGGGATGTAATGAGTATTTAAAGCTTCTTGCAAAATCAGTCCACTCTTACATTGTTTTTCACCTCAGCTCTAATTTGAGCTATCAGTGTCACAGAAAAATCACCGTATAGGTTCACAACAGACCTTAGATGAAAAAGTCCAAACTAATTACATACACGCACATTTATGATTTAAACTTAGGAAGTTTGTATCTACAAAGTGCACTGCAGAAGCTTGTCTGAATTACCTTGGAAGCACTGGATTTACTCTTAGATGAGAATAAGCTGAATAGAAACAACTTTTGTTATCCCACAGGTTGATTCTAAAAATTATTCTCTGGTCATTTTAAGGATGCTACTAACTTCCTGGATGGAAAATCCAGGTTTCACTGTTTTCTTAATCACGGAGAACTTTGAGAAATACAATAGAAGCTGGAGTTAGAACACTGTAAACAAGCTAGCATCTTGCTGGACTTTGACAGAGCTGGTAGAGTTCTTAGAAGTGTTCCAGTAAAAGTGAGTCCCTATACATAACATCACCAATAAATGAATCCCTACTCTTGAGACCACCAATACAAATGAGCCTCTCTGTTATCACTGGTAAAAGTAAGTCCCTATGACATCACCAAGATTTGAAGAAATGAAATAAACTCCTGATCAGACAGGTAAGGGAGCTAAATTCTTATCTAAAACCTTTTTCTTGAATCAAGAATTCTCCTCCCCCTTTTCTGTCTCTCCTCTTCCCCCTCCTCCTCCTGCCTCCTTTCTTCCATGGCCACAGCCCCCCTCCCCTCTCAGGCACACTGGGGCTAGGGGAGCAAATGTGGATAAACCCAGGACCTTTCAGATCATTTCAGAAAAAAAAAAAAAAAAAAAAAGTCTCAGGAATGTATCCAGCAGCAGTCCAGGCACGTTTTCCTCAGGGAACACAGTACGCCTTGTGTGCAAAGCCTCTCTTACAAACAGGAATCTGAACTCAGCGATTCTTGCAGTGCCTTCTCTACCTCTCCCTCTCTTCCAAGTCCTTCTGCTTCCTAATCTGCTAAATTAAATGCTAAATCAGGAGCAATGGCCTCCAATTAGCTTTTCAATTAAAGTGTACAGTTCAAAGTTGACTCCAGAGTGAGTAATTGCTTTTGAAAACCACAACCAGCAGGCAGCTGCAAGATTGTTACAACAGTTTATTTAACCTGAAAACATCTGATCAATTTTATTATCTCAGGAAAAGGGAGATATCCTGGGGAGTGGTATTTAAATATATTACACACCCTACACACTGCAGAAAGAGCTGAAACTCTTCAAGGCCACCATAAATATCTTTTGCCATCACCTTGCTGAAAAAACAAACTCAAATTACACTTTCTTCATTCAAAACTCAACAGAGACTAAGAACTTGGTGACATTCGGCAGAGGTGGAAGTGTGGGGAGGAGGTGAAAAACTTTGCAAAACTGCAAGGTTTAAAGACTTCCAAGTATCTGCCCATGATGTTTGAGGTTTCTGCTCATCCAGAAGAGCTACTCATAGAGAGCTAAGGACCTATCCAAAGCAAAGAGAGTTCCATTTCCGTAACCCTGCCTCGACTGTGCTGACCTGTTTCTGCAGTCCTTTCTACAGCCACAGGAAGGAAAGAAGCCAGTGTCATGTAAGTGGAATAAAGGTCCTTGCAGCTTCTGCCTAAGCCTCCCTGTCCCCTGTGTTATGCATGCCCTGATCTCACTGTCTTCCTCACAGGGGATGCTTTTTGTTAAACTTGCTTCTAAACTCTCAAACTCTTGTAGGTTTGAGCACCAGTTTCTACATTGATTAATAGGACGATCTTTGGCACATCATCAGGAGTCACAAAGAATGACTTTTCTGTGACTCCTTTTCCAGGTCTAAAACCTCATAGCTTCATGTTTCAGATTTAATTTGTGAAAAGTGCTCAGACCATGTCTGGAGCAGGAGACCTTTTAACACATAATGGATGAATGTGTTAAATGTCTTTCCTGCATTTTAATGTCTTGGCCAATCAAGAGTTATACCATCTTCCAAGCTGTTTCCAGACCTTGGCGCTTAGATATTTCACATCACCAGGAAGAGCAGATTCAAACAGCTGGGCAGTTCTTTTCCCTTTATCTTGAGATTCTGTAATGTGAAGCTTTAATATCACCATGCCCTTCTTTTTCTGGAAAGTTTAGCTCTGAATAGCACCACGAAGGGCAGAGTGTAAGTACATATCTCTATAGTTCCTAGTACACCGTCATACAATGCTGAATATATAGGCTGAATACTAACTCCAATTCCAACCAATCCACTTAAAGGCTGTCCCCTTTTCTGCCTGTTTAAGAGAAGAAAGGAAGGGAGAGAGAGACAGACAGAGAGACAGAGAGACAGAAAGAGAGAACACTTAAGACAGTGTAGAATTTGCTCTCAGGGGGGAAAAAGTCACTAATTCCTACAAACACTTCAGTATCACCAAAAAAAAAAAAAAAAAAAAAAAAAAAAAAAAAAAAAAAAAAAAGAGAGAGAAACCCAGCTACATTTTGTTGCCTTTTGTGTTTTTTCCCCAATCACATTTACTTCCCCTCTAGAATCATACTAATGTATTTAATACTTTGAATTTCTATGAATTCTTGACTAATATATATCATTTTATATACATATTTTAAGTGTGTTAGTGTTTATTTAAATTGATAAGCCTATGTACCCATCTGTTATGCAACCACTCAATGCTGGTCTTTAATCAACAACCTAACTACCAATATATCAGAGAAGATATTATTTTTGATCAATGTGGTCTAAATCCCACAGTGATATGAGGAACCCAGTGATGAAAGTGTTCCTACCCACTCAATTTTTCTATCAGAACTGTCAAGTCAAATGCTGTTCTTTCACTTTCTGGTGAATATGCATTCAGATAAAGAGCATTTTATGTTTTGAAATCTAATTGTTCACAACCAACATGTCTAGTTGATAAAAGCATACAAATTTCAGAAACCCAGAGAAACATAAAACACAGACCCCTGAAAAACTCCTGTATAAACAGGCAAGCCATGAGTAAAACATAAATAGCAAGCCAGGTGTGGTTTCAGAATCTACTGGATTTACTTATGAATATGTAGGAAATGCATCAGATTCCAAAGATATTTACTTCTGTTTCTGCACAGATAAAAAACAAATGCTGGAGATGATTCAAACACATAGGAGATAAGAGATAAGATAAGATAAATAAGGGATTCACAAAGGTTCGCAGCTAATTCGGCACTGATGCAAAGGCATCTTAAAATACATTACCAGCAGCAGAAGAAAATCTCTTTAGAGTACATTTCATGTGATTCCGCCTTTAAAAAAATGAAGAAATACACTGGCATAATATCTTTCATGTTTATAGGATGCCACGTGCTAGAAATGTTTCTAAAGATGCAATTGTGCAAAAGGCTAGCACACCCAAAGGGCAGAAGGAAAATGACTGATATTTTCATTTCTGTTTATTATCATGGTGCATTTCTGCGGCTTACAGCCGGTATGTATTAACTTCATGCTGATGTTTTCCAAGTAGAAACAATAAAATGAAAATGGATAATGGCTTTTAGGTGAGTTGGAGACATTCTTTCGCTCACAAATGGAGAAGCTGAATGTCAAAGGAAGGAGGAAGAAAGGAGGGAAGAGAAGTTCCCAGAATCAGCCATGTCCCAAGCACTTATAAACAGTAGGCCAAATCAAGGGAGTTGCTTCTAAGATGCATGATTTGCTGTGTGTCTGTCTGTGTTGCAGAGAAAAATTGGAAGAAATTATTTTCATATAAATAAAGGAAACACGCTTAAATGAATTTGAAGAATGAAAGGCAAAAACATGTTTTCAGCTGAGATAGTAACAGCAAGTAAGAAGTTAACTAGGAAGAAAGAGAGTTACAAGTATTTTTGAGTCTCTACAAGGCCACGAAATTTATATTGTTCTTCATTGAGATTAAGTTGAAATGAACACATATCACAGTAAGCTCAAAATTTTACCATAAAACTTTATTTTACCATATAAAGAGCAATTATCTTGATTGTTAATAAGATGTTTAAGTTTTCAAACAAGGTGTTTCAACATTTCTTTTGGATTAGATACATTATTTTTTATTTTTCTTCATATAGCCAATCCTAAAAAATGCAATATAAAAGAAAATATGGAGAGTTTATAGCAGAATGTGAACATTTTTTAAATTATCTCTGTGAGCCAGGAAAAATATATGAAATGATAATGGGCTATGAAAAACAATTCAGATTTGAGCCAGTAATCCTAGAACTAAAGATTTTACCTTTGAAAAAAATATTAATGAACGTTTTCATTTTTTCTAAGATAAGAAACAGATAATTTTAGTTTTGAAAGCCCAACATTTGACTTCAGTATGGTTCAAACATCTGTCTCGTGGAATCCTTTACCTTAAACGCCTGGGAGAGCTGTAACAAAATGACAGACTGGCAGGTAAATACGTCAGTTACATCCAGGACAAATAAAACAGCGGAAGAGGCCTCAGGAAGTATGGTAAAGCCCATGCTTCCCAGGGTACTTTGTGCTGTTAAATTCCAATAATGCATCTGCATTCCATTTTTCCATGGCAGTTTGACTTTCTGAATGTTTCACATATTAAAATATGAATGCATTAATGTTATATGCTGTCATAATTTCATTTGCTTACAGTAATAATCTATGAGCTTGAACAAAGGAAAACATTGAGAAAATGTTAAATAGGTCTAGGGATTTGCAGCTGTGCCTTATTTTCCCTCTTGAGTGTAGCAAGGCAACAAACCTAACATTTATGGTGCTCTACTCCCTCTAGTGGGCAGGTTTTAAAAGGCACGTTTTATGGTTGCCTTGCCAGAGGGTGCAAATAGCACTTGTAAGTCTCTGAACAATGATTGCTCCAGTCACACGGGGGCTTCAGCCTATCAAGTGTTACCTGTTTCTCAGTATCACCGTAGCTAGTTGCAAACTAGAACTAATCCGGGTTGGGAAATTTTGTTCAAACAAAATGAAAATTCCAACTACACACATACTTCTTGATCCCTTTAAGAACCTGGTCAAAGCATATGTCCTTTGGCACCACGCTCACTCACTCCCACATAGATGGAGGAAACCTGTCATCAAAGTAAGAACTCCAAGGTGAGCATAGGGCTAAAAGGCCATTTCAAATGCACTGTTTCATTTGAGTTTAAAGGCTTGGAATATGTTACTGATAATCCATGAAATTACAAACATAAGAGGTTATTTCTTCGCATTTATATAGTGCCACTGGCCACAAAATCTACAGCTGAACCCTGTGCTTGGTAACTCATATTTTATGCAGATAAATATTCTCAGATGTAAATTTGTTTAAATTTTAAAAGCTATGTTTTTCTATTTGTACAAACTACATTTTTGCTACAGAAAATTTAGTGCAAAAAAATTTTTTATAGCAGTGGAGCCTTGATTGGAACCTAAATAATCCCAAAGAAATGACATAATATATTCTGAAAGTTGAAGTAAAAAAATAAATGTTTGTTGTAGTATGCTAAGTCACATTAATCTGTCATTCACTAGATGCTAAAAACTGTTCAACTACAAATGGTCTATTGCAAACTGGAGTGTAAGTGCTGTATCCAAAAATTATGTATTGAAAACTTAATCTTCAGTGTAAGCTTTGGGCATCGGTCCTAAAGGGTTGGAGTCAGGAAGCCTCTTCCATAATGGATGTGTTCCTATTGATTGTACAAAGACTTGAAATGAGAGTTCCAGACCCATTTTATATCTTCTCCTTACCCATGGGATAATACAGAAGGTTCCTGCAGGTTTTCATCCAGTGATTTTGGACTTTCCAGCCTCCATAGCAGGAAACAAATTCATTCCATCTTCCTTTCTTCCTCACCTACTTCTTTACTTTCCTGTCTCCCTTCCCTCCTCTCCTCCCCCTCCCTCGCATTCCTTTCTACCATCTATGCCATCGTAACACAAGTTGGGTGATGCAATTATGTCAGTACAGAATACATAGTATTCAGCTTAAAGAAGGAGATTATGCCATTACATAACATGAATAAGCCTGAAACACACTGTGCTAAGTATAATAAACAAAACAGAGGAAGACAAAAACTTCATGATCTCACTTAAATATTGAGTCTAGAAACTTTAAACTCACAGAAACAGAGATCAGAAGGCTGTTTACCAGTAGTTGCCTTTGATAGGGCACAAGCTTGCAGTTGGTCATGAAAATGTTCCAATATACATCCTGGAGACTGTTGCTGATAAAAATGTGTGCACGCTTGAAATTTTCAAAAAGATTGTAATTCACTAATGCTCTGCACACATGTGTGCACATACATGTGCATATACATAACACACACACACACACACACACACACACACACACATTGAGTGTGAGGAAACAGAGTGCTTTTTCAACCTTTTATTGAAAATAGATTTTCCTTCTTGTAATATATCCTGATTACAATTTCCCCTCCTTTTACCCCTCTTGAGTCCTTCCCATCTCCCCTACCATCTGATCCACCCCCTTCTGTCTCTCATTTGAAAATAAACAGGATTCTAAGGAATTATAAAAAAAAACACATTAAGACAAAAACTAACATATTGAAATAGAACAAAACAAACAAAAGAAAATACTCAAGAATCAGAGATGCCGAGAACCACTCACTCAGGAATCCCATAAAAACACGGAACTGGAAGCCATAATATGCATCCAGTGAATGAATACACATATCAAAAAATGGTTCATTGTGTACCTTCAATAGATATTTTTTACTTGCCAATATTACCTCAGTAAAGCTGAAAGTAAAAGAAAATTCTACCAGTGTGTTAGCTATCCCTCTAGCAAAAAATATTGTCAGCTTCCTCAGTTTGCCTCAGTTTACCCTGGTTTTTGAAACTGTGCTTTTTTGTCAAGATCAAAACAGCTTTAGAGATTAATGTTCTCCAGTCAAGCCTCTAAGTAATAATGGAATCTAGAATTCATTGAAGAAACCAAATTATATCAGTCATGATGGTACATGACTTAACCTCAGCATCCAGGGGGCAGAATCAGGAGGATTTCTGTATATATGAGGCAAGAATTGTTTACATAATGAGTTCTTGGAAGAACCCTGCTCTATAGTGAGACTCTGTATTTAAAAGAAAAAGGAGGGGGAGAAAAAAGGGAGGGATGAAGAGAAGGAGCAAGGAAGGAAGGGAAGCAGTTATTTTCAAACCTAGAAGGAATATTTAGATCACTGAGCTCCACATAGACATACACTGGGAATACATGAAAACCTGCTGTCTGCTCATCAGCTAGTACATTGAAGACGTCCTCATCCTCAGAAGGTACGGGATGTACTGGGTGACATGGAGACATCCTCAGAAGGCACATGTGACATGAAGACATCCTCAGAAGGCACCAGATGCACATTTGACATGAAGACATCTTCAGAAGGCAGAAGATGCACTTCAGCCTTCCTGGAAAAAAGATCCTTTCCTTCCCTTGAATAAGATAGGTATGCTTAACAACTCTGGTTAAATTTCCTCTAATCTGTGCCTCTTACAGCTTCAGCATCTCTCCAAGCTGATGCTCGAAAAACTTTTTCCACTTGACAAACACCTGATTTAACTCTCTTGCTTTGCACAAACCATTTATACCTGTCTTTGGGATACTGCCTTCATGTTGTTGATAGTTACAGGTGTTGCTGAATTTTCTTCTGCTGCTGAACTGTGAAGCTCTCAAGCATCACAAGAGCTATAATGTAATAAATGGAATCAACTCTGTAGGCGGAGTTTTACTTACAAGGCACCAGTCCAAAATTAATATTTATTAAAATATAAATCAACACTCACAATACATGTAACAGTTTATAGTGGCACCTGAACAGGGACTGGAGTATTCGAGCGATGGATGAGTGATGGACGATGGATTCCAAACCCGTCTCTCCAACAGCCAAGAACCAGGAACAACAGATCTCCCAGGATCCCAGCAGCCCCTTATCAATGGGGTTGGCCATAACCCCTCTAAATTGGCCACACCCCCTCCAGGTTGGCCACCCCCTCCAGGAGCCTGGGACCCTGGATAAGCGTCTTCGGACCTTATCAGCTGACACCTGAATCCCACCACTCGCCATATCACAGACTGAAGACTAAACATGAAGTGTGGCGCATTATGGACTAGGAAAGCCTACAAAAATAAGTGTGTCTTGGTGTTTTCGCTACTCTCAGTTGCTGTTGATAGAAGAAAGAGTTGACTGGTGCTCATGCATTAAAGATGAGTCCATAGTCATCATGGCAGGTAGCATGGAGCAGTAGCTGGGGAGCTTATATCTCATCCACAAGCTTGGAGGATAGAGACAGAGGGGGAGGAGAGAGGAGGAAGAGGAGGGATGGAGGGGAAGAAAGAGAGAGAAATTAATGTGGAAATGATGTGGGCTTTTAAAACCGCAATGACCATCCCAGTGACACACCTCCTCCAAGTCCACATCTTATAATTCTTCTCAAATGATTCCATTAACTGGGAACAAGATATTCAAATATGTGAGACTCTGGGGAGGCAAAACCTGGAGAATAAGGGTTCCCTAACCAGTCAATCTAGCTAAATTAGTGAGCTCCAGTACAGCGAGTGACCCAATCTAAAAAATAAGATAGGAAGATTGATTGAAAACTGAAGTATTTGTCAATTTCTGGGCCACACACACACAAATATGTACACAAAATTTTTATATAAAATTAGAGAAAAGAGATTGTTTATGATTTTACAGTAAGATTATTCTTGTGATGAATTTATGAATTCATAATAATCGAATGCTGAATATCATTTCTTAAACATCAATAAATCATTTCACACATTCATGACAAAGAAAAGTCTATATATGTGGGGGTGTGTAGACATGTACATAGTTACTACTCGAGCTGAACAGACCTCATTGCTTCTGCTCAAAATTGCCAAACACAGAAGCAATTTCTTCCACCAGATGGAGCTTTGTTTCTATGAAAGCCACAAACATAGAAGATGAATTTGAGGAGTTTAAATTTTTTATATACATTAGAAAAAAAGTATACAACAAGATGAACTTCAATAGACAGTTTGTTTGTAAAATCCTGCCACAAATGCCCAATTGTGGGTTTGTTTCATGAGAGCACTCAGATTGTTAGATGCTGTTTGGACACTTAAGTTATTCAACAGTTGACTTCATTCAACTGTCTCCCCTTTCTTCATCTAATAACATTGTCAAATACAGGGTGTGAAGAAAGCCCCAAGTGGACATGCATTGTTGACCTAGGCATGGCCATGGCAAGGATACCATAGCCTCAGACTCAGAAGGATGGCAAAGTCTTCCTCAAGGATCTGAGTATAAGTGGCAATGGTATACTAAGAAAAATTTCTACCATGGTCACCCCATATTTATGGTACTAGACTGTTCCCCTACAGAGATGGTTCCTACCAAGATTACCTAACCTCTTCCCCTTGACCCAGGTGTGTATTGTAAATCCTACCTCTTTATTTATCTATATGCAGTAATCCTGACTCTCTTTTCAGTGGTACATAATAAACATGTTGAGATTCTCGTGCCACAGTTTATCCACCTGAGAGCCTAGGCACTCTATTTTCAGCACGTTTTTTCAGTCTATCTGCAAGTCTGTCTGTCTTTCCTTCAGTCTTTCGCAGTCTCAGTCAAGTCCATTCCTGAAAGCCATGCACAAATGTGGCAGTAAAATCATATACATTTAAGTGTCTGCCTTTTCATAAAAATTTACAGAGCTTTACTATACAGCTTAAGAAGTAAAATTATCAAAATAAATGGCTCTTGTTAGTACCTAATCAATATTCTATATTATATACAAATATGTACTCTCTATTAGATTAAATATGATATAGAACATAAAGTATATTCTACCAGAGAGTCAGTCAGTTGAACAAGTTGCTTAACCTGTGCTCTGAGAAGACAATCACCTAGTCATCAGACTCCACCAATTCAGCATGTTATGTGTTTGTACAATGCTCACACTATGACAAAGCAGACAAAAGCCCTATAGAGAACACAGGTACAAACTAATAAATGACATTGATATTTGTCTTTAAAGGTATTGGAAGAGATGCAAGTCCAGCAGCCTCACTTTGCTTATAAATATTGTTTATCTGAGCAAGGAAAATAATCCAGTCAAATAGGATTAGTGTGGTAGTGTAGGAAGGCTAATTACTGAATAATGAAAAATGAGATATATTCCCAGGACATTGTTGAAGGACAGCAAGAGCAGTGACAGAGGCAGAAAAAAAGGACACTGTGTGGTTCCATGTGGTGTCTCATGGCCTGAAAACAGGTGTATGTGTGTTGTAGAACATCATGGAAACCTCGGTAGAAGGAAAGAAGTAATTAATAACTAGAGATGAAACTAAATTTATTGAAGCTAGTTGGCCAGAAAAAAATGGTGAGGGCTTTATTTCTGGTGCCTGTGAAGGAAAAAGAAACCTTTTGGAAGATTTATTCAGCATTGAGTATGTCTTTCTGGAAGCCTATCATCTGTTATTCCTATCACCAGCATTTAGTATTCTGTATTAAAGGTGCACAGAAGATGTCTGCTGCTCTTCCAGTACACAAATGATGAGATACTGTGACTTCCAAGATAAAGTACTCTGTGTGTGTGTGTGTGTGTGTGTGTGTGTGTGTGTGTGTGTGTGTGTGAAAACAGAGATAAGTGAAATGTAAATATACATTAAGGGGGACAATAGAAATCAAGAGAGAACATTGTCATCAAGAATGGTTTGGGAAAGAGTGCAGCATACAGATAACGAATACTTTGATAATTATAACGTAAAAATGACTGAAAAAAGGAAATATACAAGCCTAAATTTAACAAACAGGCCATAGAAATAAGTAAGAAGTGCCAACACTCTATGCACTAGATAACTGGAGACATTAGATTGAAGTCCATGTTCTAGCCACTGGGGTAGACCAGAAGCCTGCATTGGAAACAGCAATATTATTAGCACACCCCTCCCTTAACATTTGACTTGTTGAACGTAGCACTACTTGAGTTTTTCATTGGTGTTTTGCTCCCTACATTTTTCTACCCCTGTACTTGAAGCTCTTGAAATGAAGAAAGCAAGAACCTAAATTAAAATTGCCACTGAACTTTCTGTAAAGGGTAAATCCATTAGATGATATCAGTGAAGTCTAGGAAAGCAAGAAAAGAAAGAGTCAAAGATAGGGTTGAAGATTAAAGGATTAAGATGAAACTCAGGAATACAGGGACCTGTGTGTACTTATGCCTCTGGTTTGTGGATCTATAAAGATGTGATGATTTTTATTTGTCAGTAGTGAAGGTTTCTCTAACATGGGGCATGCAGAAACTGTGTGGCTTTTTGAAGAGGTCCTGCTGCCAAACACTTAAATGGAGTTCATGAACAGCAGGCAGCAGGGGTCTACTTGTTGGCAATGTGGACCCTAAGATTCCCAAGAGATGGGGTGGTAAATAACTCCAAGATATTTAATATTGCTTCTAAGAATTGGGAAGATAAGCATGGTTCTGGTACCTTCTCCATGATGAAGAGCTGAGTTGAGCGGTGTCAGCAGTAACAACAACACTTTACAGTCTTGATGTGGAAATGTCTTTCTGTATGCTATGAAATAAAAGAAGTGTTTTAACCTATGGTAGGCATCTTAGAAGTAGGTGGGGAAATCCAAGCATAGATAAGGGAAGGAGGGCAGAGTCTGAAAAAGACACATTCCAGCCACCCAAGAAACAACATGTAGCAAAATAAGTAAGCCACAGACCACATAGCAAGACAGATTAATAAAAATAGGTTAAGATAAAAGAGGTAGCTAACAATATGCCTGAGCCATAGGCCAAACAGCACAAAATTGATATAAGTGTCTGTGAGTTTATTTGAGACTTTGAGATTGCTGGTCCAAACAAGCGGGCAGCTCCAAATTATGAGGCTAATGTGGACCTCATTCAACAGATGGCACCCAAGATGGGGCATGAAAACCTACATAAATCCTTAAAAAGTTTAAAAAGAGTTCTAAAATACAAAATAGAGCCAAAAGAAACTTCTGAGTTGTGTCTCTGAAGTGGGTCATGGTATAGAGATGGTGTATTGTGTACTCTTAAATTACAAAATGGCAAGATTGTGGCTGGCAGCTTAAGCTAAAACAAGGCAGGTTTCTAAAATCTCACAAAAGACTTAATATAAGTGACAAGTTACATATAAAATATTTAAGGTTTGTATTTATATTAAACAAAAAATAAGAGTCAAAGATAGTTTCTTAGTAGCAACATATTCTAAGACTGTTCTGTTTACTAGCAGTGAGCAGATAACGCAGCTCCCTTATAAGAGGCTTCCTGACTCAGCATTAGCAGCAAAAACTGTGTGGCCCTTTAAAAGGCCCTGCTGCCAAATACTTAAATAAAGTTAATGAACAGCAGGTGACAGTGCTCTATTTGATGACAGTGTAGACTCTAAGATTCCCTAGAGTTAGAGTGGTAAATAGTTCCACAATATTTAATATTGCTTCCTAAATTTGAAAAAATAAGTGTGCCTCCTGTGCCTCTGCCATGTTAAAAGGCCACAGGAGCCAAGTCAGCAATCAAAGCAGTGCTTTACGATCTAACATTTTAAAAGCTCTTTTAGTTAAAAAATGATTAAGAGTACACAATAAAACAGATTCAGATTTTTAATAAACCTCTATATGAGTTACAACATGTATTAAAAATTATATTGACAAAAAATCATTAACAAACAATAAAAATATTTTAAAACACATAAAAAATAATGTGTATAAATTATAGTTATTAAGGTGTTTTCTTTTAATTTTTAACTGTTAATTAGCTAACTGCAAAAAGACAATTGATTACAAAGGTTGCTAAGTTAAATAAAGAATATCTTAACTTTAAAATTTGTGTTTAAAGATATGTTGTTTTTAAAAAAGAGGTTCTGCTTTTGTTTATACAAGAGATAAAAACCTATAGATTGCTTCTAAGCTATTACAGTTTGATTAACCAAAACTGACTAAAAAAGAATCTTTGATAAAAAGAGATAGCTAGACCCTGACACCTCCCTCCTGGTCCATAGCTAACTAAGAGGTGAGTGGCACCCCAACCCTCAGGCCAAGCTAAGACCATGGTCTCTGAATCCTAGCCCAGGGACACAGCCCCTGGCACCCCAACCATAACTATCTGCACCCTAATCCAAAGAAAGTTGGGAGAGTCATGCCCAGCCCAATCCACAGCAAAACACAGTTGGAGTGACAGCCCACAGGCCAAACCACACTCAAACTACAATCTGTGTCATCACACTTTGACAACTAGAGGCCCCAAAAGCTCCCTCCCTCCCAGTTCACAGCTAACTAAGAGCTGACTAAATGCCAACTAAGATCCAACAAAGAATGACACCTGTGGCAACTGGAGACACACAGTTCCTTGGCCTAGAGCCAACGAAGAGAAAACCCTGAAGAAGCAATGGGAAGATACTTATGTAAGAATACATGTAACAGTATAAGAAACAACAAGACACCACCAGAAAAAAACTGGTGGTTCTACAACATCAAGACCTGGGCATAACAAAGAAGAGGAAACAGAAGGAAACAACCTTAAAAACAAGTTTATGAAAATAATAGAAGCCTAAAAAGAGGATATAAAAAATTTCCCTTAAGAAATAGAAGAAAATACAAACAAAAAATTAAGAGATCAACAAATCCCTGAGAGAAAATAAAGAAGTACAAGATAACTAAGAAAAAGTAATCAAATGGATGAAGAAAACATTTCAAGACTTAAAACTTGAAATAGAAGCAATAAAGAAAACACAAGCTGAAGCAAAGCTGGAAATAGAAAAACTGAAGAAATAAACCAGAACTAGAGATGCAAGCATAACCAACAAAATATAAGAGATGGAACAGAGAATGCCTGGAGTGGAAGATTCAATAGTGGAAATAGATACATCAGTTTAAAAGAAAACACTGAAACCAAAAATTTCATAACACAAAATGTCCAGGAACCTGGGAAACCATGAAAAGACCAAACTTGAGAATAATTGGAATTGAAGAAGGAGGAGAGCACCAGCTCAAAGGCACAGAAAATATAATCAACAAAATCATAGAAGAAAACTTTTGCGAACTAAAAGAGAAATGCCTGTAAAAATAAAAGACACTTACAGAAAACCTAATAAACTAGGCCCCTCCCCCCAAAAAAGTATGCTTGCAATTTAATAAACTACAAAATCTACAGAACAAAGAAAAAATACTAAGAGCTACAAAGGAAAAAGGCCAAATTACCTATAAAGGCAAACTCATCAGATTAACACCCAACTATTCAATGGAAACAATGAAAGCAAGAAGGTCCCGGTCAGATGTTATGCAGACACTGACAGAGAGCATGGCTGCCAACCCAGACTACTATAACCAGCAAAACTATCAATCACTATAGGTGGAGTAAACAAGATATTTCATGACTAAACCAGATTTAAACAATACCTATCCACAAATCTGCTCTACGGAAAGCTCTAGAGGGAAAACTCCAATCTAAGGAAACCAGATATACCATTGAAACCACAAATAATTGATAATACCCAAAGAAGGGATATACACAAAAGCTACCACCAAAAATAACAGGAAATAGCACTCATTAATCATTAATATCCCTAATATTAATGGACTCAATTCACCTATAAAAAGACATACCCTAACATGATGGATACAAAAAGAGAATTCATCCTTCTGCCACATACAAGAAAAAAACTTCAAGGACAGACACAGACTCAGAATAAGTGGTTGGAAAAAGACTTTCCAATCAAATGGTCCTAAGAAACAAGTTGGTGTAGCCATCCTAATGTCTAACAAAATAGACTTCAAACTAAAATCAATCAAAAGAGACCAGGACAGACATTACTTATTCATCTCAGGAAAAATCCACCAAGAGAAGTCTCAATCCTGAAAATTTATGGCTCCCACACAATGGCACATACATATAAAAAAGAAACATTTCTAAAACTTAAACTTCACATCAAACCCCACACACTAGTGGGGAGACTTCCATACCCAACTCTCACCAATGGATAGGTCAACAAAACAGAAATTCAATAGAGAAAAAAGGGCTCTAATAGATGTTATAATACAAATAGGCTTCATAGATATATGAAGAACCCTCCAACCAAACAGAAAGGAAGATACATATTTCTCAGCACCCCATGGAACTTTCTCTAAAACTGAACACATACTTGGTCACAAAGGAAATATCAATAGATACAAAAAAAGAGGAATAACTCCTTGCGACATATCAGACCACGATGATCTAGAGTTCAACAACAACAAAAATCACAGAAAGTCTACAAACTCATGGAAACTGAACATCTCTCAATTGAACCACCTCTGGGTCAAGGAAGAAGTTAAGAAAGAAATCAAAGACTTATTAGAATTCAATGAAAATGAATCCACAACATACCCAAACTTATGGGACACAATGGAAGCAGAGTTAAGAGGAAAGTGCATAGCACTAGATGCCTATATGAAAAATCTAGAGAAATCTCACAAAGAGACCTAATAGCACAACTGAAGGATTTAACTCACCTAGAAGGAGTAGATGGCAGGAAATAATCAAGGGCAGAAGTCAAGACAATAGGAACAAAGAGAACAATACAAAGAATCAATGAATCAAACAGTTGGTTCTTTGAGAAAGTCAACATGATAGATAAACCCTTATCCAAACTAATCAAGAAGCAGAGAGAGAGTATCCAAATTAACAGAATCAGAAATGAAAAGGGAAACATAACAGACACCCAGGAAATTCAGAGGTCATCCTTTGAAAATCTGTACTCCACTAAAATGGAAAACCTAAAGAAATGGACCGCTTTTTGGACAGGTACCAATTACCAAAATTAAATCAAGACCAGAGTAAAGATCTAAACAGACCCATAACCTCAAAGAAAATTGAAGCTGTTATTAAAAGTTTCCCAAGGGGGAAAAAAAGCCCAGGACCAGATGGATTCAGTGCAGAATTCTGCTAGACATACAAAGAAGAACTAACACCAATACTCCTTAAATTGTTCCATAGAGTAGAAACTGAAGAAATACTGCTGAACTCTTTTTAAGAGGCCACAATCATCCTGATTCCCAAGCCACTCAAAGATGCAACTAGGAAAGAAAATTACAGACCAATCTCCCTCATGAACATTGATGCAAAAATACTCAAAAAAAATTCTGGCAAACCAAATCCAACAACATATCAAAAAAAAATCATCCATCACAATCATGTAGGTTTCATCTCAGAGATGCAGGTATGAATAAAGATTAAAAAAAAAAAAAAACCTATGAATGTCACCCATCATATAAACAAGTTGAAAGAAAAAAACCCCATGATCATCTCTTTAGATTCTGAAAAAGCCTTTAACAAAATCCAACACTCCTTCATAATAAAAGTCCTGGAGAGATCAAGAATACATGGAAAATACTTAAATATAATAAAGGTGATATACAGCAAGCTAACAGCTAACAACAAACTAAATGGAGAAACACTCAAAGTAATCCCACTAAAATCAGGAACAAGACAAGGATGTCCTCTAACCCCTTATCCCTTCAATACAGTTCTCAAAGTTTTAGCTAAATCAATAAGAGAACAAAAGGAGATTAAAGGGATACAAATTGAAAAGGAAGAAGTCAAACTACCTCTATTTGCAGATGATATGATCCTATACATAAGTGACCCCCAAAAAAATTCTACCAAGGAACTCTTACAGCCTATAAACACTAAGGATAAAAAGGTTGAAAAATTAATAAGAGAAACATCACTCTTTATAATAGCTAAAAATAGCATTAAATATCTTAGTATAACTCTAACCAAAGAAGTAGCAGATATGCTTGACAAAAATTCTAGGTCACTGAAGAAAGAAATAGAAGAGGATAACAGAAAATGAAAATATCTCCCATGCTCCTGGATAAGTAGGATCAACATAGTAAACAAAACTTTTTACAGACCTTGAAAGAATACTCAACATTCTATTGAATAACAGGAAATTCAGGATTGCCAAAACAATCCTCCTCAATAAAAGAACTTCAGAAGGAATCACTATCCCTGACTTCAAGCTATACTATAGAGCTACAGTAATCAAAACAGCATAGTACTGGCATAAAAACTCACTTGTGGATCAATGGAATCGAACTGAAGACCCCAACATTAACCCACACACCTATGAACATCCGATATTTGACAAAAAGGAAAAAAAAATAGTCAATAGAAAAGAGATAGCATCTTCAACAAATGATATAGGCATAACTGGATGGTAGCATGTAGAAAAATGCAAATAGATCCAAGCCTATCACCTGCAAAAAACTTAAATACAAGTGGATCAAAGACCTCAACCTTAACCCAGCTACACTGAACTTGATAGAAAAGAAAATAGGAAAAACTCTCCAATGCTCTGGAGCAGGTAACAACTTCCTAAATATAACTCCATAGCACATACACTAAGAACAACAATCAATAAGTGGGACCTCCTGAAACTGAGAAGCTTTTTTAAGGCAAAGGACACAGTCAATAAGATAAAATGACAGCCTTCAGAAAGGGAAAGGCCTTTACCAACCTTACATTTGACAGAGGACTGATCTCTAAAATATAGAGAGAACTCAAACTAGAGCCCCAAAGCTTAAATAACCCAATTTTAAAAATGGGTTCAGAGATAAAAAGGGAATTCTCAACAGTAGAATCACAAATGGCTGAAAGACACTTTAAAAACTGCTCAACATTCTTAGCCATCAGAGAAACAAAAATCAAAACAACTTTGAGATACCACCTTATACCTCTCAGAATGGCCAAGATCAAAAACACAGATGACAGCCTAGGTTGGAGAAGATGTGGAACAAGGGAAACACCCCTCCATTGTTGGTGGGAGTGTAAACTTGCACAGCCACTCTGGATTCCTCAGAAGTGGCAGAATGACAGTTTCTCGAAAAACTGGGAATGAATTCCCCCAAGAATCCTGCAATACCACTATTAGGCATATACTCAAAGAATGCACATTCATACCCATAAGGCATTATCTAAACTATGTTCATATGAGCATTATTCATAATAGCAAGAACTTGGAAACAACCTATATGCCCTTCAACTGGATTAACAAACATCTAGTACATCTGGTACATCTACACAATGGCGAATTACTCAGCAGTGTAAAAAAAAAAAAAAAATCTTAAAATTTGCAGACAATTGGATGGATTTGGAGACTATCTTCCTGAGTGAGGTATGACAAGCCCAGAAAAATAGGCATGGGATGTACTCACTCAAAAGTGGATTTTTAAACAAAAAGCAAAGAATACCCAAGCTGCAAACCACAACCCCCAAACAGGTTGAGATCAGAAGGAACTTAAAAGAGACATCTAGATATTCCTCTAGGAAGAGAAAATAGAGAAGATCACCTTAGCAAATTGGAATCATAACAAGTTTAAACAAAGATGAGGTGGGAAAAAATCATGAGAGATGACTGAATGAGAGGAGCAATAAAGAGGGAGATAAAAAAGGATGGATATCTTGATAAAGAAAGCCAATATGGGGTTCGAAGGAGACTAGGTGATATGGAAAGCTCCAAGAACTTACAGGATGTCCCTGGAAAGTTCTCCAAACAATAGTGGAAGAGGTGCCTAAAAGTACTTCCCCTATAATCAAATGAATTACCACCCTAAGTGTCATCACAGAACCTACATCCAACAATGAAAAGAGGTGGAGGCAGATTTCCGTGGCTGAGCACTGGGCAGAGCTCCTGGTCCAGCTGAGAGCAGGGGAGGAGAGTCTGTATGAGCAAAGGTAGGTATTATGAGGAGAATTCTCATAGTAATGGCTAGCTGGAGCTCTGGGGAGCCCACTGAAACAAGAACAGCCAGTGGGAACCATGCAGAAATGGAAGCAGGCCCTCTAAGTGTAGGAAACTGTCCATTGGCATGGGCAGTATGCAGAGCCTCAAGGGGCGGGATCAGACTGTGTATGTGTGCTGGCATCTTGGAGCCCGTTTCCTGCAGAGGAATATATAACCCAGTCTTGATATTGGGATGAGGAAATAGGACTTGCCTGGAGTGGGTGTGCCATTCTGAGCTGACCCACCTTGGGACTTCTTGCCCTTTTGAGGGAGAGGATTGGGAGATTTAGAGGGGAGGAGTCTGAAGGCTAACTGGGAGGGATGAGAGAAGGGAATGGAGGGGAAGCAAGGGGACACATAGATAAAAAAGACATTCGAAAAAATAAAATTAACATACAAAAAAAGAGATAGCCACATCAGCTTCAAAGCTATTACTAAAGTGATACATTCTCAAGAACCATAAGATTGCCAACATTCCTAAATCAACAAATAATAATAAAAAGCTATGCCCAAATTCCCAAAACGTTGTTTATAAATGTCTGTTTTCATTATAGTTAATAGTCATAGTCAATGTATTTCTAAAAATATGATATATAATTTTTAAAATAAATTATTAAATTTACTTTAATCCAAAAATCAGCTGTAAATCTCAAACTATAAATTTTATTCATATAAATTTTAGTGTATTGATACAAATTTAAAGTCAATTTTAAGTCAATTTTGTTATGCTATATGTATTTTTCTACTCTTGTTTAAGGTAGGATGCTTATGTAACTCATTTAAAAATGTAATATATAATTAAAAATACAGATTAATAGTTATCTGTGATAACCAAATGTATAGTTATGTTAGTTAGGTTTTTATAAATACATAAAAATATATTTCAATTAAATAAATAATTCTCAAACACTTCAAAATCCTACAAAATATGACATTTAAAATATTTTAAAACAGATTTTTCTGGACAGTGAGACAATTCTGCTCCTGACAACACCAAATTACTTCAAAAAATAATAAACATTAAATAAACTTCATACCAAATTTATTTTCTTTATGACAATAGCTAAGTTAACTACTAGACAAAAAAACTATTCTTATATTGACTGTTTGACAATGTGTTATATAAACTAAACATACAAGTTCCACTAAAAAGTGACCCCTAAACTTTAACAAAAGAAGCCAAAACAGTCCTTCAAGTTCTTGCTTTACCAAAAAACTTGCCAAACATTCTTCAAGACACACACAAGAAAGACTAGTAAACTCTGCCAAATTAGACAAAACAGTTCTTCAAATTTCCTACTTCACTAAACAATATGCCAGAGACTCTAGGCCTATAGGCTAAAGATAAATACCCCACTGTTTTACAAAAGACTTTAAGTAATTGTCCAGACAAACAGATGTCATCTCTGTCATTTCTAAATTTTAAAAGTTGCTTACACTTCCTGTTTACTCAGGTAATACTATATCTTTCTGTAGTCTTTAATGTACAGATTAGATAATTATAGTTTTCTTTAGTTATTATAAAAGGTATATTAAATATAAAACTTTAGACTCACACAGATAAAATAAATAAAATATTTTCTTTAATTTTACTAAATACAAATAAACTAAATATTATAACTATAATTCTTGCCTTATAACTGTTTTATTATATGTAATTTTGCTATATTAAAGTTAACAACTTCCATTTTGATAAAACAAAAAAATTAATATAAAAATATCTTTCTATTTACTATATGACATTTAAAACAAAAAGACTGTTTTTGGCCTATGGAGAGCATCTTAAAATAAAAAATTTAAATGTAAATTTAAAAGAAAAGAAACATAATCCAGCTCCCTCAAAATAACAAATAACAAAAGCCATGGTTCACATGACAAGACAAATTAATAACAATAAATTCAATTAAAATAAAAGAAACCTAACAATATGCCTAAGCCACAGGTCAAACAACATAAAATTAATGTGAACATCTATGTGTTTCTTTAAGACTTTAAAATTAGTAATCCAAATAAACAACAACAAATAAGTCTAAACTATAAGCCTAATACAGCCAAAATCCTCATTCAACACAGTCTAGTATTTTAAAAGCTCTTCTGTTTAGAAAATGATCAATGTTATATAATAAAACAAATTCAGATGGAAAAAACCTCTAAACAGGTTACAATGTGTGTAAAATGTATGTAGGCATCAGAGAGAATAAAATGTTGAGAAAGCCTTTAGAAAGAGAAATATTTTTCTAACTATATGTCATGTAAAGGTGGAAAATACAGAGTCTAAATTATGTCTATTATTGTGGGTTTTAATTTTTAATTGTTAATGAGCTAGCTACAGAAAGATATTTGTTATAAAGGCTGCTAAGTTAAACCAACATATGTATTTTAAAGGTATCTTGACCTTGAAATTTGGATCATAGAATATGTTACTTTGAAAAAAGGGTTCTTTTGTTTCCACAGAAGATGAGAACCTGTCAGTTGCTTCCAGGCTAATATGGTTTGGTCAACCAAGACCCCCTGAAAAAAAAAATCTCTGATGGAAAGATTTTGCCACAAATGCCCACATAAGCTTCAAACTGCCAACTAAGATAATCCAGCCTATGGACCCCAATAAGTTTGTCAGTGCCCCTCAAGTAGCAGGAAGTAGTAATGAAAAGCTTCACCCAAATTCTCAAAATATTGTTTATAAATACTTATTTCATTATAAATGGTTAGTGGTCATACTCAATCTTTTTCTAAGGAAAAAAGGGGGGTATGATATAGAAATGATTTTAAAAGATAGATTATTGAATCTACTTTAATTTTAAAAACAGCAGCTAATTTAAAAATATCTTAAATAGGTATGGATTTTGATTTATCGATACAAATTTGAGGTTAATTTTGTTACACTATATGTATATTTCTATTCATGTTTAAGATATGTAACTCATTTAAAATTGTAATGTATAATTAAGACATTCAGATTAATAGTTACCTATGACAACCAAAGTTATAGTCATGTTAGTTAGGGTTTTTAGGTATATAAAGATATATTTCAATTAGACAGGTAATCTTCAAACACTTAAAGAACCTACAGAATATGTTTAAAATATTTTAAGAACTTAGACTTTTCTGGACTGTGAGACAGGTCTGCTCCTCTCAGCACCGACCTAATTCAAATGAATGATGGGCATTGAAGATATTCCATACAGAATTTATTTTCTTTGTGGCAAAAGTTAGTCATTGGATGAGAAACTGTTCTTGCCTCAACTGGCTGACAGTATATGAACTAGACATGGACTCATAGGAAAGTGACCTCTGAACTTTGGCAGAACAAGATGGTCCTTCAAGTTCCTGCTTCACAGATAAAATTGCCAGATATCCTTCAGGAAACAAGGAGAAGCAACTGATGAACTATGCCAGAAGGGCAGGCAGTTCTTCAAATTTTCTGCTTCACTAAAAGGTATGCCAGAGACTCTAGGCCTGTAGGCTGAAGGTGGATGCCCCACCCTTACAAAGGAACTTTGGTGACTGTCCAGGCAGCCAAATGTCATCTCTGCCATTTCTAGGTTTTAGAAGTTGCTTGCACTTCCTGTTTACTGGGGTAATATTATTTCCTTCTGTGGTCTGTGATGGAGTTGAAGATTAAATAATTATAAGTACACTTTCCCTTAACTATTTTAAAAGGTATATTAGACATGAAACTAGACTCACATGGATAAAGTGAATGATAGAATATTTTCTTTAATTTTGCTAAATACAAATAGACTATATATTGTAATGGTAATTTTTGCTTGATAGCTGTTTTGTTATATGTAATTTTTCTATGTTAAAATTAAAATCTTCTTTTTTAATTAGACAGAAAAGGGGAAGTGATATAAGATGTCTTTCTGTATGTCGTGAATATCATTTGTTAATAAAGGGACTGTTTTGATCTATGACAAGGCATCTTAGAAGCAGGACTTTGGGACTAGACTGGGCCAGAAAGTTCATACTACACCTGAGTGTACTGAAGCCCCTTATTTCTGGAGCTACAAAGATGTTATGATTTTTACTGGTTAGTAGTGAAGGCTTACAGTAAAGAACTAAGCAGATGAAACTTTGTATAAATGCTTAAGACCCAGGATCTTCCTACATCTCTGATGAAACTGAAGCTATAGGAATGCCTGAAATGGACTTCATTTAATATTGGGGCTTGAAACAAGAAATAAATTAAAAATATGAATAGAGATCGTAACATCACATGCTTCAATTGCATAGGTATCACAATGCTTATATAATCTGTATCAGTAAACAAGGCTCATTTTGGGAATTGTTGATATTGCTACTGAGCTAAAATTAAGTTTTACTTTGAAAGACTTAACTGGTTAGTGTTATTTTCAACTAAGCCTATGGTTTACTTGCTAAATAAAATGTAATATTTAGCTTTGCTTAACTTCATTCCCAAAGCAAAGGAATATATGAAGATATGTAAGAAGAATGTTTCAATATAGCTTGCCATCACTAAGTAGAGGTACCTACTGGTGCTATAGGAGGAATGGTTGCCTCTATTGAAAAGATCAAGAATTTTATTTACATGGAAATCTAAGCTGATCTTGGGTATCAACTTCGTAAAGAGTAATCTTCTTCTCCCATTTTAGAAGAAGCTTCCTGAATTATTTCCAACAGTGAAAGTGCCATGCCACATACTTTCATAATATCTCAATTTTCTCACATTTTGAAAATAGAATCTTTATGAAAATACAATCATTTTATTGGCATGCAATTTTTTTTAAGAACTGGAGTTCTTTTTTAAAGGCTTATTATTTTTACTTGTGGTGTGTGTATGTGTATGTTTATATATTTGTGTGTGTGTGTTTTTGTGTGTGTGTGATCTGTGAGCAAGTTCCTGGGGAGGCCAGGAGAGGATGCCAGATCCCCTGAAGCTTAAGTTATATGTGGTTGTGACTCTTATAATACGGATTACTAGGAACCAAACTGTAGTCCTTTGGAAGAGCAGAGCCACTGGGCCTTCTTGTTGGGCTTGGAACTGGAGTACTTTGCCATAGAGATATGCAGAAAATATTACAGCATCTTAATAATCAGGTGAAATATCTATGACTAATGACTGTCATCTTCACTAGTCCATACAAGAGTGAAAATCATAAACATAAAAGCAAAAATCACACTAAATTGGCTCCAAATATTTATCACCAGATGCATTATTGTTACTAAACAACATTTTTAGACACTTATTGTCAAACACTATATAGAAAAGATACAAAAACATACACTTCCAGTTCCTGCCAGGACACTTTCTAGTTGTGTGATCTCAGGATCCTGGCTTGGTTTCTACAAGCCTCAAGCTACTGTCACATATGTGGCACATTGAATTCTCAACACCATCACTCCAGGCCACATAACAGGGAACAAATCACAACTTAGTGGCAATTATTACTGAAGAACCATACAGAGGCTGCTGGGATAGTTATAAAGAAAAAAAGACAAGCTCTACATATTTTACCTAAAATGTTTCTATATAAAGTGTACTCTTATATTTAGTTAAGTATATAATGTACTCTACATTCCAATTAGATATTTTTAAATATATATTGAGAATGCTGTGAGCTGATCCTGACTAATCCTTAAAATATCCAGCACTTGGAAAACTTATGAATACCTACTATTGTTTTGTGTTTTAATTGTTAGACACAGGCGTTTTTCTAGAGAAGACTGGACATGGTTTCATCGGGAGTTCTGTAGTATCCAGAGCTAGTTTTACTGAGGAGTCAAGTTCTTTGCACAGGAGTGTGACTGAGCATGAGCACTGTAAGCTCTAGCGTAGTTGGGAAGAACATTTTAGGATCTAAAGTGGTTTTGAAGTGAGCTATGTGGAATCAGGCCTAGTGTTACTGACCAATATACACTGCTCACATCTGATGGTAGTTAATCCATGTCTTTTGCAACAGGAAGACTGAGATGTCAGAGAATGTCTACCTTATAACTCCATCCCCTGAGTGTATCTAAGATCAAGCTTCCTGAGTATAAGAGGGATTCTCTGAAAACAAAGATGGACCTTGTTGAGGGATACAGAGAACTGATTAAAATGAAGGGTGTCACAGGCCAATGAGGTTGGGGGGTCTTTCTAATGAAACATCAGTAACAGAGGCAAGAATTTGGTAGTTTATTATAACTTGAGATGGAAGTTTAAAAGCCAAAGTACTTACAGACCATGTGTCAACATGCTGGAAGGACACTTTAAATGGAGTTAGTTCCCTGAAGGAAAATATGGGTTTACATTATAATAATTTGTTTTAAAATAAACAAGTGAAATTTCATTTTATGTCACAAAATAATTAGGGTGGCGATATTAAAAAGGTATCCAATTATCTTTTTAAAGATATCCAATTGAGTCAGGTGGTGGTAGTGCATATCTTTAGTCCCAGCACTCGGGAGGCAGAGGCAGGCAGATCTCTGTGAGTTTTGAGGACAAACTGGTGTACAGAGTGAGTTCCAGGACAGCCAGGACTTTTACACAAAGAAACACTGTTTTGAAAATAACAGCAAAGTGTCCAATTGGCAGTGCCAATGATGTTGCTAATTGTGTGTGCATAATTATAGTTAAACATGAATTTATTGTGTGCGTTCATTAGATGTACTATCTTCACACTCCTCCTCTCTATTTCTTCTTGTCCTGTGCGCCAACCATATATTCACACTCTAGTTATTTTTCTGCTCTTATAAGCTCATAGCCATGTAACAAGTATGGGCTTTTGCTCTCTACTTCTCTGAACTTATACTCCGTACAGATACACAGAGAAATTAATTAAAAGATCATACTATAAAGTAAAACTTCTGGATTGTGTTTCTTTATAGACAGTTTTAGGTTTAAGTTTTAACACTAGGTCAAAAGAAGTAAAAATCTAGATAGAAAAAGTCACAATGTTTGTCTTTCCCAACATGGCTTTCAACTTACATACTGAGGATGATAATCTGGAAAAAAGTAGAAGTCTAAAAAGAGAAAAATATCCATTTGTTCAAATTGTCCTTTACCGAATTTACTGCTATGTATAGATACATAAAGATAATGATTAATTCTTTATAATGGTATAAAATTATATATTATACATTTTAGCAGACTGATAGTACAAACCTATAACTTCAGAAATAGTTGCTTAATATGAAACAGTAATTAAAAATAAATCAAAATAAAAATGTGTTTAGCAAATATATAAATTGAACAATTTATCTTAAGTTGCTGGTTTACAGCAAAATTTATAGATATTCCCACTGGAATCCTCAAAATTTAATTTGTTTACGTAATTTGGCTCTTGTCCAGACTCATATAAGCAGTAACTGAGTCTAAAAACAACTAGGCATAAATGTCTTTGGAAATAATTCTTTTAACATAGGGTCATGCATACCTCCATTCAACAAAGCCAATAGCCGAATTCCTGCAATGGGCAGTTCAAAAATAGTTTTTTAAAAATCAGGTTGAATTTTTTAAAAAATGAATTTCTATTCAAACAGGATAAGAAAAGGTAACCATGAACTTTACAGGGTCTTAAAACACGCAGAGAATGGGGCGGTGGGGATGGGGCAGGTATCAAAACTATTGAAAGTTAGTAACACAAATTAGAAGCAAAAATCTAAAAAGGTTTTGTATACACTTAGACCGAAGAGCTTGAGTGCAACAAAATTAAAAACTTCAATGAAAAGACTGGATAAGGGGAAACGTGATGAAACACCTGATTGTACCAATAAACCGATTAATTTCAAAAGCCCATTTTTACTATGAGTAGATCAAAAAATAAAAGCATAACAGAAAGATTGAAATGGCAAAACTCAATAAATTTATTCAGTCAGCCTATCAGATATATGATAGCTCGATCCCAATAGCCGTCTGTGATGACTGCTGTCATGAATGCCTGTCATGACTCGTCAATGGATGTCTAATGCCTATGATGATATAACATCTATTTCTGAAGATTTTTGGTTTCCTTATGGTCACTAATTGCCTTGCAATAAAAGTCCACAAACTCAATATGAGTTTCACTCCAGGACTCTGTTCTCCCATGAACCACTCTGTCTCCCAAGTCCTTCATCATCATCATCCTGCCCCTAACTTTGGCAGACTTCACTGGCTCAGGTACAGTCCACACAAATTGGAATAACAGATGACCTGCTTGCTAACTGAGCTGCCTCACTGTCCATATTTTATTCCCTAGGACTAATCCTATGGCTCTCCCATTTCCACCTTATCACCAGCACTTCTGCTGGGCCCAGACCCCAAACCTAGTGAATTCCAATGCTCTATTGCAGACCATAGCAGTCTAAGGAATAGACTTCAGAAAGCTCAGGTATAGACAACAGTCAAAAGAACAGGTACAAACCACCGCAGTCAGATAAACAGGCCACACCAGTCAGAATAGTGCTTTGCAGTACCAAAAACCAAACTAACAACCAAGAAGTCCAGATACAAACTTGGACAATGACTCCCTACAAAATCAGAGGTCACATCAGCCATGAAAAATCCAGGCCACTAAGACTAAAGAAAAAAAGGGTGAGATGGACAGAGGAACAGAACACCCAGCCAACAAAGACAAACTCAGGAATACACACCTAAATCCACAATCATCCCCAAAGCAGATGTCTAAATGCCACTTTAAAAGCACAATAATATCCAGGGTAATATGTTACCACCATATCCCAGGTACCCTACAATAAATAGCAAGACCTGAATATTCCAAGACAGCTGAACCAAAAAACCTTAATAACAACTCAATGTTTAAAAACTCTCTTTGTTGAGGTTGCTCAGGGTCCTGCTAGCTCCCTTTGGAGGAGGGGCAAGGTGCCGAGACAATGATACAGTCTCTGGAGACTAGTTAAAATAAGCAATTCCAATTTTATTGAGGAAGGGGAAGGCTTTAAATACTCCCCTCCCAGTCGAGGGGAAGAGTTTTGATTTTCTGGCATCTGCAGCTGTGGTATGGTCATCTCTGATTGGTCTTGGTCATCTCATTGCAGAACTCCACCTCTGTTGCCAAGGCCACAGGCAGACCCCAGTTTGACTTATGAGCAAGTGCTAGGACCACATGTCTTAAGGCAGTCGGTCATAACCAGTTTGTACTAGCTGAGGCCTCTAGGGCCTATACATCTTCCATCCTTTAAAAAATGAGGAAAAGACAAGCAAAAAATTAGAGAAGATAAATAAGTCCCCTTAAAGAATGCCAAGAAAATCAAAAAGAGAAAAAAGAAAAAAGAAAGAGATGAAAAAACCATTAAACACCTGAAAAAAAATTAGCAACAGTGAGAAAACAACAGAACTGGGGATTTTGGAAATGGAAAATTGGGGTTAGTGAACAGAAACTATAAAGACAAGCTACACCAACAAAATACAAGAGATAGAAAAGAGAATCTCAGGTGTTGAAGATACTATGTAAGAAATACAGTCATCAGTCAAACAAATGTCAAATCTAAAAATCTCCTAACACAAAATATTCAAGAAATCCAGACACTATGAAAAGGACCTAATCTAAGAATAACAGGAATAGAAGAAATTGTAGTAGGGGTTTCTGGCCTGGACTTTCGAGCCTAGCCTCAAGGTTTAGGACCCACAGACCCACAGTCCCACAATCCTGCAGAGACACACAGATGCTTTCAATAGTTTTAGGCTGATTGGTCTCAGGCCCAGACATATAACTTGCTAACTCTGTACCCTTAATCTAACCCATGTCTCTTATCCTGTTCAGCTATTCAGCTTGGTACCTTTCCTTAGAGCAGCATAGCTGTCCTCTGCTTCTTCCAGCTTCTCTCTGGCATTCTGCTCTGTGCTTCCTGTTCTCAGAGTGTTCTTAGTCTGGTAGCCCTGCCCACACTTCCTGCCTGCCTTTGGCCAATCAGTGCTTTTAATTGAACCAGTGGATGGGACAATTATTTACAATGTAACAACATAATCTCCCACAAGAAATAGAAGAATCCCATCTCAAAATCCAGAGAATTTATTTAGTAAAATCATAAAGGAAAATTTTCGTACTTTAAAGAGGGCCATGTTTATAAAGGTACAAGAAGCTTAAAGAATATCAAATAGATCAGAAAGAAAATCTCCATGCCACAAAATAATCAAAGCAATAAGCATAAAAAACAAAAAGAATATTAAAAGTTACAAGAGGAAGGAGTCAAGTGACATAGAAAGGTAGACCCATTAGAATCACACCCACCTTCTCAATGAAGATGCTAAAATCCAGAAGAGAAGGTCTGAGAAGTCTTGCAGACCCTAAGAGACCATGGATACCAGCCCAGACTACTATACTTAGTAAGACATTAAATCACCATAGATAAAGAAAATAGGTTTTTCATGACGAAGTAAAATTTAAACAATATCTGACCACAAACTCAGTCCTACAAAAGATACTAGAAGAAAAACTCCAACTTAAGGAAGTTAACTACATCCAAGAAAACGAGGCAATAGATAATCTCATATCAGCAAAACTCAAAGAAGTAAACAAAACACACTACCAAGAAGAACAACAAATAGCAGAAATTAACAACCATTGATCATTAATATGTCTCAATATTAATGGACTCAATTTAGTAATAAAAAGATACAGGTTAAAGGAATGGATATAAAAACAGGATCCATCCTTCTAATACATATAATAAACCTACCAAAATATCAAAGATGGACATTATCTCAGAGTAAAGGGTGGGAAAAGAGTTTCCAAGTGAACACACATAAGAAGCAAGCTGGCGTAGTATTCTAATATATAACAAAATAGACTTAAAAACTAAAATTAACTAAAAGAGATAAAGGACATTTCATACCTATCAAAAGAATAATCCACCAAAATGATGACTCAATTCTGAACATCTATGCCCCAGATGCAAGGAGAACCACATTAATAAAAGATACATTACTAAAGCTTAAATCATAAATTGAACTCCACACATTAATAGTGAGAGACTTCAACACTCCACTCTTACCAATGGACAGGCCATCTAGACAGAAACTAATCAGATAAATAATGGAATTAGCAGACATTATGGTTCAAATGGACCTAACAAATATCTATAAAGCACTTCAGCCAAACACAAAAGAAAACACTTTCTTCTCAGCACATCATGCTAAATGTAATTAAATCAATAACTAAATGTAATTAAATCAACATATGGCAAGCCCATAGCCAATATCAAAATAGAGAGAAAGTCAATGCAATTCTACTAAAATAAAAAATGAGACAGGCTGTCCATTCTTTCCAAGTTGCCCTGGCCTGCGGGTAAAGTCAATGGAGACTCTGGAGGAGGGGAGTGAGAATGAGGGGGAGGGGACAAAGAGACACAAAAAAAGAGAGATAAGTCAAGTAATCTGATCAAATCTCCATTTATTGAAGGAATGAACTGAGTATATATAGGGTGAAGGGGTTGGTTATCACTCTTGCTGCTAACCTTGAAAAAAAAGTTAAGGCTGCAGAAGGGGGAAGGTAGTTACGATTATGAGAGGAGTAGTGTAGGAAAGCAAGGACGCTTGGAGAAGAAACGATTCACTCCCAGTACGAAGTTGTAAATAAGATCTGTTACCGGCCTCATCCTGTTAATTGCCAATGAATCATGAGATGTGACCTTGGGTCAGAGCCAGGCAGAGCTTTGCTCTCCACACCAAGTTATTTAATATAGTACTTAAAGTTCTAGCTAGAGCAATAAGACAACCAAAGGAGATCAAGGAGATATAAATTAGAAAAGAAGTTAAAAAATCATTATTTGCAATTATATGATTGTATAAACAACCTCCAAAATTCTACCAGGGAACTTCTACAGCTGATAAACACCATTAGTGAAAAGCTGGATGCAAGACTGACATTAAAAAATCAGTAGCCTTCTTATATACAAATAACAAATGGATTGAGAAAGCAATCAGGGAGCCAACAACATTCACAGTACCACAAATAATGTAAAATACCTTGGAGTAGCTCTACCCAAGCAAGTGAAAGACCTATATAATAAAATCTTCAAGTCTTTGAAGAAAGAAATTGGAGAAGATATCAGAAGATCGAAAGATTCCTCATGTTCTTGGCTTGGTAGGATTAAAATAGTAAACATGGAAATCTTACCAAAAGCAATCTAGATATTCAACACAATCCTCATTAAAATCTCAACATGTTTTTACAGACCTTGAAAAAACAATTCTCAAATTCATACAGAATTAAAAAAAAAATCCCAGGATAGCTAAAACACTCCTGTATAATGAAAGACTTTCCAGAGATATCACCATCCTAAATTTCAAGCTCTACTTTAGGGTTGTAGTAATGATAATAATAATAATAATAATAATAACAACAACAACAACAACACATGGAATTGACATAAAAACAGACAAGATGATCAATGGAATAGAATCAAAGACCTAGACTCAAATCCATACGCATATGGAGACCTGATTTTTGACAAAGAAGTCAATGTTACACAATGAAAGAAATAAAGCTTCTTCAACAAAGGGTACTGCTTTAACTGGATGTTGGTATGTAAAAGAATACAAATATATCCATTTACAACTTTACACAAAACTCAAGTCCAAGTGGATAAAAGAACCTAACATAAATTCAGAAACACTGAATCTGATAGAAGAGAAAGTGGGGAATAGCCTTGAATGCATTGGTACAGAAGACTCCCTCTTGAACAGAATACCAATAGTACAGATCCACAATTAGTAAATGGGACCTCATGAAACTGGAAAGCTTCTATAAGGCAAAACACACTATCAATAGGACAATAAAAGCAGCCTAAAGAATCAGAAAAGATCTTCACTAACCCCACATCTGACAGAGGACTGATTTACAAAGTTTATAAAGAACTTAAGAAACTAGACATCAACAAATCAAACAACCCAATTAAAAATAAGACACAAATCTAAACAGAGATTTCTCGTTAGAGGGATTTCAAATAATGGAGAAACACTTAAGGAATGTTCAACATCCTTAGCCATCAAAAAATGTGAATCAAAGTGACTGAGATTCCATCTTACACCTGTGAGAAAGCTAAGATCAAAAACACAGGTGGCAGTGCATTTTGGCAAGACTGTAGAACAAAAAGAACACTCCTCCATTACTTGTGGGTGTGCAAAGTTGAACATCCACTATTGAAATCAGAAAACTGAAATGATCTACCTCATGTCCCACCTATACCACTCATGGGTATATACCCAAACATGCTCAATCATGGCACAAGGACACTTGCTTGACTATGTTCATAGCAGTTTTGTTTATAATAGCCAGAAGTTGGAAAAACATAGATGTCTCTGAACTGAAGAATGATTAAAAGAAATGTGGTATATTTATACAATGGAGTATTTCTCAACTATTAAAAAAATGACATCATGAAATTTGCATATAAATGGAGGGAACTAAAAAATATCAACCTGAGTGAGGTAACCTAGACCCATAAAGACAAACATGGTATGTAATACTCACTTGTGAGTTACTGTAAAGTAAAAAATGACCATGTCAGAATCCAATTATCGGAGACGCTAGGTAACAAGGAATGCCCAAGGTGGAACACTGAGATCTGCCTGGGAGGGGAAAACAGAAGAGATTTCCTGGGTGGATTGTGGGTAGGCATGGATGAGAACAGATTGGTCACAGAGAGTAAGGGTACTAAAAGAAAGAAACAGAAAGGAGGGTGTGTCAGGGGCAAACAGAAATACAGTGTAAGGGAAACTACCAGGACTCTAAAAACATGGCCCTAGCTAAGACTCCTAGTAATAGGTCTTACACTGGTTATCTCTGGTGGCCAGACAAGACTTCCAGTGGAGATCTTGGGATACCACCCCAGCCGTATAACCTTCAATCTGCAGTTTGTCTTAACTATGGGATGTGCTGGCATAAGGGTAACAGAGAGATTGAGGGAGGGTGTGGCCAAACAATGATTGGTCCAGCCTGAGACCCATTCTAAGAGAGTGAGCCTACCCCTGATATTGCCTGGAGGTTATTTCAGATGAGGTCATCCTGTAGCCTCAAGAGCTTCCCACTATTTCTGGCCTGCAATTTACTGGATTAAGCTGTTCTGTTTTGTCCTCAGAACATTTATTGAAACAATGCCCAAGCAGGTACTGTGATTAAGGAATCAGGAAGGTAGAAGAGGACAAAGAAGCTGGCTAAGGTCAAGTGTTGCTCACGAGCTGCAGAGGTTACTCAAGGTCAAAGGGCAACCCCGGTATATAAGGTTTTCCCTAATCTCCAATAAATGGCATTCTTCTTTCAAGAGTGACCCACGTTTCTCTGTGTCTCTGTCTTTCAATCTCTAGGCCTTTGCTCAATGAAGCTCACTCAGGTGATGCAGACATCACAGATGGGAGCTCCCAGAAAAACTGAGAATTAAGGGAACCTGACAGATCATCCTTGGAAGGCTGGACAGCAGGTGAGAATTTATTTGACAAGGGTGAATTAAATTGAATTGAAAATCTCCAGAATTAAAATTTCTGAGAGGTCACCTCAGAAAAAGGGTGAATTGAAATGTGGGAGCTGCAATATCCCAGCAGATTTTTAACTGAACAACTGTCAAAATTATTTTAAAAACAGGGAATAAAATATAAAACTGCTCAGGAATTTGTTAAGATTATAGAGAATACTAGTCCTTGGTTCCTGCAAGCTGGCACACTTATCATTCAAGATTGGGAACATGTAAAACTTGAACTGTGAGCGGCGTTTTGCCTCCAGGGGCCAGAGGACTTCCCTGTTGCTATATTTTTTGCTTTGACAGCTTGTGAAAGATGCCTTACTTAGTACTAGTATAAGAGTGAAAGAGCAATTGACCAAGGCTGGGAGGAGTCTTGGGCTTTCTTGAATGACCTTGATATGATAGAAAAGCCTACCTTTAAGACTTGTTGAAGAATTAGAGAAACAGATACAAAAACTCTGTGAACAGTTGAAAGACAACTCTGAAAGTGAGAGCTTGAAGCCATTCTTTAGGAAAAGCCTTACGTGTCCTAGGAGTTTGCAGCTGTCTTGGCTCTGCCCGCCTGGGCTCCAGTTAACTTATAGGAAGAATTTAAGAGACTTAGAATTCAAGTGGAAGATTTAATGAGGCATGACTCTCAATAAGCCTTCCCAGTAGTTGAAATTTCAGATGCACAGGCCAATAGAGTGTGACAGCACAATCCTCTAGCTTTCAAGGACATTAAGCAACTTAAAGAAGCAATAGTGTCCTATGGAATCCATGCTTCTTTTACCATGGCTCTGATGGAATCCTACTTGGACTCTATCCTTATACCTAGTGATTGGGTGCAATTATGCAGGGCTCACCTCTGGGGGGGGGGATTACCTGTTATGGAGAGGGGAATTTTGGGAGAATAATTGTACAGAGACCATGCAATGTCACTGAGGACCATTCCCAAAGGAATGTAGAAATGCTTATGGGAACTGGTCCCTATATGACCCTAGGAACCCAGATAGCTTATGATCCTTGGGTTTACACTCAGATAGCTGCTGGAGCCACCAAGGCCTGGAAAGCATTGCCTAACAAAGGAACTGGGGAGCAATTATCTGAGTTAATCCTGGGTCCCTTAGAGCCATATTCTGAGTTTATTTATAGACAGATTACTTCAGCTGGCAGGTCAAATTTGAGAGGATGTGGAAACAGGTTTGCCAGTAATTAAAAAATTAGCTTATGAAAATGGTAACAAGTGGTATAAGGAGGCTATCCGCTCACATAGAAGCAAGAATTTAAATGATTATATCAGGCTATGTAAGGATATTGATGGAACTCATGTCATGGGACAAGTGTTGCAGACATACTGGGGCTCACCCCAAGACTTGCTTTAGTTGTGGAAAAGCCAGTCACTTTCAAGGACAATGCCCTGGTAGTTATGGCAGCCCTTAAGCCTATTCAATCAGGAAACAGAGGGGGACCAGGCCTTTGTCCTTAATGTCAGAAAGGGGCTCGTTGGATAAATGAATGCAGATCCAAAACAGATATTCTAGGTAAACCCTTTCCCACTTTTAGGAAAGGGAATGAGGGTCTTGCCCCGGGCCCCAAAGCCTCAAGTATATGGGGCCATGACCTCAACCAGTGCACCAATAAGGTTTATTCCCCAGAGAAGCACACCAGTCATGACCTTGAGAGAGGCACCCCAACAAGTGAAGGACTGGACCTCTGCTTCTCCTCCAGAGCAGTACTAACTAACTGTCCAGATGGGGGTCCAAGTTTTGGGCACCAGAGTGTAGGGCCTTTGCCTCCTGGAGCAGTAGGCATAATTTTAGGGAGAAGCAGTACCTCTATGCAATGAATAAGAGTTCTCCTGGGAATGGTAAATCAGGACTATGTAGGAGAAATTAAGATAATGGTAGGAACTGAAAAGGGTGTTCTAGTCATCACCCAGGGAGCTCACATTGCTCAGTTAGTACGTTGACCTTTGTTTCAGTCAAATAACCCTTTCCTGAAGGACATCCCTGACTCAGGAAGCTTTGGGTCCACAGATTCTGCTACTTCTTACTGGGTGACCATCTCAGAGAAACGCCCTATGCTAATTTTAATTATTAATGGGAAAAAATGTCTGGCCTCCTGGATATGGGGGTGGACTCATCAAGTGATCTGAAAAAAGGCACTGGTCTTTGGCCTGGCCACTTTAGCCTGCCATGACCGTGCTTCAAGGAGCAGGGGTAGCTGATGCTCCCAAAATCAGTTCTCAGTATCTTCAAAGGGCAGATGAAAAAGGGCATACAGGAACCTTTAACAGTCTGCACAAGTTGCTAAATTGGCTGCAGTATTTATGACTTTACAATACTTTTTAAGATGTTCCTGTTAATTTATATACAGATAGTGTTTATGTTAGTAAAGTTTTGTGACCTTTAGAAACATCCAGAAGCATTGCCGCTGCTTCTACGGTGCAGAGTTGCCTCTTACAGATACAAACTCGTCTCTGGCACTGCAAACATTCCCTTTTTGTATGCCATCTTAGAGCACATTCAGACCTTGTAGGACCTCTAAGCTATGGTAACCAACATGATGAGGCTACTAAATTAGTCCTATTATGAATATATCACAATTGGAAGCTGCACAACAGGCCCATCAAAAATTACATCTTAATGCTGGAACTTTAAAATTGAGATACAAACTTTCTAAAATCAAGCTGTTGCCATTGTTAAGAGTTGCCCTCTTGCATGGAATTTCTTCCCGTACCTCATAATGGAGTTAATCCCAAAGGTTTGACATCCAATCATATTTGGCAAATGGTTGTTACTAATGTTTTTGGGAAATTACAATTTGTTCATGTTACCATTGATACCTTTTCTGGAATTCTTTTTGCCTCTACCCATACCGGGGAAAAGGTTAGTGTTGTAAAAAGTCATTGTCTACAATTTGCCTATTTGGGAGTGCCAAAATGGTTAAAACTGATAACAGACTGTGTACGCTAGCATTGGGTTCCAAAAATTTTGTGAGGCTTATTCTATCATTCATAAGACGGTTATATCCTATAATTCTCAAGGTCAAGCTATTATTGAAACAACACATAATACCTTTAAGGCATATCTTCATAAAATAAAGAAGGGGGAGTACAAGACTCCCAAGGATCAGTTATTTATTCTCTACATTTTAAATTTTTTAGTTGTGGATAATCAGGGAAGGTCAGTCACTGAGCACCAATGGCAACCAAATATTTCTACATACCCTCAAGTAAAATGGAGGGATGTGATGTCCGGACAATGGTGTGGACTAGATCCATTGCTAGTTTTGGGGTGGGCTAGTATTTATCTTCTTCCCCAGAATGCTGAATCTCCAGTCTGCATTTAAAAATGGCTGATACGTACTGTGCGCGACCTTGTTGTGAACAAGTCTGGTCCAATAAATCCACTGGACACTGGTAAGGAATCCCCCTATGTTGATCAATGTTGATGCTGATGGTTCTTGATAGTCCAGTAGTATGGCCCTACTTCATAACTACTGACTAGAAGACAGGAACTGCATCAGCACCCATGAATGAGGATAAAGCTATTATCACTGACACTTGGGATCTTACTGAGAGCCTCTGCTTTGAGGAGGTGATGGATAAGAGCCAGTTCCTAAATAATTCCCTTGCCCATAGTGGGTGTATTGCAATAAGTAATGCTTCAATTGCTGACTTTGGACAGAATTCCTCCAATGCTTCTCTTGTAAGCTTAAAATTTGTACTTGTGCCAATAAATAAAAAGTATCAGAATCACACTAGCCACATGCCTCCAGATAATCATTGCTGACCTGGGTACTCTGACTATCACCTGGAAAGTCCACCATTATGGGCTGAATGTTTTACACATCCTCCACATCAGCTAAACCCTCTATGGTGGTGGGGTCCACATCCCCTGATAAGGATATTATGTGGGCAATCTATTTTAATGGGACTGCTTCTTAGAATTCAAGTATGAGGTTTGAAAACTCTCTGTCCTTTCTCTCTTTTCTTTGTGGTGACAAATGCTATTAATGTGTCTAGCAGCTTGAATTGTTCTAGAGAATCCTGTCTCCTGACTGGCTGCTAGAAAAATAAGACACTTGTGTTGGTGATTTGATCAGCTCATCCTGGCTTGTCCTAAGAGAGATCACTGCAGCTGTTGTTACTGCCATTGCGGCTGCCTCTAAGGGAGGGGCAGCACTGGGATTGCCCTTAGTCAATCTGTAGCCATTGCAGCCACATTAGATTTATTATCAGCAAGAACAGCCAATGCTTTAGAGACACAGAACAATATGAGATGAGGTATCTTACAGCTTGACTGCAGATTATCTTGTTAAAAAAGCAGGTAAATTTGTTTTGTAAATTATATGCAGCACCTGTCTAGAGAGATCATTGTAGTGAATGAGACTAGAGAGCCAATCAATTAGTTACAGGCATAGGAGATGATTAGGAAGTGGGCAGGATCTATGCTGGGAGGAGCATTACTTCTCATCATGCTCCTAAGACAGAGCCAACAAACCCAAGTCAATATGGCCACAAAAAAAAATGTGTTTTGTGCTATTGCCTATGACCTAGCACCTAGTGAGGTGTGGATTAACATGCTAAAACCCGATAGTGAGCCAAAGATGGGTAAGATATGGGGGGACTGTAATCAACCTAAGACAGGAGGTTCTGCCCTATGCTGCAGAATTCTCTGATGATGGGTAAGATGTAATCTGACTTCCTGTAACACCTAAGACCAGCCTATTCTGGATGTACTTTTCATATAAAAGAAAGGGGGCTCTGTGGAGGTCATCCTACAGGCCCAGGGCTTAGCACTATTTCTGGCCTGCAATTTACTGGATTAAGCTGATCTGTTCTCAGAACCTTCATTACCTTTATTGGAATAACACTCAAGTAGGTACTGAAATTAAGGAATCAAGAAGTTAGCAGAGGACAAAGAAGCTGGCTAAGGTCAGGTGTTGCTTGTGAGCTGCAAAGGTTACTTAACGTCAAAGGGCAACCCCAGTATATAAGACTTCCCCTAAGCTCCAATAAATGGCATTATTCTTTTAGGAGTGACCCACTGTCTCTGTCTTTCATCTCCAAGCCTTTGTTCAATGAAGCTCGCTCAGGTGACACAGCCTTGAGCACTAGGTCCCAGAGGCTGGATGGTCCAAATATGACTGGATAAAAAATATGCCAATGGCCAATGTACTGATGGCTGAAAAATATTCTGCTATACTCAGAGATTGGTACCTAACCCAATTGTCATCAAGGAGGCTTTCAACCAGCAAATGGAAACATTTGCAGAGAAACATTTGATGGAAACAGATGCAGAGACCCAGAGTTAAACATTAGGCCAAGCTGAGGGAATCCCAGTGAAGAGAGAGAGGAAAGGCTGTAGGAGCCAGAGGGTTAAAGGATAGAGATAGCCCACAGAATCAACTAACCTGGGCTCATAAGAGCTCACAGAGTCTGAAGTTACAACCAGGGTGCCTGCATATATGGGGCAGTTTATATGTAGTTTGGTCCTCTTGTGGACTCTGACAGTGAAAGCAGGGGCTGTCTCTACCTTTTCGCTGGCTTCTGGGACCTTATTCCTCATACTGGGTCACTTTGTCCAGCCTTAATACAAATAGAGGTGCTTAGTCTTACTGCAATTTGATATGCTGAGGGTTTTATTTTTGTATTTATGTCCATGAGAGACCTGCCCTTTTCTCAACAACAACAACAAAAAACCAGGAGGAATGGATTGGGGGACGGGGAAAATAAGAGAAAGGAATGGGAAAAGAGACGAAAGAGGAATCTGCAGTTGGGGTGTAAAACAAAAAAATTAAAATAAAATGTAAGAAAGAAAGGAGGGAGTAGGAAAGAAGGAAAAAGGAAGAAAGAAAAAGGAAAGAAGGAAAGAAAGAGAAGCTGGCTTGATATGCAAGAGACAGGAGGAGAGCCAGCCTCCCCCCCTTAAAAAATGTAGACGATTTGCTTTGATAGGGTCAGAGACGTTGAATTAATAGGACCTCTCTTCTGCATGTTTAGAATAAAGAAAGTTTTTATTCTCTCTTTCTTAGAATCACTAGAAACCATGTGCCTTATCTACACAGTTATAGTTGAGGATTATATGGTTTTTGTTTGTTTTCCCCTTTGGTAAAAAGTATTTACCTTAGAATGTTGAATGGTTGAAAAATGCTGAATTTTCTAAATGTGAAGAGATCTATCAAAAATTATAGGAGGAAAATTATAATTATGACCTTCTACCTGGTTTTACAGTTATCATATTTTATATAATATATATTTTACAGTTATTATATTTTATATTATATATTTTGTATAAGTTAGGTTGCCAAATGGCACTGCAATTTTTCTTTTCAGTTTGTAGTTACTCCTATAAAACCATGAGTGTAAGCAGTACAATATGCCCACAATTTTCTCAAAAAGGGGAATATAAAAATTAACTTTAAAATCAGAAATTCTAACTCCATAGCACAGTTTTTACAGTTTTGAACATTTGTGAACCTTCAAATAGTATTTTATCTGTATAACTTATTTGCACAATGTATGTTTTTCTTTATCAAGGATCTCTCAAGATCTGAACGAAAGTGTTGAATTCTTAGAATGTGAAGAAACATCGTAATAATGCCTTCACTAAATGTTATAAAATTCTAAGGCTTGAAGTGAAATCCCTTCATAAAATTTCCCCTCAAGATTACTTTTCCAAATGTAACGTCAACAAAACTTAAAACAAGATTAGAGAAGCATGAGGGGAAAAGCATATAATTCATTAGAAGACTAAGTAATGAGAAATTGTGATTAAACCTCTCTAGCAATCACTTTAGAATATCAACTCCAATAAACATGAAAAATTAATGAGAAAGAGATGATGATTTGAAGGAAAGTATACAGAGAGGTACATGGGAGGGCATTGCAGGAGGGAAGGGAAGGAGAAAAGTTTGTAATTATAATCTCAAAAATAGAAAGTTAGTAACTCTAAAATCTCCCAGATGTAAGTAAGAGAATAATGTCTAACTCAAACTTCATTTTACTAACATTCTGAGAAATTATGCAGCTAAATGTTGATATATTTCCTGAGGCCATTCACTGCGGTTCCAGAGGCAGTATATAATGCTAAGTTAAATCAACCTCTTCAATTTCAGAAAGTTTTGTTGCAAACATCAAATTGCATGTATTTTATGATTATTGACTCAACAAAGTATTAAATTAAATTCTAAACATACGTTAATTTTCTCTTAAAAGGTATTTTGTCTATTTATATAGTAATAATATCATTTAACTAGTCTATAAATTTACAGAATCATGGCACTTATATCTGTAATTAGTACAAAATATGGCTTGTTTTTCTGTATAAGAAAAAATAAGAAGTCTGGTAAACTCAAATAATTTTCATCGCTCTAAGAGTAAGTCCATGGTTTTGGGAGGCTGGAAGACACCCTAGCACGTGTCATGGGCTGCTGAAATGTGGGTGCCACTATGAAGAAATATGTGCTAGAGAGATGAGAAATCTAGAGCATGTGGTAGAGAAATAGAACAGAAAGTGAAGTGGTGTGGTTTGTACACTGTAGAGACAGGTAGACCTGGAGAGGCACATCTGTGAGAAACAGACTGATTTGAGAGACCTGTACAATCAACTGACCCATGATGATATTGGGCCAAGCTGCCACTTGTTGCCAGAAATGTTCATTTGGATGTTTGTGGTGTATGTTGTCTCCTGAGGCCATGTTGATATCTGGACCAGAGCTGCCACTAAGGGCCATGTCTGGGTCCCTGTTCCTACTGTAGCCAGGGTTTGTGTTGCTACCTGTGTGTGGTCCATGCTACCACAAAAATTCATACAGATGTCCATGGTCTGGGTTGCTAACTGATAATCATGTTTTCCAAGCATGGTCAGATGGCCCACCCATTGGCAGCTACAGGAGATCTAGTCCCATCCCTCACTCCTCATGGAGTAGCATGGACAGGCATGGATAATAGCATGGATGGTATAGATTTGGAAACTGGGTACCACTACCATGGGTGGGGGAAAGGGGAGACTCAGGCTAACCAACTTACCCACCATCCAGGCCCACATCTGGGAGCTTGAGTTGGTCCACCCTAGCACCTATCCTACTGATGAGCTGCTGGAACACAGGAACCATCGCTGTAGGAGCAATGACAAAGAGGAGTCCTGGTGAGTGTTCAGTACCAGTGACAGAAGCCACAGACCTTGTACCAGACCAATGACTCATTACAATAAATATTTGCAAGTAAAGTTATTTGGACAAAGGAGTATACTCCATTAGGAGGAATGGATGGGGAAACAAGAAAGACAGAGGAGAGAAATGGTAAATTTTTCTATACCATATTTCTCCCTAACCCCATAGTTTCTCTTTCAAAATATCTATTTCATTGCTCTCCCACTCCATCCCTCCTTGGCTGGACCATCCCATTCCACCTTGTTCTCATTCCCCCTTCCCTTTCCTTTATTGCCCCTTTTAGCCCAATTTACTCAGGAGATCTCATCTACTTCTCCTTCCCAGGGTGATCCAAGTGTCCCTCTTAGGGTCTTCCTTGTTATCTAGCTTCTCTGGAGTTGTGAGTTGCAATCTGGTTATCCTTCACTTTAAATCTAGTATCCACTTGTGAGTTTGTCTTTTTGAGTCTGGGTTACCTCACTCAGGATGATATTTTCTAGTTCCATCTATTTGCCTGAAAATTTCATAATGTCATTGTTTTGTTTTGTTTGTAGCTGAGTAATACTCCATTGTGTAAATGTACCATATTTTTTTTAATCCACTCTTTGGTTGAGGGACATCTAGGTTGTTTCCAGGTTTTAGATATTACAATAAAATGCTGCTATGAACTTTGATGAGCAACTGTCCTTGTGGTATGACTAAGCACCTTTTAAGTACATGCCCAAGAGTGCTGTCATTAGATATTGAGGTAAATTGATTCCCAATTTTTTTTTAAGATATTGCCATCCTGATAAGTTTGCACTCCCAGCAACATGGAGAAGTGTTCCCCTTGCTCCATATCCTCTTCAACATAAGCTATTATCAGTGTTTTTAATTTTAGCTTTTCTGACAGGTGTAAGATAGCATCTCACAGTCTTTTTGATTTGAATTTCCCTGATGATTAAGGATGTTGAACACTTACTTAAATGTTTTCTAACCATTTAAGATTTTTCTCTTGAGAATTATATGTTTAGATATGTAACTCATTTTTAACTGGATTGTTTGGATTTTTGATGTCTAGGTTTTTGAGTTCTTTATATATTTAGAAATCGGCCTTCTGTCAGATGTGGGATTTGTGAAGATCTTTTCCCATTCTTTAGGCTTCCATTTTGTCTTATTTACCATGTCCTTTGCTTTACAGAAGCTTCTTAGTTTCTGGAGGTCCCATTTATGGATTGTTGCTTTCAGTGTCTGTGCTACTGGTTTTACATTTAGGAAGTAGAATCCTATGCCAATGCATTCAAGGCTACTTCCCACATTGTCTTCTATCAGGTTCAGTGTAACTGGATTTGTGTTGAGGCTTTATTCCACTTGGACTTGAATTTTATATATCATGATAGATATGGCTATACAATGTTCTACATGTTGAATCCAGTTATGCCAGTACCATTTGCTGAAGATGTTTTTTTCCACTGTACAGTTTTGACTTCTTTATTTAAAAAAAGAAAAATTAGGTGTTTATAGGTGTGTAGATTAATCTCAAGGTCTTCAAATAGATTCCATTGGTCTACATATTGGTTTTTATGCCAATACCATGTGGTTTTATTATTATTATTATTAATTATTATTACTATAGCTCTATAGCAGAGTTTGTACTCAGGAACAGTGATACGTCAGGAAGTTGTTTTATTGTATAGGATTGATTTAGCTGTTCTGTTTTGTTTGTTTTTACATATGAAGTTGAGTTCTTTTTAAGTCTGTGATGTGGAATTCAGGTGTTAGCTGACAAGGTTGGGAGGCTTGTCTCTGGAGTTCTGGAAGCTTGACCCGGGTGTGGCCAACCCCATTGTAAAGGGCTGCTGGGATCTTGAGCATCCTGTTTGGTTCCTGCATTCTTGGAGATCAGACATGGTGGGACAATCCTAACTTCAAAAATTGCACTAAGGCTTAATTTGTATTCATGAATGTTAAAATACCCTCTAATAAATATTAATCCTATATATAATATATTGCATGCGTGAGTTACTGCAATAGCTGGCATCCACGTGGATTCGGGACTAGCCAGGCTTCCAGCCCATGAGCATTTCTGGTGGGCCTGTTCAGAGATTTCAGCCCTCGGAATCTGTGCTTGTGGGTTTAGGCTGGATGCTGCCCTGCCAGTGAGCAGCTAGTGTCTCTGAGTCCACGCTCCCAGTCTGCACACTGCTACGGAGCAAAGTGTGGATTTTGTCATATCATTTGGATCGCGTAAGAATTTGCCTTTGCTAAGGTTCTTATTCGGTCTGTAGCCTGCTGGGGCTTCCTAAGACCGAATAGAGCTGGTAGGTGAGCTCATACCACTAAGATTCCCTGCGCTGGTCATATTACTGGAGAACTGGACATTGAACGCTACTGAAACACCTGCTGGCCAGATGTCGTCATTACAACTGGATTGAGATAATGGCTGAAAATTGCTCTATTCATGACTTCAGGTCTTACTTTTCCATGGCAATTGAGACTTTCTTGCATGAATATATTCTTGGGGGCTTCAACCCCTCAGTCCTGCTATTTTCAGTTTATTTCTACATTTTATGTTTCAAATTAAAAGACCTGAAACACATTCTAAGGTCATGGTGAACATGATGGAATATGAAATCTTGGAATGAGCAGTTGCTGTCTACGATGTATAATGTGGAAATTTCAACCACTAAATTGACAGATAAGGTTAATTTTCTGGAAATCAGTTACAATAAGCTTTTGGATAGAGCTTTCTCTTTGGAAATGGATATTAAAACTGCAAGAAAAATGCAAGTTTTACATTAATGATGAGAACAAGAAATTAACTATGCTAATAATGAAAACTAGAAACTCATTAATTACATTAATGATGAGGACAATAAATTTGTTAATTATGTTAATGATGAGAACAAGGAACTTGTTAATTATGAGACACATGTTACTTATATTAATGATGAAGATCGAAAAATTGCTGATTCTATGAGGTCATTGGAAGGACTGTTTCATCAGGAAAACCAAGTTCTAGAAAAAATCAGTAGTGTCCAAGCTTCAGGAATGGGAGGACCATATTGCAGTACTGGAAAAGGGTGTTAATGCATCTTCTGCTCAGAACAATTCAGGTCAACCCCCAATGAGATATTATGGAAATGAAGACACTGTACCTAAGGTGTAGACATGACAGGGATACCCCCTTCCCCACCAGTATTGTTTCCAGTTACTGTTCAGTCAAAGAAAGCATCATGGGGAGTCCCTGGAACTTGTAGAGTATAATTATGAACTGATACATATGAAAGATATCAAGGATTTCAAGGAAGTCATATTGTTTCATGGGGTACACTCCACTTATATAAAACAAATGCTAAATGCAAAGTCAACAAAACATCGGATAAATCCTAGTAATTAGAGGCAGCTGACAGCTGCCATATTGGACTATAGCCAACATTTGCAATAGAGAAATTGGTTTAGGGAAGAGGTGAGGGCCATAAAGCTCCAAGGAAAGATTAGGAGCTTTTGTATTTCTCAGGACCAGATCCTTAGTGAAGGCATGTTTGCTGGTGTGAAGACTACTTATACTGAACATACGTTGTTGCTGTGCTGTACTGTTGCATTGAACACTTAGGAAATGATTTTTGACACTGGTCAAAAAACTGAATCATATACCAAGGTCAAACAAGGCTTAAAAGAACCTTATACTGACTTTCTGCAGAGGCTTACCATGGCTGTACATAGAGCAGTATCAGATCCAGAAGTTAGGAAGCAGTTAATACTTTCTCTGGCCTTTGACTATGTTAATCTGGATGTGAAAGATTGCTTATGCTTCTAAAGATCAGATCTGCCCGCATAGAGGAATGGATTCTATATGCAATCAATGCTCAATCTCTCCATTGTGATAAAGAGAATTGGATAGACCAAGCCATTGCCAATTTTAGGGTGAGGAATCAAGGCATCACTTGCTTTAACTGTGGTAAACCAGGCCATATAAAAAGGAATTGTACTCAAGGTACTGCTGGAAATAATATCCATCTTAGGTATGATTCAAACAGAAGACCATTGCCTTCTGGGTTATACAGAAGGTGTGGCAATGGTCGACATTGGACCAATGAATGTGGATCTACCAGGGACAAAGAAGGCAACTTTCTACCATCGGGAAATGCCTTTTGGGGCTTCTCCTGGGAAGCCCCCAGATATCATATTTCAAAGCCAAAGAAGTTCTGATCATAGCCAGTCACAGTGGAGGAACAACATTTTCAGGACAAGTAGGAAATCCAGTGCCTAATCTAGAAGACCATATGGCCTTGGATGGTAAGATAAATTCAAGGGAGAAATTGACAGTTCCAAGAAAAATCATAAAATAAATATTTTGGCAGACTTCCATAAATGAACAAAGACCAAAATTGAAAGTTCAGGTAGATAGTATTTATATCCAAGGCTTAGTCGACACGGAGACCATGTTTTGATCATAACCCCACAATCCTGGCATCCAAGATAGCCATTACGGGTGGTGGATATTCAATTTCTGGGTACTGGAACAATATCTCAAGTGAAACAGAGTGTAAGATGGCTTGAATGCATAGGACCTGAAGGTCAGAAAGGACAGTTGAAGCCATTATGGCTGACATAATGGTGAATCTATGAGGCCGTGACCTGCTACAGCAATGGAATACCCAGATTAAAATCCTTGCAGGTTCAGATATCAACCAGAGACTCAATTATGTTTCTGAAAGCGATGTTTTAAGGTGCTATGAAAAAAAATTCACCAGTCATTCAGGTTGTGCAAAAGAATTACCCAATAGCCGCTGAACCCGTAAAGACACTAACAGTGCTCCCTTAGAGATGGTTGACAGCAAAGCCTATTTGGGTTCAGCAATGGCCCTTGACAAAGGAGAAACTGCAGGCTTTAGAACAGCTAGTAGAGGAGCAGTTACAAGCTCAGCATATTGAAGAATCAACCAGTCCATGGAATTCTCCTGTATTCATTGTCAAATAGAAATGTGGAAACTGGAGGATGGTGATGGATCTGAGAGAGATTAATAAAGTGATTCAACCCATGGGCTCTTTACTGGTATTCCCCTGTCTTCCCTGTACCTAAGGGATGGCATATTATAGTTATTGATTTGAAGTACTGTTTTTTGGTAACCATTCATCTACAAGACTAGGACAAAGAAAATTTGCTTTCACAGTGCCTACTTTTAATAATTCATGTCCAGTTAAGAAGTACCAATGGAGGATTCTTCCACAGGTTATGTTGAATAGTCCCACCTTATGCCAATATTTTTATGACAGCCACTAGCAGTGATACACAAACAATTCCCACAATTCATCATTTATTATATGGATGATATCTTGTTGGTAGACCCAAACATAGATACATTAGAAACACTGTTTGAAGAACTGAAGAAAGTATTGCCTGATTTTGGACTACAAATTGCCCCAGAGAAAATACAAAGAGGAGATTCTACCAATTATTTAGGATATAAAATAGGTTTACAGAAAATTAGGCCCCAAAAGGTGAAACTAAATAGAGATAGATTGAGGGCTCTTAACTGTAGTGGATTTATGATGTTACATTGTAAATAATTGTCCCACCTATGAGTTTAATAAAAAGCGCTGATTGGCCAAAGGCAGACAGGAAGTGTGGGTGGTGCTACCAGACTAAGAAAACTCTGGGAACAGGAAGAACAGAGTAGAAATGCCACAGAGACTCCAGAGTTGCCAGACAAGCCAGAAGATGCAGAGGATAATTACGTTGCTCTGGAAAAAGGTACCAAGCCCCATGGCTGAACAGGATAAGAATCATGGGTTAGTTCAAGGATAAAGAATTAGCAAGTTATATGCCTGGGCCTTAGGCCAATCAGCCTAAAATTAATGTAAGCATCTGTGTGTCTCTGTGGGACTGTGGGACTGTGGATCTGTAGGTCCCAACCTTGAGGCTAGGCCTGAAAATCCAGACCAGAAACCTCTTACTACACTTAACAACTTCTACAAAACTGCTAGAGGATATTTCTTATCTACAACCCATCATTGGTATAAAAACTATAAACTAGTTAATTTATTCAAGACTTTAGATGGTGATAAGGGCTTAAATAGTCCCAGAGAATTCTCTGATGAAGATGAGAAAGAATTAGCTGTGGTAGAAAAGAAACTACAAAAAGCACATGTGAGTCACATGGATCCATACCTAGATTACATACTGGTTATTTTACCCTCTAGACAATCTCCTACAGGAGTCATAATGCAAAGAGAAAATATCATTTTAGAATGGATATTTCTGCCACATAGGCCAAGTAAGAAGCTGAAAACATATATTGAAATGATTTCTGATCTGATTTTTAAGAGTAAATTCAGATTTTGCCAATTGACTGGAAAGGACCCTGCAGAAATTGTTGTACCTTTGACTAACGAATAAATTCATCGATTATGGGCAGACAGTGAACCTTGGCAAAATGTCTATAGTAATATTAATAATAAATATCCCTGAAGTAAAATAATTAAATTTATAAAGGAAACTAATTGGATCTTTTCTCATGTGGTACAGGATAAACTCATTTCTGAGCTCCTACATTTTATACCAATGCAAACAAATTAGGAAAAGCTGGTTACAAATCGGAACACTTAATTAAGGTGGCTCAAAGCCCTTATAACTCTGTTCAGAAGTCAGAACTATATGCAATTATTATGGTGTTGATGGATTTTACAGAGCCTCTTAATGCAATAACTGCAGAAAGAGTTGTTTTACATATTGAAACTGCTAATTTTATTCCTGATGATACAGATGTAACATTACTGTTCATACAACAACAGGCTATCATCAGAAATACATATCAGGGCACACACAGGTCTCCTGGGCCCTTTAGCCCAAGGCAATGATGAAATTGACTGGTTGTTAATAGGAACCATGATGGAGGTCACAGAATTTCATAAGAAATCTCACATTAATAGTAAAGGACTTAAGAAGAGTTTTCCCATCTCTTGGCATCGGGCAAAAGAAATTCTACAGAATTGTACCACTTTTTCTTTCTATAACCAACCATCTTTACCTGCTGGAAGTAATCCTAAGGGTACGGAGAGAAATGAGATCTGGCAACTGGATGTGTTTCACTTTCCAGAATTTGGAAAGATGAAATATGTACATCATACCATCGACACTTACTCCGGAATGCAATGGGTGACTGCCTTGAATTCTGAAAAGGGTGATGCTGTACTTACTCACCTTTTGGAAGTCATGGCAGTAATGGGAAAACCCACTCAGATTGAGACTGACAATGCTCTAGCTTACATTTCCCAAAAAATGAAGCTGATTTGTAGATATTATAATATAAAGCATATTACAGGGATACCCCACAATCCTACAGGACAGGCAGCTGTAGAGGGATCTCACTATACCTTGAGAGAGATTCTTTATAAACAGAAAAGAGAAATGAGAAAAACCCCCAGAGAGAGGTTACATAGTGCTTTACTGACCTTGAGCTTTTGATGTGGGAATGCCTTTCTGTATGCTGTGAATCTCGATCTTTAAATAAAGGAGCTGTTTTGGGCCATGACAGGCACCATAGAAGAAGTAGGAGGAGGAATCAGAATAGGTAGGAAAGGAAGGGCGGAGTCAGAGGCAGACCGAGCTGAAGCCCAAAGGAGCAACATGTAAGGAGCACAGGTGAGCCACGGGCCACATGGCAAACAGATTAATAGAAATGGGTTGATTTAAGATGTGAGAGCTAGCTAGCAATGTGCCTGAGCCATAGGCCAAATAGCATAAAGTTAATATAAGCGTAAGGGTCATTTCGGGGGGGCCTGAGCGGCGGGCGGCTGGGCAGCTAAGGGGTCTGGCGTGGCAGGGTCTGGGCCATTGGCCGCCTGGGACCAAGAAACCCCACTGCCACAAGTTTTCTTAATGCTGATGAGAAAGGAACAACAGACACCGAGAGACATTGGGTAATAGAGAAATCTTCTGAGATAAACCAACCCATCTACTTCAAGGATGTGCTGACTTCAGAGTGAAAGCCGGGATATGTGCTTCAGTGGGGTAGGGGTTTTGCTTTTGTTTCCACAGGAAGAGAAGATATCGGTACCAACAAAATTAATAAAGGTCCGCTTCAAAAAGGAAACCCCTCCTAAGAAGTAATTTCTCATCCACTGATATGAAAATTGGATACATGGTAAGGAAAGCACATTTAACAAGGCCAGGATAGGGTCTCAATTTTTGTCTTTACAGAAGAATGGATACAACCATCTTTAAGACATTGACTGGATATTGAACATCTGCAATGGAGAGGAAATCAATTATGAAGGGAATATAAACAAAGGTCTATGAGAACAACTAGTACCAATATGCACTACCGGGTAATTTCTCAATTCTCACTGCTTTACATCTTACACCTATACCTCTTTCAAAAAAAAAAAAAAGTGGTCCTGGTTTGACTATAAATAAAGCTTGGTTTGGAGTTGGAGTAAGTGGCTTTCTCTCTTGCTAAACCCAAGAATATTGATAAAGAAAATTTGAGAGATTTTGTCTCATATCAAAAAAGCCACCTTGTGTGGGACAGAAGACAGAATATTTATTTAGGGACCAATATTATTGTAATTTTATCTTTGATCCTATTTCTCTGTGTATTTACTCCTTCCTAACCTTAAAATCCTCTCTGCATACGATCTTCTCCTGAAGTCATAGAGGATGTAAATATCTTCATTGGGTATCAATATTGCTTGTTTTCCATTGTAAACATTTTCTCCTATCAACTATCTATGAAGCATCTGGAACTAAGATGGGGCCCACACTGCAATGATTTTGCCTGGTGAAAAGACAGAGAGAGAGAGAGACAGAGACAGACAGACAGACAGACAGACAGACAGACAGACACAGAAATAACCAGGTGTACACCACTCAATGATTGTTTTTAGAAAATTGACTATTCACAACGGTTGTAGGACATCTCTCTATGACTATCCTTCATGTCACATCTCTAATAAGAATCCCAGATACATTTACCCAGTACTCTGAGAATGGTTATAGATGTTTATAGTCAGTCCATTAGGGTCTAACCATTGTCTTAGCTTTTACAGGATCCCCAAGAGATGCCACTGCCCTCAAGTCAGCAGGAAGCAACCTTATGAAAAACTATGTCCTTCTCCTGATAAGTTTTGTCTTCTGAGGGTTATTGATAATTATTATTCTGATAGAATAGTTATAAGTTAAAATTGGGTTGAGGACAGAACAATAATATAGACTCAGGGATCTCTTTTAAAGAAGAGAAAGGGGAATAAATAGGATAGAGAAAGATAGATTGTTCTACCTACCTGTAAGCAATTATTAGCCAAATACATGAGATAAGCCAAAGACAATCTGCACTGGTATAGATATTTTTATATTGATAAAAATGTGAAATCATTTTATATGTTTGATTGAGATAATTTGTATATTGATACAAATTTAAATCTGAAATTGTTTTATATGTCCAAGGAAACTTGTACATTGATATAAAATTGAATCTATAATTGCCATATTTTACATACACTTCTACCTGTTTAAAATATTTGCATTGTCATTTCCACTATGCAATGCTACCTCTGTTTAACTATACAAGACATAATATATAGTAGTCATGATATATACACAAGATGTTTTGTATACCTCTGCTTGAATAATTTGTATATGATATATATATATATATATATATATATATATATATATATATATATATATATATATATACCTATCTAGAATACTGTTATCATTTCATATGGTACATGTACCTCTGGCTAATGTTTGTATGATAGTCATACTGGAAGTCATTGTTCAGAGTTTGTACACCCCTTTATAGGTAGCCTAATTTTACAGTGTAAGTTTCAGTCCTTGGGATGATAAAGAACTGCAGTCAACATTACTTAAGTTTGCCATGTAATAGTCATGTGGCCTAGGCTCCTCAGATACAGGCTAGAATATATTAGATAGGCAGGAGTCTTCAACCATTTCATAGACCCAGAGAAGATGGAATTTAACATTTTGTTATTCAGAATTCGGCCATGAGAGACGTGATGACTCCTGGTGTCACTGTTCCTTTCCCGAGATGGTGCTGAGCACTAAGGACACTCCTTTGGAGTTTTTCCTTTTGGTATAGAATGGCCGGTTGGGTAAAGAATTCCCCTTACCTCAACTGCTGATAGTATACACGATGTCCAATCTGGATGAACAGGATAATGGATGTAGACTGATGAAACCTGCCTGGACAGAATAAGACAGTCCCTCCAAAAATGCCCTGCTTCTGAAAAAAATTGTCAGATGTCATAGGCCTGTAGCCAAAATGAAGAATGCTCCAGTGGTGCAGAAAACCATAGGAGATTGTCCCAGGTAGCTGAACATCGCTGTCCTTTCCCAAATTTTGGAAGCTACTCTCATGTGCTTCCAACTTTCAGGTAATGTATTTTCTTTCTCAGCTCTTGACATGGTTGATGAATAGGTAGTTAAGGTTACTATCCCTTAGCAAGGAATATTCAGGTGTTAGATTTTTACTATTCCAGATGAACAGTTTTGAAGTAATTTATATATCTCACCATTTGCCAATATTCTAGAAATGTATGATGTACCTTATACATGTTGGGTTTTAGTCGTAGTTTGACCATGCTTGTGTTTTGCCTTTTCCTCCCCCAGTCATTACCTCTAATAATTCCTATTGTATATAGCCTTAGTTTAGAACCTTTTAGTTAGACAAAAGGGGAGATATGGTGGAATTCAGGTGTTAGCTGACAAGGTTGGAAGGTGTGTCTCTGGAGTTCTGGAAGCTTAAACAAGGTGTGGCCCACCCCATTGAAAAGGGATGTTGGGATCTTGAGTGGCCTGTTTGATTCCTGCATTCTTGGAGATCAGATCAGTATCCATTGCAGGACAGCTTCAAGAATCGCACTAAGGTTTAATTGTATCCATGAGTGTTAAAATACCCTCTAATAAATATTAATCCTGAATCATATATTGCAAGTGAGATTTACTGCAATACTGTGAAGAACTGTCAGGATTTTGATGGGGGTGCATTGAATCTGTAGATTGCTTTTGGCAAGATTGACATTTTTATTATGTTGGTCCTGCTTATCCATGAGCATGGGAGGTCTTTCCATTTTCTGATAACTCCTTCAGTTTCATTCTTCAATGACTTAAAGTTCATTTCATACAGTTCTTTCACTTGTTTGGTTAGAGTTACCCCAAGATATTTTACATTATTTGTGACTATTGTAAAGGGTAAAGTTTCTCAGATTCCTTTCTTGACCCATTTATCATTTTTATATAGGAGGAAAACTGATTTTTTTTTATTTTATCTTGTGTCCTGCCACATTATTGAAGGTGTTTATTAAGTACTCCTTGGTAGAATTTTTTGAAATCACTCATGTATACTATTATATCATCTGTAAATAACAAAAATTTCATTTCTTACTTCACAATTTGCATCCCATTGATCTCCTCTAGTTGTCTTATTGCTAGATTTAGAACTTTGAGCACTAATCTGAATAGATATGGGAAAAGTGAGCAACCCATCTTATTCCTGATTTTAGTGGAATCATTTTGAGTTTCAATCCATTCAGTTTGATATTGTCTGTCAGTTTGCCATATATATCTTTTATTATATTTAGGTATGTTTCTTTTGTTCCTGATCTCTCCAAGACCTTTATCATGAAGGAATGTTGGATTTTCTTGAAGAGTTTTTCAGCATCTAATGAGATAATTATGTGGGTTTTTTTTTTTTCAGTTTGTTTATATGGTGGATGACATTGACAGAAGTGCATATGTTGAACAACCCCTGTATCTCTGGGATGAAGCCTACTTGAATTTTGTGGGTGAAGTTTTGGTTTTTTTGTTTGTTTGTTTTTTGGAAATGTGTTCTTGGATTTAGTTTACCAGTATTTTGTTGAGTATTTTTGCACTTATGTTTATGAGGGAGATTCGTCTGTAATTTTCTTTTTTTGCTGTTTCTATTTTGTGGAACCATTTGAGGAGTATTGGTATTAGCTCTTCTTTAAAATTCTGGTAGAATTCTGTACTGAAACCATCTGGTCCTGGGCTTTTTTTATTGGAAGACGTTTTAAACTGCTCCTATTTCCTTGGGGTTTATAGGTCTATTTAAGTTGTTTATCTGGTACTGATTTAATTTTGGTAAGTGGTATCTATTCAGAAAATGGTCCATATCTTTTAGGTTTTCCAATTAAGTGGAGTACAGGTTTTTTAAGTACGACGTAATGGTTCTCTGGATTTCCTGTGTGTCTGTTGTTACATCCCCTTTTTATTTCTGATTTTGTTAATTTGGATAGTGTCTCTCTGCCTTTTGGTTAGTTCTAATAAGGATTTGTCTATCTTCTTGGTTTTCTCAAAGAACCAACTATTTGTTTCATTGATTTTTTTAAAAATTTTTCTCTTTGTTCAAATGTTACACCTTGGTTTCATTATTTCCTGGCATCTATTCCTTCTAAGTGAGTTTTCTTCTATTGTTCTAGAGCTTTCAGCTGTGCTGTTAAGTCTCCAGCGTGAGACTTCTCCAGTTTCTTTATGTAAGCATTTAGTACTATGAATTTTCCTCTTAGCACTGCTTTCATGGTATCCCAGTAAATCTGGGTATGTCTCAGGATGTGACTGAGGTTTCAGCAGATGGGTAGGTTTGGGGAACAGTTTAGGATTGGCAGAGTATACGGCCTGATGAGGGGAGACCAGAAAGGCCTACCTGCCTGCCTGTGGCTGGGACTACAATAGGTGGAGGTTGGGGAGCATGAAGTGTGCCACAGGGCTTAAAGCCTAGAGCAAGGGTTTTTTTATTTCAATTTTTAAATTTTCCATTAAAATGGAGGTTGCAAGGGTGGAGGGCAGATGTGGAGGACTTGTCAATGTGTGGACTGAGGTCATGAATCAATGAAAAATGTATTTAAAATTTTTTAATGCTATACAATTAGTTTCAGCATAAAGACTGTGAAATTTACATTTGATATAATGGATTTATTTTTTAATTTTCATAATTTAAAATCATGCAGTGAAATCTGTGGTAATAATGAATTATCATGGAAAATGAACTGTTCTATTAAAGTTGTACAGAATGTCTGAGATGACTGCTCAGGCCTTTTCTAGAATTCAGAATCTGACTCTTTTCTACAGATGATAATTTAGTGAGTTAGGGATTCCAATTTCTCTCCCAAGACCCCACCCCCTCAAAGCCCACCAAACAGTGGCCCCTCCCCTAGAGCTGCCCTGAGTTTCAGACCCCCTGCCTGACAAAAGTCAACCTCTCCCTGGGGCAGCTCAGGACTACACTTATAGATTAGTTAAGGCCAGCAGCCATATCTGCCATGTGAGTTTACCCTTGCCTCTTTAGAGGTAACCCAGAATTGCTTTTTGCTCTGTACTCATTAAACCTGGGCTTTTTTCCAATTTGGTCTGATTTAGGTTGTTGTGCCAGTGGAGAGGATTATTGGGCTATAGAAAACCAATATCGAGAACATTCATATGTTATAGGGAATGGAAGAAGACTTGATGAGTGAGGAAGGTCTTGAGTAAATATGTGCTGTTGACATGGAACTAGCCATCTCAAGAATCCTAGTCTCGGATCCATGGGAAAGTGGTAACTCACATGCTTTCCCCCAAGGATAGACTCTAGTTCATATGTGGATGCTGACTGCGCAGAAAAAAAGTCCATCATATCTTTCTCTCAACAGATGTTTACAACTGGGAGTCTACTCCCCTACTGTGGTGGTTTTTACCAGGAGTGGCTCTCATAGGCTCATATATTTGAATGTTTGGTCACTATGGAGTTGCAATATTAGGTGGGGTGTCCTTGTTGGTGGTAGAAGTAGCCTTGTTGAAGGGAATGTGTCACTGGGGGTGGACTTTAAGGTCTCAAATGCTAAAGCCAGACTCATTCTTTCTCTCTCTCTCTCTCCTCCTCTCTCTCTCCTCCCTCTCTCTCTCTCTCTCTCTCTTCTCTCTCTCTCTCTCTCTCTCCTCTCTCTCTCTCTCTCTCTCTCTCTCTCTCTCTCTCTCCTCTCTCTCTCTCTCTCTCTCTCTCCTCTCTCTCTCCTCTCTCTCTCTCTCTCTCTCTCTCTCTCTCTCTCTCTCTCTCCTCTCTCTCTCTCTCCTCTCTCTCTCCTCTATCTCTCTCTCCTCTCTCTCCTCTCTCTCTCTCCTCTCTCTCTCTCTCTCTCCTCTCTCTCTCTCTCTCTCTCTCTCTCTCTCTCTCCTCTCTCTCTCTCTCTCTCTCTCTCTCTCTCTCTCTCTCTCTCTCTCTCTCTCTCTCTCTCTCTCTCTTTGTTGCCTGCCAATCCAGATGTAAAACTCTCCAGCACAATTTCTGTCTGAGGGACAGCACCCTTGCTCCATGATGATAAGGGAATAAACCTCTGATCCTCTAAGCCAGCATTAGCTAAATGTTTTTCTTTCTAAGAGCGTCTGTGGTCATGGTGTCTCCTTACAGGAACAGAAACCCTAAGACATAAGTTAGCACCAGGGACTGAGCTATTGCTCTGATAGGTCTGGCTGGGATTTTTTTTTCTTTCCATAGGAATATAAACTTGGGGACTTTGGTTTAAGTGGTGCTTCATATATTAGTAGCAGCACGGAAGATATTGGTGATAAGGGTGATTTGAACCATTGGTGCTTGGCTCAAGTGGTTTCAGAGCAGAAAAATATGATGGTGTGATTTAGAGACCATTCGTGTGAATTTAGCTGCTTCTGCCCTTGTTCAAAAATTCTGTCTGAGGCTAAATTGAAGAGTTATGAATTAATAGTTTTGGCAGAGATTTTCAGATATCCTAGTATTGACTGTAGTGCTTGATTATTAGTGGACATGCTTATGCAGATCCATAATGAAAAGGAGCAAACTGAGCAAGGAAAAATACAAAATGTAGTTTGAAGAGAAAAGAAGTACCAGGAAGTGTAATAGAGTCAAGTCCACTATTCAAAGAGATAATAATAATAATAATAATAATAATAATAATAATAATAATAATAATAATAAATCTAATGCTAATAGAGCAAAGGGAATAGTGACCTCAGAACAAGACTCCATTTAGCTATGCTTCAAACTTGTGAAAAGAAAAGTTTAGGGCTAGGTATTGTGGCACATACCATACTCCAGAGGCAGGGGAAGGTAGATTACTGAGTTCAAGGCCAACCTGGTCTACATAGTGGATTTCAGGACAGCAAGATTAGGCAGTGAAGGAAACCACTGAAAACAGAAAATTGATGAAAATGTATTTGAATGAGAGGCTATATTCTAGTCCCAGCAAGCTGCAGAACATTGGCAGCTTTCTTTGGCCACATAGTTCTGGCTCTAGAGTTAAGGATATAAGGCTCTCTCTGTGTGGCTAAGGAAAAGTTACTAAGGCCAGGCATGTGTTTGGTGTGCCCTTGAATGTAAAGGTGAAGCCTGAATACATTGGAGAACCCAAGATGTTGGAGACGACAGAATCGTGGGAAACCTGCCAAGGAGAGCTGCTAGCAGGGTATGGATCAGACCAAGGGAGAGAAGTGTGTTAGTTACCAAAGCTGAGATGATTTGGAGATTTAAAGAGCACTTTGACATCAGACATTAGGATACAAGATTTGGAGTTTTCCCTGCTGGTTTTAGATCGTAAGTCCAGTATTTCTTCACTTTGCTCCCCCGTTTCCCCTTTGGAATGATAGTATATTTTCTGTGCTGATGTATGTTGCAAGTATGTGATCTGATTTTTTATTTTGAGTTTACAGGGGTTTATAGTTAAGAGATTATCTTAAGTTTCAGAAGAGACTTTAAATTTTGGGCTTTTAATATTGAGACTATAATAGACTATGGGGACTTTTGAAGTTGGACTGAATGTATATGTATCTTTGCATTATAATATGGCTACAAGCCTCTGGGGGACCAGAGAGTGGAATGTGGGGATTTAAATAAGAATGGCCTAGATAGGGCATATTTGAGTGGCACTATTAGGGTATGTGGCTTTGTTGGAGTAGATGTGGCTTTATTGGGGAAAATGTGTTACTGGAGGTATTGAGGTTCCAGATGTGCATGCCAAACCCAGTGTGTCTCTCTCTTCCTGTTGCCTGCTGATCTAAATGTAGGACTCTCGGCTTTTTCTCCAGTACCATGTCTGGCTGCATGTTGCCATGCTTCCCACCATGATGATAATGGTCTGAATCTCTGAACCTGTAAGCCAACCCCAATAAATGTTTTCCTTTACAAGAAAACATTGCTGTGGTCATGGCATCTCCTCACAGCAATAGAACCTTAACTAAGACGCCTGAAGAGACTGTTCCTATTGTCATTAGTTAAACCTACTTCCTTGTTCAGCTGAATATAATAACTCCATCTCCTTGTTCAGCTGTATAAAATAACCCTGCTTCTCTGTTGAACGCTATGTAGTAAATACATTGGGCTTCCAGGGCACTGAGGTTTCTCCATCTGAGATCCCACCCATCAACATCACTCTTTCTGTGTCCTGTATCTTTTTCCTTCATTCCCTCACTGCTCCCATCAGGTCCATCCCTGGAGCTGTGATAGACATGGAAATAAGTCACCTCTTAAATGGAATATTTTAATGTATAATGTACTACTCTTTATCAGTGTAATTCATTGATCCCACTGCTCAGCTTTGAATTTTTAAAATAAATTGTTTTAATTCTCATTTAACTTACTAAAAATTTGGAAGTAAACGTGTTTACAAAATTTTCATACAACTAGAAGTAATTTCAGCATAATCAATATTTTAAGAGATTTTGGAAAATAAAGTCAGAATAGAAAGGTTATTATAGTAATTAAATTTATAAAATGGCAATTAAAATGTAAAGTTATGTCAGAGTCTTTTAACAAACAATTTAAAATAAAATAACTTACCCTATGCTTTAGTCAGTAAGTCTCAGTCCTCTCACCCTGCTAAGGCTGGGTGGTGGTGGGATTTTCGTCCAGTTAGAGCTGTGCCCCACTCCTGCCCTGCCTCTTCCCATTCCCCACTGTTCTCATATGTCTATTCCCATTTGTCAAGGTCCTTTCCTACCTCTAGCCTCTCCTCTGGATATCCTTGCCAAGAATCTCTGCCATATTAAGGCTTTGACCTTAAACTGATTCTAGTCTTCCCAATGAAGCCCTATTTTACCTTACAGTGCTTCCCTGAGACATTGGGCAAGTTAGTTGAGATGGCCAATTCTTAATTTCTTTGTGTAAGCAGTGCCAACTGGGTGTTCCTTCTACATCTTCAATGTCTGGATCCACTAATTTACACTCTAACACTCTGTAGTAAATAAAAATCTATGCCAACTGACTCGGTACTTTAGAGGAATTTTGCTAATACAGAGATGTAACACGTTATGGTGTACCCTCTCTTTAGGCCTTGCTACCATCTTCTATCTGCTCCATGAGCACTTTCAAAGTTAATACTTTCATAGACTTCCATGAGCAGAATATGGACTTCTTTGCAGGGCTCTTAACTCAGAGCTGGCCACATCGACAGAGACACAGAAGTCCTAACCAAATCTGCACATTTCTCACATATTTTCACCTTTGTGAATTTGAGCTAACTGATGTATATTTACTTTAAAAAAAAACCAACAACAACAACAACCATATTTATTTACTATGTATACAGCATTCTGTCTGTATATTTGCCTGCAGACCAGAAGAGGGCATCAGATATCTTTCTAGATGATTGTAAACTACCATGCGGTTGTTGGGAGTTGAACTCAGGACCTCTGTAAGACGAGCCAAAGCTCATAACCTCTGGTGTATATTTCTTAATACAGTGAATAAATAATGAGCTTTCTAATTTATATTCACATTTAAAATCAATAAAAATGTTTCATTTTGGAAAAAAGATCTGTGATAAGTAATCCATGCTCATTATATTCTACCTTCTATATTCTAAATTTAAAATATAAACTCTGATACAAAATTAGTACTTGGGATCTCATTTACCATTCAAATGTAACACACTGATGCTGATGTTATATTGAAACTCAAGAAATATAGAGAAATTCATTTAACATGTTATGGGAGACATTTCAGAAAGTAGATATTTTTATTGACAATCTTGAACAAACATACTTCATGCAGCTCTTATAATTTCTTCATGCAGTATAAGTCTCAGCATAATCTGATTTAACATACTTCAATAAAATGATTTTATGTATAGAATAAAAGGCATTTCAATTACTGTATGTATATATAATTATTAAACTCAACATAAAAGAAAATATTAATAGTTAATATGTATGGCCAATAGAAACTGGGAGAATAAAATCTTGATTTTGCAAAGGCCACAATTTCTATATCAACAGTAACTAACTCCACATCACAGGCTACCCTGCCTTCCAGAAAACCACAGCCAGGGACTGACACAAGGACCCTACCTCTATGAAGGTCTGTAGACTTTTCTAACCTAGAAAAGTAAAGACTCTTTAAAATAATGCTCCATAGCTCATAAGACAAAGAAAACATACAGTTTAAATAGAAGACTGGAAAGGCATTGCGGGCTCTTTAGAGATTGGGGACTAGTAGAGAAAAGTGAAGAGAACTTGCGACATCCTGCTCTTGTTTACGCCCAATATTTTCAAGCCTTTCTTTTTCTTTGTGGTGTTGTTTCATTCACACTTGGCAAGTACTTTCTCACCGAGTCCATTTCCCAGCTCCCTCTTCTTTATAAGGTGTGATGACTTCCAAAACAAGGCAAAAGGGAAATTATCACATACTGAGAGGACAGTTTTGGAATTAAGGTTAATCCGAAGTTTATTCATTATTTCCATTATAATGTGACCAATATGCTAACATAGATTTAGGATAATAGCTAAACTGTCTAAATTCTCATCCCTTGAAGGGCTCGTCACCTTATCATTTCAATTGGACCTCCCTGTAGTAGGGAACATGTTCTTTACATAAAAGTCAGAATTTTTCATTTACCTATCTTTTTACAGTTGAAGACATTTATATTTGACACATATAAGTTCATGAACATGAACTCATTTTTACAACCTAAGCATCACATCCTGTAAGTGGCAGGGAAAAGAACTACAATACTCTACCACACACAAGAAGAAACACTGAGGTAGGGAAGCAGGCAGTAGACAGTCTTAGGGCAGTGTCTTTGGAAGCTTATAGATGACTTTGTCTGTGCTCTATGCCATCAGGAGCTGGCCAGCAAGTGCAGAACTTCTTTCTTTAACTAAGGCAGCTATGATGGAGGCACCTTGTCGTAAACTCTCTTGTAATTTCTGCTCATCCTGAAAATAAAAGGCAAAACAATAATATACAAATTAAGAGCAGAACACAAGGATTTCAAAAATAACTATAATTAAAACACTTTTAAAAAGAATAGGCCAAATGTTGATTAAAACAGAAAATGAAAATTTGCAGCATACCTTTTTATTCAAAAATATTTTACAGTGGCAAAATATAGCACTGAAATTAAGAATTAATTAAACTGCCATGAGATAGAGCAGAAGCCAGTGTTGGTGACCCTAAAGATAAATATGAGCAATGTGTCAGGTGAAGCACACAGATGGCAATGTTATATTTTAATATCATATAGTAATAATTACCATTATGTTTTCCTGTCTATAAACACTCTGTCCCTCTCACCAGAAAGAAATAGGTATCTGCTGTGGAGGTCGGCCTGCAGCCCCCAGGGTTTAGCAGTGCTAAGTGGCCTGCAGTGTTTACGAGAACCAATTGATCCATTTCCATTATTGGAACAATGCACAAGTAGGTGATGCAATTTAGGAATCAGGAAGTTAGCAGAGGACAAAGAAGCTGGCTAAGGTCAGGTGTTGCATGTGAGCTGCAGAGGTTACTCAAGGTGAACAAGGAAACCCCTATATATAAGGCTTTTCCTGAGTTCCAATAAATAGCATTCTTCTTTCAAGAGTGACCAGCATGTGTCTATTTTTCAATCTGTAGGCTTTGGCTTGGTGAAACTCGCTCAGGTGACGCAGGCATCACAGTCAGCCATTTAGGAAATCATATAAAGGTATCCCCAGGAGAGAAGTCATCTGATAATATTCATTGCAGGAAAGAGTAAAAAGTAGGAGATGTCATCTCATGCCCTGGACCACCAGCTCTATGTAGTATGCCCAAGTACAGTGGATTCCAGGCCATATTGTGACCACAGGGCACACAGACAGGAGAGACCCACCACAAGATTCTGGGATGTATGCTTGAGAAGGGGAAAGCAGAGGATGAGAGAAATGAACCAAATGTCTGGAGTAGACAAGAATTATTTTTGATAATCAAACATGATGACTGGTCTTATAGGCATGTACCAGTGCTATAAGCCAGGTCATAAGAAAACCAGTAAAGCCAAATTCCCATACTAAAATATAAAGGAAAACACCACAAATTGAATTTATCAGCAGTTTATATATATATATATATGCAAGAACATTAATTATAGGGCTACAGAGAGGCCCAGCAGTTAAGAGAACATATTGATCTTCCACAAGAGATCCCTTCCAAGGCCCCACAACAGGCAGCCATAAGGTCCTGAAACTCTGACTGCAGGGTCTCTGCTGCATTCTTCTGACCTCCATGAACACAGCAACTCCACAGAGATGCATCTACCAAACACCCACACATGCTTCTACAAAAAGTAAATGAATTTTCAATGCTGCACACCAATGCTTGCATTTACACGCATAAACTTTTAAAGCACAGCTGGTGGACTTGAAGAAGTAACAGTCTGCTTGGATTTGTAGCAGCAGCATACACTTTCCTCCAAATCACAATCACGATAAGGCTCTTGTCATTTGTTCTGTTACCCTGTTCACTTGCACAGCACCGCAAGGATTGTTTTTTACTTAACTCTGTTCTCTTGCAAAACAATAAAACTATAGCATGCATATGTATCTGGCAATACAGCAGTTACTCTTGTTTTGTTTTGTTTTTTTCTTATCCCTGTAACAACTGTGAAAACTCAGCATAAAAGGGAAACAAGTAGAGTCCAGTGAAAATACTGGAGAAAAAAATATTAATTGTTAAAAATGTCCATTTGAGGATGATAGATGTATCAACTCGACTACATCTGGAATTAACCAAGACCCAAATGGATGGGAACACTTGTGAGGGATTTTTTTTTTTCCTAAATTAAATCGGAAAATTGAAGACCCACTTCTAATCCAGATCTTTGAGGTGCGAAGATCTGCCCTGAATATGAGCCACACCTTCTGTTGACAGCTTATATAAGGGATAGAGAAATAAAGTCACTCTTTCTCCCTCTCTCCTCCCTCTCCCTGCGTGCTCTATTCTTACTATCGAGTCCATTCCTTTACTGCCATTGGAACCAACTCTTTTGGGATTCCAGTATATACTGAAGAGAAGCTGAGGCATCCAGCCTAAACCTCATGGGCTGAAAAACTACTGGATTTTGGGGTTTGGGGACCTTCCTTTGGTAGACAACCATTGTTGGACTAGCTGGACCACAGCCTGTGAGCCATTCTAACAAATCCCATATAGAGAGAATTAATTCTATAGTTTCTGCTCCTATAGAGTACCCTGACAATTCACCATATTTATGGCAATTCTTTCTTCTTTATGCTTTGCTGTATTTTTTAAAAATTTAAGCACAAACTTATTTTAGATTTCTCATAAGTAAAATAAATTACATTAAATTTATTTTCAAGACAGTTTTAATTTAAATTTAGCTTGCATCATGTAAAATTAATAATCTGTAATTTTCAAAGAACACATGTCTACACAGATCATCAATACTTTTACAAAGGTAATGTTTTGTTTAGAAAATCCAACCATTTTTAAGACTGCCAGCATTATTCATAATAGCCAGAACTTAAAAACAACATAGGTGCCCCTCGATTGAAGTATGAATTAAAAAAATTGTGGTACATTTATACAATGGAGTATATACTCAGCAGAAAAAAGGACTTCCTGAAATTTGCAGTCAAACAGATGGAGCTAGAAAATACCATCCTGAGTGAGGTAACACATAGCACAGACCCAGAAAGATAGACATGGTATGTACTCATTTTAGACATAAAGCAAAAGATAACCAGGCTATAATCCACAAAATCCAAGCAGCTAGATAACAGGAGGAATTTAAGAGAGCCATCCATGAATACCCCTGGGAAGGGGAAACAGAGAAGATCTTTTGAGTAAATTGGGATCATATGGGCACTCAAGCAAGGGGAGGTGGGAAGAGATCATGAGAGAATGAGATGGTTGAGTAGACGGAGAAATAGAGAAGGAGAACAATGAAATAGATATCTTGATAGAGGGAACCATTGTGGGGTTAGAGAGAAATCTGGTGCTAGGGAAACATCCAAGAATCCACAAGATGTCCCCAGCTAGGACTCCAAGCAATAGTGGAGAGGGTGCCTAAACAGGACTTTCCCTATAATCAAATGAATGACCACTATGTCATTATAGAACCTTCATCCAGCAATGGACGGTGGCAAAAACAGAGATTGATAGCTAAGAACCAGGTGGAGCTCTGGGTCCAGCTGAAGAGAGAGAACGGAGAGTATATGAGCAAAGGGATCAGGATTGTGAGGAGGAGACACACAGAGATGGCTGACCCAAGTTATTGGGAACTCACTGATTCTGAAATGACAGCTGAGGAACATTCACAGACACAGAAAGTAAACCCTTCAAAGGTAGATGACAGTTGAACAATGTGGGAAGTTTGTGGAGCCTCTTGCAGTAGGACCCAGACTATGTTCCTGGTGCATGAACTGACATCTCAGAGCCCATTCCCTACCGAGGAACTCTTTACTCTGCCTTGATACTGAGGGGAGGGACTCAACGACATCAACTGGATATGCCAGACAAAACTGACTCACCTTGGGAGTCCTTGCCCTCCCTAGAGAATGGATGGGGTGGGGGAAGCTGAGGTAGGACTGGGAGGAGGGGAGGGAGGAGGAACAGAGGTGCGTATGGGAATAAACTTAAAAAAAAAAGATAAAAATAAAAGGCTTCCAAAAGAGCATTAATAATTCATCAAGTTTTAGTTTTCTATCAACCCAAGTTGATAGAATATTAAGCAACATATTATAGAAAGCAACCAAGTTTTTGTCTAGTCTTATTCAGTGTCTAACAATTACTCAATTGCATACCAAAAACTTAACTGTGGATTTTGAAAATGTAATGAAAAAAAGGAACCACATGAGATGACCATGTTTAATGTTCTATATCCTTAAACTGCAATAAGGAACATATGAATTTACCATGCTTTTTACCTAGGAAATTTTGTTCATTTACTACCAACTACAATTTCAAGATTGAGTTGAAATATAGTATTTGTGTACAAAAGTTGTGTGCATACACATGCATATAAAAGTTCTAATTACTAAATAATTCTTAATTATTTTTTCTCATCTAAGTTATATATTATTTCTGAAATTAAAGAAAATTAAATATATTATATCATTTCCACCCTCTTTCCAAACCCTCTTATAGCCCTCTTCCCTCTCAAATTCATGGTCTCCTTTTAATTACTATTGATAAATACATACATATATATATATGTATGTGCAGATATGCACATATATGTATATAAACATATAAATACAACCTGCTAAGTCTATTTAGTGTTACTATGTATCTGATTTTAGGACTGACCACCAATTTTTGGAACATCAATTAGGAAAGGCCAAGACAGGCTAATTCTCCCACTCTTTGCAGTCCTTACTTGCTTTTAGTTGTTTAGCAAGGGTTTGGGACCCCAAAAGATTCCCCCTTATACATCAGCATGTCCATTGTTGGTGTTATGGTTCAAGTCTTATTTGGGCAGCCATGATGTTGAAGTATCGATGAGGTAGCTTTCCTGGCATTTCTAGAAGATACAATCTCAGCACAGCTCACTTTTTGTTCCTCTGGTTCTTACACATATCTGACCTTCTTCAGTGGTATTCTCTAAGTCTTTGGTGTAGGATGTGCTGGAGAAGTATCTGCTGGGACTGAAGACCTGACAGTCAGTTGCTCTTTGCATTTTGACCTGTTCTGGCTTTCTGTAATGGTTTCTACTTGCTATAAAGAGGAGCTTATTTGATGACTGCTGGATCTACAATTACCTGTGGGCATAAGGATAAGTGTTTAGAATACAGTTAGGAATTATACTGGCTTAATATAGTGCCAGTAGTAAGTGCTCTTCTTGAAGCCGTGATATAACTAGCCATGGATAGTTGACTACATTTCCATTACCGGGTATGATTTCTCTTCTGTTTAGGGAGGCTTCAATCCAATCAGACAGCTTTTTGATGCCAAGACATAAGAATATATTGTACCTTCAACAAATATTTCTCTGTGCTGGTGGTGGCTGTTTGTGGTTTCTTGTTGTGGTTTCTAGGCATCATAGCTGATTGCTTCTCTGTCCAGAGCTTGCATAGCACCTTCCAGTACTTTGAAGGCCAATTGTCAGGGAGGAGATCCTCAGGTCAGACGTAGCTGCAGTCTTCCAAATCTTTTGTCTAAAGTGCATGTTGCCTTTAGCAACAGCAACTTATCTTCAACTTCTGGGAGGTGAGCAAGAAGAAAAGCAACATCCTATATATTGTCTTAGGAGTCTCTTAGACTGCCCTGACCAAAAATGCAAAAGGAGGTTTCTCATGCCTAGTACAGGGGTTTCCGTAAGAGTCTATGACTCTTGGGGAAATCATTATCTCCCCAACTGGCACACGTCATTGAAAATTATATGCATATACACATACTTTGTCTTCGTTACTTTGCTATTGCTTTGACAAAACACTATAATCAAAGAGCTTATGCAACAAAGTGCTTAATTTTCTTAGAGTTCCACAAGGTTATCGTTCATGATGCCAGAGCAAATGCATAGCAGGAATGTTGAGAGTTCTCATCTCCACCCACAAGCAGAAGGAAGATGGAGAGAGACTCTGGAAATGTGTAAGTCTTTTAAAACTTCAAAGCACACCTCCAATGAGACACCTCTTCCAACAAGTCCACACCCCTTCATTCTTCCCAGTTTTATCAACCAGGGACCCAGTATTAAAACACATGGGCCTATGCGGGCATTTTCTTTCAAACCACAACACACTTAGATGTAATTTTAAGTAAATGTAAAATTATGTGATTCCCCATGGCTTTTTCAAACCCCCTTAGTGTTATTTATCTGTCCTTCATTGCCCTCCTTCTAGATTGATACTCATTCCCTATCCCCAATTAAAGCCTCACCCATTTTCCCCATATTTTCCCTCACATCACTTGTATTCTGCTCTTTGTAGCACTGGCCCCCAAAAAAACACCACAATTATTATTATCTTTGTAACAGTTAAAGCATTATTGTCATTTTATTCCACGGCAATTAGGTTTTGTGCACAGAAGCCTACAAGTTACTTTGGTCTCATCCTAAGTGTGTGATTTGTTGTCTGATGGTGAATTGTCTGGTGTCCATCGTATATTTCATCTTCTTCAAAGTAGTCAAGTCTTAAGGCAGAAACACTTCTGAGACTTCTAAGCTTCTAGTGAGTTGGGATTTTTGTTGTTGTTGTTTTGTTGTTGTTGTATTTAGAAAATATGGCACTATTTAAAGTCACCAGAGCAGTGTCTCCTCAACTCATGGCAGCTCTCGCCCCTCTTTCCCCACCTTATTTACAATGGGAGCAGCTCTTGCTCCAAATTAAAGTGCAAAGAAGTGGCATTCAGAAAGCACAACCATGGCTGATATCATAAGAACTAAATGAACTATGCCTTCATCACTCTTTTCTTACTCATTGACTCTTTTAATTCTGACAAAAGGCAAATTCTAGAAACTCCGTTTCCAGAGTACATGAAGTAGAGGACCTCTTTAAAAAGTGGATTTGAAAATGTTAACTCTCATCATGGTAGTATGCAGATGTCACACGTGCAGAAGTGCAATTTCGTTTATGTTAGGCTATGAGAATAAACACACAGGATTAGTTTCAAAGAATAGCAGGAAAGTCTATGATGTCATTGTTCTGCCAATCTTTACAAACAACACAAAAGGAAAAATTTTTGAGATATTCATTCTCCATACACACCACTCTTAAGGAATGCAATGAATTTTGCTGAGAACCATAAAGTTAAAATATATGAATATATATTTAGGCTTCAGATGTCTCAGGAGATTTAAAAATCCCTTCAGAAAAGTAAACATTGTATTGTGTAGGCAAATTCCAAATTCCAACCCAACAGTGAACTCAGCTTCCTGGAGTGACAAAATCACTCAGAAATTCACATTATTTATACTTCAGTATAACAATCTTTGTCTTCACTTTTTAATCAATCTTGTTTTGGCAAATGCATAACAAAAATTAATTCTTATATGCCTAAAACCTTCAAATAACTTAAAAAGCAAAACTGTTAAAAACATGTTTGGCTATATCTATTCATTCCAAGTAGAAAGGAAAAATTACCAAACAGCATATTTTATAAATCATCCACCATCTTGTAACATTAATTGATATCATGAATATCGTCACTAATATCAAACAAAAATAATTTGGGACTAACTTTGTTTTTATACACATTTTGCAGATATGGTTAAGAATTTTAATGTGGACACACTGTCACCTAGTGGAGATAAACTTAAGTGTTCCTGGCTGCTCGGAGGAATTACCCCTTGACAGGTTTGAGAAAAAAAATAAAAGTGGCCCTTTCTAAACAAAAAGCATTTTAAGTGGTCATATCTTTATTATTATTAAGTAATTTGGTGTATTTTATATATTGCTGAATGTTATTGTTTATTATTCAGAACAAACAAAATTGAGAAATAGAAGAAAATGCCAAAATCCAGGACCAAGAAAATAGGAGAGAGAGAGAGAGAAAGAGAGAGAGAGATAATATTTACTCTTTCTCCTTTGAGGAAGAAGAAAGTCTCTCTCTCTCTCCAAAGTCTAGATAATATGGAAAATATATTTGGGGTTGCTGATAATCAGCCACCATATACAGCTTTTATCTTTCTCATCTTCTACGTAACACAGGGCTTTACAGTACAATTGGTGTTCAATAAGTATTTGTGGGACAAAATAATTATTAAAATGGGATAGCCTGAGGTTATTAAATATAAGGCAGCACCAATACTTTGCTGAGTAGGAAAAGAAAGAAGGGATATCAAAGGGGCTGATTAAAATTGCAGTAAAATGAGGAAAGGGAAACCCCCAGATGCCTGGTCTGAGGAAAAAGCCATTAATTGCTGTGTCAATTGCTTATAGAGCTGGAACTTGTCACACAATTCTACCTTACTTTCTTATAACATCGTTCAAAATATCAATTTTATAACAATAAAATTGAAAACATGGTTTCTCATATGTTGTACTTTTTGACCAGCAAAACATTTTGAAACTACACAATTCATTCAACAGTTACCCAAGCCATTCATTCCTCACTATGACATTCCCTCCAGTGAGACTTCAAGCTCAGTTTGTACACACAGCACCAGTTGCCCACAGTACCCTAATGTGTCTTAGCCTCTTGGCTTTACCTATAAGATACCAGATATATAGCTGACCAGGAACTAGTTACACTTCCCTGAAACATACTCTCATGAGCATTTCATCTTCCCATTCCAGAGTATCCACAGTCAACCCAATGCAAACTTTGACATTCTCACATACTGATACTGTGAATGATGTCATAAGAGAATTCAGAATCCACTTTTGTGACTGTGCCTCTTTTATCAGAAAATGGCTTCCCAATATCTATCTTTTTAATGCACATCGGTTTTCAAAGTCCCAACTATGCCAGCTTCTTTCATAAAGTAATCTAATACCGGCAATTTGTTTAAATTGTTTTACTGAAAATATCTTGCTAGTATTTTTACAGTGGTCACATTCATAGGTCTTATCTTCTTAGTTAAGCCCTAAGATGCTAAGACAGAACTTTCCCAAGTTGTATTCTACAGTCAATACACTACATTCATTGTATGCACACTGTAGATAGCTACTAGATTACCCAGTTCTCCAACTGTCTGGCATTACAAATGACTAAGACAACTATGATACACTGAAAAGTTTAGCTAATATATATGATGTTTGAAATAACCAATAAGTTATTGAAACTTTTGACAAACTGACATGCCATTATCATATACCAAATTCATGCTTGAGACCCACGCAATGGTGTTTCAAGGGGGGAAATTATGAGAAAAGTTTTATGCTTTAATCTAGTCTGCAGTTAGGCAGTATTCATAGACGAAGCCAGCAGGACACAGGCTGGATACATCTACAACTGTATTCCACTGAGCAGCTGAAAACAAGTCAAAAATAAGGAACTTGTGCTACATTTCCCCTCTTATCCAGCAGCATCTGGTTGGAGAATTATGTCTAATGAATAACGATGGGCCTACCCTTCTACATTATATTAAATGTCAAGGGTCCATCCCATGAGAAGCACTATTTTACATAGAGCAGATACACAAGGAGGAAACCCACACATTAGGTAGGTATTAGTTGGCAAATAACATGGAAAAAAAAAAAAAAAAAACCTCAGTAAACGAGGGCTGGAGAGATAGTTTAATGTTCAAGAGCACTTGCTATTTGGCAGAGGACCTGAGTTCAGTTCCCATCACCAATGTGGTGGCCTACAACTATTTGTCACTCAAGTTTCACGGGAATCGATTCCATTTTCTGTTCTCAGGTACCAAGCACACATGTGGTACACATTCCCATATGAAGGCAAAGCACAGAAACACACACACACACTCCAAAACAAAACAAAATAAAACCAGAATAAAAAAAATCCAAGGATGCCAAAGAAGAGCCATGTGCAGACATTTTAAAGATAGAATAATGAATGGATGATCAAAGAAATTAATTTTTAAAGCATTTCATGTAGATGGTAGCAGAGTAACAGCAAAAATTTCTGTTTTGCTTATGTGTATGTGAACCTGCATGAGTACATGTGTGTACTTATGTGTGCACCATGTGTGAGCAGAAGCTCAGGGAGGCTAGAAGAGGGTGAGGGATCCCCTGGAACTGTAGTGACCAAGCTTGTGAGCCATGGTTTATATGTTGGGAACCAAACTTGGCTCTTCTGTATGCTTAATTGCTGAGTCATCTCTCCACCTGAGCAGTAGAAACCTTTACTGAGGAGGAAATTCTGATAGACTCTTTCCGTAAAAAAGCTTCAAATGTGCATTTCTAAAACCTCATAAGAGAACCAAAGGAAAGCAGTATAATTTTAATACACCCTCTAAACAAGAATAAATGTGTGCAATTTTTCTTAACATTTTTTGAATATTTACAAAATTAAAAAAAAATGCCTCTGGTTAAGGATTGCTAGAATCTCAAGTGTTCAATGGGAAGAAAGTAAAAATGCAAGGTTTTCTCTAAAAATACATTTACCATTGTCTTAAGAAATCAATATCCTTCCAAGGGAAAAAAAAAAAAGCTATGAGTTGTAGCCTGTAAAAGAAATTCTAGCCTGCTCTGCTCTGTTCTGTCAGGCTCAGCCTGAAAACCAATCCAATCCAGCCAACTCCCTTTCTTCCATGGGAGCAGAAGCAACTGTTCCCAAGGTCAGGGCTGGCACACATGTTTCTTCCTGATCTGTTTCCCATTGAGAGAGGATGAAAATGAGTTGAGCACACAAAAATACTTCCTCAGGTGGAAAGAACTTTGAGCATTGCCAGATCACACATCTCTCCTGAAATGATGCTTTGGAATGGAACAAGGAAACTTGGTAAATACATATTTTAATTCTCAGGGATATAAAGACGATGCTTTAGCCAAAGATCAAATAGATCCAATGTCATTAAAAATGTCTGCAAGACAGAAAATAAACATATGTTGAATTAAAAACTGGTTAGATGCAATATCCTGCCTAATTTTGTTATAGAAAACTGACTTACATAACGCAGGTTTGAAAACATCTGTATCTTAGGAAAATAAAGGGAAATAAAGAAAATAGTGACAGGAAAGTGATCATTTTAATCTACAGAGCAAGATATGTAAGGGAGGCTGAGAAAAAAAGGCAACAGGTAATGAAATCATTATAAAGGAAGAAAAACAATCTGAGGTGGATTGAGTCCAGGACCCACTAGCTTATTTGATACAAAGTCATCAAAAGAACACTAAGGAGAAGCCACAAACACACACACACACAGACACACAGACACACACACACACACACACACACACACACACACACACACACACACACACACACACACACACACACCATGCCTTTACACTTAAACATAAAAATGCAGCTTTTTCCAGGAAAGAGCAGTGTGTGCTTAACCCACAGGACGCAAGTTTGAACAGGAGGAAGGGAGGGAAGGATTACAAGTGAAGATTTACAGCTGTTGCATTAACTAAGATGGAGTCACTGTACCAGGTAAGTGAAGCCTGGGCTACAGAAGACAAATACCAAAATTCCTTCATCGGTGATGAATTAAGTTCAGAGAAGAACAAAGGGGAGATCTTTTATTCATTAGATAACTATATTTCAGAAACCTACCTAACCTATTGATGAAGATGTGGTTAGAGATGGGTTAGGATTTTCTGTTATTTGGGTTTTTTCATCACATGAGTTATGTAGTCAGATAAATAGGTAAACGGATAAATGTACTCATAATTACAAGTTATAAATAAGGTAACGGCAATTGAGCATCAAAATGAATTTACATTAAAATATCTAGAGGCCAAATAAAAATTTTAACTCTACAATATAATTAAATAAATAAAATCCTAAAATAGGCAACCCTCTCAAACATGAATATAATAGAAACATCTTACACATGTGCAGATTTGAAGCAATATTGATATACTCAAGACTCTATTGACTTTAAAAAGAAAGTGTTAAGAACAGATCAAACAATGAATTAGATAGAGCTGAAGAGAAAATTATTGGAACTATAGAAAGAGTTGAAGAAATTATGCAAAAACCCAGAAAATAATAGAAAGCAACAAAACAGAGAAGAGAGGCAGTGGGGCCTCTGAATACATAAAGTAGATCTTTAATACCTTTAATCAGACCTGGAAAAGAAAGAATGGATATACTAGGAAGTGATTTATAAATACTTATTGTTGAAATTATTCTATAAATTCAGGAACATATGAATTTAATCGTAAATGAAACTCAATGAATCTTGGAGTCTATAAAAGGAAAGTAAACAATTATACATATAAATATTGGGGAAACACTGAGACACTAACTCTTAAAGAGAGCTTTCGGTTAGCAGACCACACTTACAAAGACCAGCAGCGGTGCGGTGCGGACAGCCAATGTGTCACTTCAACAATAGTGGCAAGAATAAACAATTTATTCCAAGTGATAAACCAAGACTAACCTTCTCCTGTAAAGGTATCAAAATAGCTACAATGCTACTTTCGAAAAATTACAGTTACCATCTCTGTCTTATGAACAAAATATATTTCTTAAGTGAAAGAGTCACCCACTCACAAGGGAACAAATCTCAGAGTAAAAGTCTAGAAGGCAGGAAGACATGGAAAATAGAGAATAATTTTAAAATAAATACATACACCTAAAACACCAAGCATGTTCCAGGAAATAATAAACAGCTACATTTGTAAGATAATTTTTTTAAAAATCACAATATTGAGTAAAAATATGTCACATAAAAAGTGGGAGATGAATAGTCAAATAAAATGAATTAAAATGGACGAAATGAAAGCAGGCTAATTAAAATACTAAATGTAAAATTCATATAAATATGGAGAATAAATCTCAAAACATCTGGAAGCACGGCAAGAAACTTCTAAATCTAAAGAAAATAAAAGAGAAAAGAATTGAGGTTTGCACGTTGCTAAGGCCCATGCGACGATTTCACTGTTTCCTCAAAAAATCATAAGATCAAATGAACCCCCGCCCCATATGATGACAGAAAAACCCCAAACTTCAAAATGACTCAGTTAAAGAAAGTAGAAAGGGTGCCCTGGAATTGAAAATGTTCTCATGCCCCGATTCTCTCATAAACTTCGGCAGCACTAAGGGCGAGGTGAAAAAGAGGAAAGAGAAGAAAGAGAAATCTGAAGGGTTAAGATGGATCCAAAGTCAACAGCAGGGAAAAAAAAGAGAGAGAGAGAGAGAGAGCCCAATTTGGGTGGAAACAGAGATACATGACTTGTGTGAGGCTGTCACCTAATGGGAGACAGTAAAATAGCTATTGGTTGGCTCCCTGCCTTCCTCTGGGACAGACATGTACAGACACTGGGACTTGATATCAAGTGATGAAGGAAACAAGAAGCCAGACCAATAATGCCAGGGTCTAGAAGTGTAAGGAGAACTAGGCAACTGGAAAACAAACCTCTCTCCTCTAAGTTTACCTCAGAGCACATACTTAAAGCCACAGGTTTATGCTACTGTAACAGAAGAGGGCAGCATTGATTTAGGTAATCAAGGCAAAGCCTCAGGAAGAGGAGAGAATGCAATCAACTAATCGTCACAGGACAGGGGATGCTTGACCATCCATCATAGACCATCCATGAGTGATAAAGCAAGTGGAAAGGGAAGATGATAGTTGAATCTGAGGAGCACTTTCATGTAACTCTGACTGCCAACCGTTACTTTTACACACTCCAAAATGGAATTTTAAGGACAGCAACTGAACCAATGTTTGTTAAAATGAGTACACTGAAGGAAGCCATAAATAACCCATTTAAAACAGTATTTTCATTCTGTACGCTATGAGAGGGACTAAACTACTGCACTGTGGGTATTAAACTTGTTTCCCCAGAGGCATGGGTTAACTGTCCTGAAGTTACACTCCTGTGTGTTCTAGATAGAAATGATAAAGCAGATACATTGGGGGGGGGGGGGAGTTACATATAAGAAATGGAACCTGGGAAGGGGCCCTGGAATTGCTTACAGATGAAATGTCAGAGGATCTGCTCTGTTTATACAGCTGAGATGTCACAGTGGATCTGTTCTGTTTAGACAGGTTAGATGCTAGAGTGGATAGTGCATGAATTCTAGTTGGTATTCAACCCAAGCAGTTCCATTCCCATTAGACAGCTTAGATGTCATAGTGGATCTATTCCATTTAGACAGGCTGGATGTGAGTGGATCCATCCAGTGTAGGATTAATACAAACACACACATAAAAGTAGACAGAGATAGATGCATTCCCATGAGTAGAGGTATACATAATTTCCAACTTCTTCCCACATAGAGGGACCACAAACAAGGGCTCAGGAGAGAGGTGAGCACCCTTTTTGCCCTTATAATGGTCTCTAAATACCATTCTCTAAAGAAGACGCTATATCTCCTCAGAAAGCTGCTGGCTCTGTGGTGAAAGGGAGCGATCGAGCAGTTTGGAATGTCTGAAGGAGGTACACAGCAGTGTTGATGGCAAGAGAGGCAACAGCAACCGCTCCCAGCAACTGACTCTGAGACAAAACTTGAAATTTTAGAGCACAGTAAAACAATCCAAAGACACCTACCTATGAGCCCGCTCAGAACGCAGAGGGAAAGAGGAAAGAATTAGAAAAGAACAGGATGTGTAGGCCAACAGCATAGAAGATCTTCCTCATTGTAGAATCCCACTTAATACTGGAATGGATTGGAAGCAGAATCCTACCATTTGATAAGCAGCACTAGATAGATTTCCATAACGAATCATTAATGTATGTTAAAATCAGTATGCAAAGGATGCCTGAAAATTAGGATATTTACATAATCTCAAGAAATCTACCATAACTGCATATTCCAAAAGACAAAATAAAATTTTAGTAGACATACCAGCTTAATATATTGATATGAGTTAACACTAACAATGAGCTCTTCACAGAATTCACTGAGGTGGATAAAATGCATTTCTGTGTTATTCTTACAGAAAATGCATATCCTAAGCTTGTCATGAGGAAACAGTACAGAAAATGTCCTTCTGTGGCCATGGTAAAATACTGATCAAAACGAACCTGGGGAAATAAAGGGTTAATTTAGTTTACACTTCCACATCACAGCCCACTGTCAAGGAAAGCCAGAGGAGGCAGAGACCATGGAAGAATGCTTGCTCAGCTACCTTTCCTGTATAGCCCAGGCCCATGTGCCCAAGGTCGGCCATGCCCACAGTGGATTGAGCTCTTCATTTATTAGCAATCAAGAAAATGCCCTCACAGATTTGCCTACAGAAAAATCTAATGGAATGAAATTTCTCAATTAAGGATCCTTATTTCCAGATATCTCCAGTTTATGTAACATGGAAAAACTAACCAGCCTAGAAAACCTAATTGTCAAAAATATTTTATTAAAAAAAAATATGTGATGTTCATCAGTGTGCAGACTGAGGCAGGAAGAAAGAGCTCAGGACGAGATAGTGCCTTGCCAGTAAGTATGAGAACCCCAGGCAAAAGCCTTGGAAGTAATACCAAGCCAGTAACACCAAGGACATATGCATTGCATATAAGCCCAGTGAGAACTGGCTGAGTGTGAAAGAGCCAGGGTTGGGTGGGGTGGGGGTGGAAGAGCGCAGCTGGGGCCTGCTGTTTACCAGCATAGCTCCAGGTTCAGTGAGATTCCCATCTCAAGAGAACTCAGCAGACAGTGATAGAGCAGCAAACTGGACATTCTCCTCTGGCCTCCCTGCTCCCAACACACACATTTGCACATACTCCATACAAGTGTGAAGCTCATACTTACACATACACCATACATAGACACGTAAACCACACACTCACACAAACACACACAAATCAATAGTGAATACACAGATAAACTAAATTTTCAAAGTTCAGGCTCCTGAAAACGCAGGATATACCACACTGTTTATTTGAAGGTTAGATAATGGAGTTACATAGATATTAATTTCCCAATTTATATAATATGATAAAATAAGATACTTTGTCTCAAAGTATACATGAATGCCTTGAGCTGTTCTTAAATTATTTCAGTAAAACTGAAACAATTTCAAGATGAAAAGTTTGACAAAAACACTAAAAACTGAAAAAATTCAATTAAATGGATAAGAGAAAGCAAGGCAAAAGCAGACAACAGTGACCAAAATAATACAAATGTTTTCTCTAACCTCAACAGATATAAGTGGTCAAAGCTCAGACAAAAAACACAAAAGTTGACAGGTTGGATTAAAAAGCCACTGTTGAAACCTAAGACTTTATAGGAAGGGCATTGCAAGGCCAGCCACTAACCAAAGAAAAGCTCCAGTCTCTATAGTCACCAGAAAATAACAGACAGCATATCATAGATATGCATGTGTATGAGTGTGTGCATGTGTGTGTGACTCACCAATCAGAGGCTTTGGATGTTTATAACAATCCAGTCTATTTTGGACTAACCTGGTGGGCCAGGAAGACATGCATAAAAAGACAAAGCAGAACGTGTGTTCGTGCATCTGAATCTGTAAGAGTCATCTGCAAATAAAACTTTGGGACCCAGAAGAATGGGAAAGTTCCTAAGAATCACTCTGGCCAATGAACTTGAATCATGCAAGAGAAGTCAGGCTGACATGGAGTTTAACATGGAAACTACATATATAGGAAGACATGCAAAGGATTACATAGGGTAATACCTAGGACTTTTAAAACTCAGAAATAAAAAGTAACTTGGTGCCCTGTATTCACACAGTAACAAAGACTTTCTCTGACCAAGCTGCTCTTCTAAGTCTTTGCCCCTCACATGGCTCATGCAGTTTTAGTCAGTATCCACTACCTTCACTACTTCATCAGCCACTGACTCCGATTAAATTCCTCTGCTTCCATGGCCTCTAGAAGATAGCTGACCAGCCTGGTTTGCTTCTAGTAAAATTTTATCAAAATGACCTAACAAAAGTCCCCATCATTCTTAGTGCTTTTGTTTTCTGTTTCTGTTTTTTGTTTTGTGGTTTAGCATAGTTTTACCCTGTAGCCTAGGCTGCCCTGAATCTCACTATTGAGAGTGGCCTCAATCTCCCAGCCTCTTGAGTACTACATTTATAGCTCTGAACCCAGGTTCTAGGTCATTTTACATACAATCACATCAAAGATAGCAGTGTTTGAATTTAAAAACTGTAGAGAAACCACAGATGGCCAGAATAAAACTTACATTCACTTTGTAGAGCACAGTCTCGGAGGACAGAAAGAAATGCTATGATGTCACTGTTTCCTCATCTGCATTTCCATCCACTGCCTTCCCACCATCCGCTGCCTTCCCACACTGCACCCTTCAGGAGTTTGTCAAGCTTAGACCAGTTACTCCACTGCAGTAGGTCATGGGTTGTTTTTCTTAACACCCCAACAAGTGTTGGGATAATTTTTCTTTAGTATTACAGGAAAGATCAATTTATAGATATATCTATCATTTATCTCTATCTATCGAATGATAGACAGTTTAAAAGAATATAAAAAAAGCAATTCAAACAATAATTCTACAAAACAGAGGTTTTAAACATTTATCAAAACCTTGGCATGTGAACAGAAAATTAAAATTACACTTGAGTTTTTCATTTTCCACAGACAAGCCAATCTATTTTAGATAATTAATATTTTTAAATTAACATAAAATCAAATGTGACTATAAAACACAAACTACCAGTAGTAAAACATGGTTATGTAACTCAAAAATCACATGGAAAAGGGTACCAGAAATATAACAAACTTTATTAGGTAAATCCCACTTTGGCCACTTATCCCGAAGGAACAAAAATAGCCTTTTCCAAACTTCTAGTCTAATTACTGAGGACCAGAGATTCGAAACCAAAAGTCAAATCTACACAGCTTCAGCACGCAACAAAGGTATCAAACAGGACAGTCTCATCAATGACCAAATCTACAAAGATTCACCATTTAATAACAGTATCAGAGACAGTGTTACCAATGAAAGTATGATTCAGAATGACTTAAGATTAGATGTTTCTCCCCACCCCACCCCTGATACTCAGTCTTGCTATGCCCATGTTGATTTTGAAGCTACAATCTTCCTGATAACTTCTGGGATTACAGGTGTTAACCTGGGTAGATCTATAATTTTGTATGTGTATATATATAAAATAATATCAAATATAACTCCTCTTTTCAAGCAGCAGCATGAGAAAATTCACTATGGGCATAACACATATTCACAGCTCCATAACCGTTCTCCATGATTTACCAAGCTTAGGTTTATGGTATGAATAAAAAATCATGAGAGGACTAAATCCCCATGGTCAATAATAAATCCCTAACTGGAGAGCTGAAATATTCATGAATCAAGAATCTGTAGCTTCTAAACAAAAGCTAAAAGTACATATGTTTTACAAAATGATAAAGGAATAAAAAGAAAAGAGAGTCTGTAAAACAGATGTAGTGGACCTAAAGCAAATATTTACTGAGTCAAAATTTCATTTTCGTTACAGTCATATGGTCATGCATATACATTACAAAGGTAGGCAGGAAGTCTTGTAATGTCACAAACTGTCAGACCACAAGGTGATAAGCCATGGGGGAACAATAGACGCCAGAGACCAGAAAACAGAATAAAGGCAAAAATAAAAATTTAAGCCAAAACATGCATTGATTTGACTGTCACGGTTGGTGGGGTTTGGCAGGCTCCCTGGCAGGATCTGTTTTATATTGAGAAATAATGAACGTCTGCTTTCTCTGCCGACATGTTTGCAGTGAGGTGTAGGACACAGGAAAGACTGAGCAGCATTTAATCGTTGCTCCAGCATTAGAATAAGCTGAAAAAGATCTGGGCAGAACGCAGAAAGCAGCACATTAGAACTCTCTTGTGGTGCCCTGGAAACCCTACAAAGGAAATGCTAACATGTTTTCCATTCTCTCAGCCGAAAGCATAATTCTCCAGTTTCCTGGATATACTAATTTCATAAAGAATAATTTAAGTGTTATATAGAACACACACAATCAAAAGGAAGAGACAGGCTGCAAAATCTTTCTTCCTTTTAATTGTTTATTCATTCTGATTGGGATTGGAAGGCCTTTAAAAAAACCAATAAATGCCTAACGGCTATAAATAATTAAAATCTAGCAGAGCAATAATAATTACAAGAAAGAAAGTGTCCATCTTGATTATACACATTTCCGATGGAAGGAACGGGAGAGACTGCCACATGCTGTACTGTCAGTAGGAAAGCAAAAGCAGTGATTGGAGGGATGTACAGAAAACAGCAGCCATCTCCAGGTCAGTGGTAAGAATTTCTAGAATGAACTGTAGATGTCCTGTAGAGGTATATTCTTGTAACAAGACGACCTGTTTATTTCCAGGCCTTAAAACAATGAGAAGAAAGCTTTGGGCTGTGATATGCCCTGCTCAGATTTGATTGTTTGGAGAGCCAGTGAGTAAAAAAGTCATCACAAGTAAAAAACAAACTATAAAGAACAGCTATGAAGCCTAGATGGAATCTACCCCATTTTTTTATGAACCAATGTATGTTAATTTTTAAGTAGTGTATATAAGCACAAAAACTGATTTCATTATGAAATTTTCATGGCTGCACTGGTCCTTGGATCACAGTCACCTCATTAGTATCTCCTAAGTCTCATTCCCTAACTTCCTTTCTGCTCCATAACAGTCTCCCTGTTTTCCTGTCTCTCCTCCCTTGGATTCCATACATGGAAGAAAATGTGATGCTTGTAGTTCAGAGTCTGTTTAGTTCACTTAACATTACAATCTACAGTCACCTCCTTTGCTGCAAAGGATATAATTTCATTCGTATTGATGACTGAATAAATTGCTCTTCTGAGTAAATACCACACTTCACCTACTCAGTCTGGCATTTGTGTGAATATATTACATATTTTAAAAATAGAGTTCTTAAGTTTATAAGAAGGGTCAGATGACTTGTCTTATTGTTACAGGAGAAAGGCCGGAGCTTGTTTTGCATGCTCTCCATATAGAAGACCAGAGAAATAACGTCACATATAATAATTTTCAGTGTAAGGTGACAACTCTTGCCATATCCCTTAGCATCTTTATCTGCAACTATCAAACTATAGGATATAAAAAGGAATAAAGTATATAGTTTTAACTTTTTCAGATCAGCATGCAAAGTAATGGGTTTAATCATGGCCTCTGCATCATGTGCTATGCTTCTTTCTCAACTGCCTCCCCCGTCCCGTCCTGTGCTCCCCCCCACCCGGTGCTTTTGGTCCTGTCTCGCTCTATACCATTCCCCACGGCAGTATGGCCCTCTCTTCTCCAAGCTAGGCCCCCATCTTCTATCTTGTTACACCATACCACCCAAAGTATATACTTTAAGAAAGGCGCAAAACAGAATTGTTTAAAAGAATAACAAGAAATTTCTTGCTTTGAGCTAAGCACAAACGAAACATATTATTTTAAAAGAGCAGAAGATAATCCATTGAGATTGAAAACATCACTTTGCTAGCTTATGGTATGCATATCAATAAAACATAAGGGAGGATAAACCTGTTAAAGATATACTTTAATATGACTTGAATAAACAACATTAAATATGCATTAATTCTTCCCTTTAAAAGAAAATAATAATTTGCTGTTTCCTTTAGTCTGTGATTTTGCTAGTTATCAAGGAAAGCCACAAGAAGGCCAAAGTTCAGAATGTCTAAAGGCAAGCTATGTGAGACTGAGAAGATTTGTCTTTTGACATGTACTACGGATGAATCTGCAGTAGCTTAGAATCCTGTCCTCCCTACAATGCCTATTTCCATATCGTCTGTGAGGAGCCAAAGACATTCTCTAAAATAACTCTTACAGCTCTTACCAAAGGACCACACAAAATGCAAACCACCTAGTAAATGTGCAATGAATGGTGCTGAGAAGCAGCAATGATTGTATGCCAAGTTGTGCAGTGCTTAGGAGGCATGGAAAAACTTTACGATAATCCATGAGTTTGGATTCAAAAGGGTTTCAGAACTTCTGGTGGTTTAAATTCCCTTACTTATAACTCTCAACATTACAAAAAAAAAAATGGTTCAACAGTTTGAGAGACAAATATGTAAAGGTTTTCTTCAATGAAAATTTTATAAAATAGATTTTAATTTAATAAGCAATAACAAACTAAAAATGTGAAGTAAATTTGATTTAAGCAACAAACACTTTTCCTGTTTTTAAAACTTGCTAATCACATCTCTTCTATAGCCACACAGACATCTGAACTGGCTTTTAAAATATAATCCCTCATTTTTATTGAAAGATGAGGAGAAGCCACAAAAGAAGAATGCCTAATAAAAAGTCTACAATAACATAACACTTTAAAATGTTTTATTAGAATAAACATAAAGCTTGGCTTTTCCTACTTAAATATGATGAGCAATGAAAACAATATAAAACATCACCTCTGTCATTTACTCTGGGACCATCTACATAATGTATATTGTATCTAAAAATAGCTCCTTTATTTCATGGAACCAAGTAGAATAATTTAGAAATTGATTCAATATAAACCAATGTATGCATCAGTTAAAGCATAATCACCACCAATTTGAGGATAATGTGAGAAAGACAATAGCTGAGACAAAATGGGCTCTTAACTGCTAATTGAGAGATAATGGGAAGTATAATAATGCTCTCCCTAATATGTATATTTTCAGAATGTTATAAATTCAAACATTTAAAGAAAAAATAATTTTAAAGACAAGAATATAGCAATAAGCCATTTTATCTTATTATAAATACTATTTTAAAAGATCAACTGAGGTCCAAGATAGAGGCAAAGGTCAAAACATACCTTCTTCATTTAAACATTTAAAGACATGTACTTGTGTAAGAGATGGTGGGCTGAAATGCATGATAGATGTGTGCATACACATAGACATACACAAGTGTATAAGCTGAATAGATGAAGTGTAATTGTGGAAAGAAAGTGCTATTGTGATAGAAATATGGACCATTCCTGAGAAACAAGATTGAACCAAGCTGAAAACAAACAAAAAACAAACAAACAAACAAAAAAACCAAAAAAAAAACCTCACCCCAAACATGCTAAGAAGTAACAAAGTCAATTTTGTGTTTGTTTAACATTAAGATAGCAAATATAGGAGCAAAAAAATGATTCTACAGACAATGTGAGATTATTACAGAACCACAGACCATTCCCAAAATACCATACTTTCGCTTATGAGTTTATTTATCTCATGACAGTATGAAAACAATGCATATTCAATAGCAATGGTGCTTCTAAATTTGATTTTTCTCTCTTCCTGGAGGAGCAATATAATCATACGATAGGCTCTAGGCATGCTGTGCACTGGTATTAGGCTACCTAGTTATATAAGGGAAATCACAAAGGTTAAGAGCTGAGTGCGCACCATGCTGTTTAACTATGATGCTCAGTAAGCTAGGTGTAGCACATACATGTTGAGATGTAGCACATCCATATTGCTGAATGGTGAATTTACTTGTATATAACTTCATTATAAACTGATGAACATCTGTTAATTTCTAACAGTAAAAATGTTTGTCCATTCTTTATTCTCTAACCTTTGTAAGGAGCTGGCTATAAATCTATTTAATCTCTTTTTGAATGAAGCAGTCTTGGCACTTGGTTCAGAGCTACACCGGTGCTTTATATTAGCTACAAAATCCCAGAAAGAAAGGCATTCTACAGAAATCAAACAGCCAATCAATATGCTAATATCTCCTGTGTTCTGCTTCAGAATCAATAAAAATGTTTCATTAATTCCAAAGAAAATAAGTCCAGTGTTTGTGGGAGGCCAATATCATGAAATAAGTCTGTCAAATTACAGACAAGTATAGTTAAAATGCAAAAAAATTACTAATAGTGTGTAACAGTCAAGAAAGGATTAAAAGTAACATCTAAATTAAATTAGCAAGAAATGCATTTGAAGATTCTGGAAACTACAAAGGATGTCATCATACTAACCCTTTCAATGGTGCATATAGCAGAATAAGTAGAAATGATCCAATTGCCAAGGACACAAATAGGAATGTCTTTGAAAATATGGATATTGGGGCAAGAAGAGATACAAAGCATCTAATACTAGAAACATAAGGATCGCCAAGATGAAAGTTTCATAAATGACTAATAACTTATGCGATATGCATCAAAGCAAACAGATATTAGAGTTTATCACAGAAAATAAAGTTGCACAAAAAGAGGGAGGTGACATATAAACAATCTCCTAACTTCTTCAGGCAGTGGATTATAATAAGATCCTCTAGAATTCTAAGTAAGCAATATTATTATATCAATTGAAAGTTTCAATAAAGGACAACATTCTCTTTTCTTATCAAAGTGCCCTATAAACATGTATAGTAGGATTCAAAGTTTAGTCAGAAAAATCTATAAATGTGAGGTCAGTGAGATATGGTGGGTAAAGGTACTTGTGGTCAAGCTTTACAACCCGAGTGTAAATGTTGACCTCTGACTTTCATACATTTATATATACACACACACACACACAAGCATGAATGAGCGCACATACACATAAAGTAAAATGTGCTACAAAAATTTAACAATGTGTTTCAATAAATAAGAAACAAAAGGATCTTCTGAATTAGATGCCATTGTAATTTGGCTCATATATTAAAGATGATTGCAAGCCTGTAACGCTTCTTGAAAGTGATGAAGTCTTCAAGAAAGACATGGAGACATGGAACTTCCTGGGAGGAAGGAAATCTGCTGCAGAAGGGAAGTTGATGGAGATTCTGAGATGCTAGTTCTTTCTGCTCTCTGACTGTGTCCTGGGCATCACATGGTAAAGAGATTTTCTCTATAAAGCTTCTCACCACCACTGGCTTAACAGCCATGGAGCTAAATGGTGATGGAGTGAACTTTCTGAATGTGAGGCAAAGTGAATCTTTCTTTTCCTAATTTGTTTACAATAGGCACTTTGTCCCAGTGTAAAGAAGAAGGAAACTGAGCCACACAAGGGCCTAAAGTATCTAATAACATTCACAACTCCCCAGTATATAAACGGGAAAATGAAACAACATTGAAAGTTTCCTTGCAGAAAGCAGAATACATATCACAACTAAACTATATTAGCATCCCTAAGGTCTTAGGCAGTGTAAGGAAAAGGCCAACTACAGGAAGTAACCATATATCTATCTTCTTTTTATACACAATCCTATTAGCTGAAAATACAGAGGAATTATTACGAGCTCAATAAATATATAGGTACAGATAAACTCACAAAATCATAGATTTTCCTATATAAAATTAGTGAATTATATATAGGAAAATATTAAACAATATTTTTGAAGTTTCCACTCAAAATTTGGTAGGTTTCAAACTACTGCTAGTAAGCAATTATAAAATATGGTAAAAAGTTCTAATCACAACAGCAAAACACAATGAAACAAATTACTGAATATGGCTATACTGAGGGCTGGAGATGTGTGAAAGTATCAGCTTTTATAAAATGAAGTAAACTAATCAATAACAAAATTAGCTGCTTAAATTATAGTAATTTGATATTATATTTATAGAATGTTCAAAACAATAAATCACAAAATCTATAATGCTAAATCTCATGTTTTTGTTAGTCAATTAAACAGTTAAATAATATATTAATTTTGTTGAGATTTCATCAAAAGAATAGTTGAAGAAATTTGGGGGCTGCCATGCTGTGCTCAATCTGGAATTGTACTTTTAGTTCTCCTAGGGTATTCCATAAGGAGAAGTAGACTTAAAGAGTGTCAAACGGAGAGGTTTGAAGTAGTCTGTGACTTCATGTGAGCAGGAAAGTCAGAAAAGAAAGGGCTCCAGTGACACAGGAGAAGCTGAGGGACAGCAGAGTAGCCTGGCCAGGAAGATGGATCTAAACCAGATTACAAAGCAGGGGAGCTTTAGTAAAGAGGAGCAGAAAAGAGTATACTGAAGAACAAGTTCGCACCCATCCAAGATGCAGTCAGATAGAAAATTAGAGTCTAAGGAAGATCCTGTAAAGCAAAGAAATTAAGAGAAGACAAAATATGCTGCAGTTATAGAAATCCATGATTATTGAAGTAAAACAGGAACCTTACTTGAACAGAGGATGATGTTGACAGAAGAAAGGAAAACAGGAGGAAGAGCCAGTGGTCCAGACAAGATAGACTGATTTTACCTTAAAATTGAATGCAGAGTCTACAAACTGTTCTAGTCTTAATGCTGCAAAGAAAAAACACTGCTTCAGCTATCATAAAAAATTGCTATAAAAATTCAACTTCAATTTATTGAAAAATGAATAAAAATTATACAAACCTAATACAAAATTTAGCCACCAGCCAATGTTTAATTATTATTAGCATACCCATTACTTTGAGGGAGGGTGACACTGGCCCCTTTTGTTATCCACATTTATGCTTCTCCTTTATCTGCAGTCCAACTACATTAGCTGGTCTCAGCCCTCTCAATTAGTCTTCTGCCAAAGGCCCTTTAAAGTGCTGACTTCTTTCTCTGTGATCAACCCTATATCTCTGCCTGCAAACGTGACTTTCTATTTCATTCTTTCAACTCAAGAAAAGTCTTTCTCCATAAATCAAACACATCCCCCTTAGCCTTTCCCCTTCTTTTAGCACCTGTCTCTAGTCAAGTGTTCCCTTACAGAATCCCTGCTGGATCCATGCAGCAATTCCAGTCCACATCATCTCCCACGGCTCTCCTAGAACTCCTAACCCAGTCCACAGAAGGTGTTCAGTAATATTTCAAATGAGGAACAAAGTTCAGGTTTCTAAGTCTTTCACCCATTTCCCTCCCTTCCCATGTTTTCCCATTCTTCATCATGTCCAACTGTAACAACCAGGAAACATTTCTGTTACAAATCTCAAGGCTTCTGATAAATCACCACTTAAAATTTCAAAATCTGTTTTTTTTTTTTTCTGGTCAATATCCCAAATTCACACAAGATATAAGCCAAGAAAGGAAATGCACTATCAAATAACTACTGAAATGTTCACATAGTAGGGCCTCCAGAAATTATGATACTGTCCACAGAACACCTACCATATAGGTCTAGAGAACCAACTGTTCAGACAAAACATTTGGAAGAAATAACATCACTGTAATGTTTTTTAAAAATCATATATTGTATTTAGAAAAGATGATAACTCTGCCTTGAAGAAAAAAAATCATTTTTTTAATGTTATATATTAGATTGTTTTCATGCATGTCTGTAAGAGGAGAGGCAATAGGCTGTCTCTAAATAACACTCCAGGGAATTAACTATGCCAGAGTCACCCACATTACAAAATAAAACTGAGTTTCTCCGGGGCGGGGGGGAGATGCTAGGAGACGAGAACTTAGGAGACTCTGTCTTCTATGTTTTAACTAATTCTTAGACTATAATTAAACATGTCAATAAAAACAAAATCCCACTGCTTCAACACCTTCCATCTCTCTTAAATTATCCATTCATTCCTAAGCAAAATAAAGGTTTTACAAAAGGCATATGTCACCTTCCCTACCCAGACCCTTCCCTTCAATCAGAGAAGGTGTGAAATCAGGCACTCACCACCAGCTGCTGCTGAGTTTATTAAGGGAGGTGCCAAGCGGGTATGAGGGAGAGAAGCAGAAGGGAAAAAGACCGTTTTTCACCTGGTGTCTTCTTTTAAGGGGATGATGACTTTCAGCATCCTACTGCTTAAATTAGACTCAAATGAATAATAACCCCAAAGTATTGTCAGGAATGTGATGTACATGTACCCGAAAGTCATATATTGAGTCCTAATTTCTGATGTGATGACATTTGGTGGGTAATAATAGTGGTAGGTGACTGGGTAAGACAGCCCTTTAATCATTCTTGGACTAGTCCGCTTATGAAAGTGATTTAGGAAACTTTCTGTAGTCTGTAGAAGAAAACTTCTACCTGGTGAGGACATGATGAAAAAATGGTATTAAGTCATGATGTAGCCCTTAGTCAACAGAAAATTTGTCAATACATTGATTTTGCCCTTCTCAGCTGCTAGAATTATGAGAAAAGATAGTGTAGCATGCAAAGTATTTTGTTTGTAAACATTGAAGGTTTCATTCAGGTCCCTAACATCCATGTAAAATGAAGAGCACAACTGCATATACCTGCAATCTCCATGCTGGAGTGGTGGAGGGAAGATGCTTAGGGCTTCCAACCAACCAGCCTAGCCAGTTGGTGAGCTACAGCTTCAGTGGGAGACTCAGAACTCAAGGAGGAGAAGGACAGTGAATGACTGACTGACTACCTGTCCTGGGCTGCCATACATACACCCAAACAGCAATGTGCATACCTATCCACCCATGCTTATTCTCTATGCATATGCCATAAAAAAAATGAAAATAAACCTAAATGTGTGAGGAATAAATTTATATGGCATGTGAGTCACCCAGTCTATGATACTCTTACAGCAGCATGAAGAGACAGAAGATACATCAAAGGCTTAGAACTGCATTGTGGGAGGGATACATCATGGCATATGCAGGAAAAAGCACGTGTTGCTTTAAGTAGATGGTTTAGAAGTCGTAGTAGGGCTCAGAAAAAGATCTGTAGGCAAAGTTTCAATCTCCTGAAAGAATACTAAAGCATTTTCCTGGACAGTTTGTAGAAATGTGGACAGCAAAGGCTATTCTGATGAGTCTCTAGATGGAAAATGGAGGAAAGGTGATCTTTGTTATAAAGAGTGAAGAGCTTGATGAATTCTTGTTTTGTTTTTTTTGTTGTTGTTGTTTTGTTTTGTTTTTTCTTTTAGTTCTTTGTGGAAAGTGCTACAAGAAAAACAATGACCAGAGTACCAGAGTATTCGGCTGAAACAATTCCAAAGCAAAGTGGTAAAGAGGAGGCCTGGCTCCCCCTGTTTATAGTAAAAAGTGATCAAAATGGCTTAAAGACTTAATTGTTCACCCCTTACCCCCACCACTCCAAAAAAAAAAAAAAATCAGAACTTGGATTTGGGATCTGTTCTGTCTGTCTATACTGGTGAAGACTGAACAAGTACCAGCCATCCTAACTAAGTCAAACTCTGCTCGTGATGGCAAGTGGGAAATAGTGTGGATCAGCTATCTCACCAGAAACCAGAATTGGCAATACAAGGAAAGAATGACTAAGGAATCTGCAGGTGTTTGGGGCTTCCCCTCACATTCTAGTCTTAGAGGACAAGGGCTTTGAGGCTGACTTGTTTGGGAGGAGGCCTACCTGTCCCACGAAGCTTCTTGGTTAGTTTTCCTGTTGCTATAATAAAACACTCTAACCAATACAGCTTAAGCTAGGAGGGTTGACTGGTAAAGGTACACTCTGTTCTAGTGGGAGATCTGGCAGCAAGAGATTAAGGGACTCAGTCAAGTTGTAGTCACAGTCAAGACACCAAGAGCAATGAATGTTTGTGTTCATCTAGCCTTTTCCTTTTTGGACAGTCCAGAAATCAAATCCAGGGGTTGGTGCTGCCCACTTGTAGTGTGAATCTTCTCTCAGTTAATTTAATTAATGAAATTCTCTCACCACACAGTCAGATCCATCTCTGAAAACATGCTGTGCAATGCAGATTAATCAATCCACTGAGAAGTGTGGAGCTGAACAGCTTGTTAGGAGGTGACATTCCATAGAAGGAATTCTGTCACTAGGTCACTGAGGAAAACTTTGGAAGGGTTTATATTTTCCCCTGATCCCCAACCTCAGCTTTCTGCTTTCCAGCCACTATAAGACCAGCAACTCAGCTCTTACCAATGCTTCATGCATCCAACATGGCCCAAAAATGATGGAACCAAGTGATTATGACTGTGAGCCAAGATAGATTCATTCTCTTTTTAAAATCTTTGTATTGGATACACAGTCAGTGATAAAAAGTAAGTATCTGCTCCTATCAAGATAATCAAAACTTAAATCCTTGGGCAGCTATATGTAATAACCTCTTCTCCTTGTTTATGGATGAGGAAACTGTATAGTATAATTACTGAAGAATATTTTTGTTTTGGAGTCTCATTTTTTTATCTTGTATCTCTTCAAACTAGAAAACATTATTAAATAAGTAACAACAGTGAGTGTCCTTGATTTCAGCATACTAAACAGTACTGCACAAAAATGAAAGGTTTTCTACTTTTTGAAGATTAAGGTTTTATTAATTGTGACATACTCTTTAAATGGCTCTCAACAAAAGAGGAAGTCTGCAAAGGGTTTTTTTCCCCCCTTAAGACATTTCAAATGCCAAGTCAGAAGGTTTTAATAAATCTAAGTTAAGTTCAGTGTCAAGTAAAAGGTTAATGTATACCTCTGTGAAGACCACTATTTAACTAGATATACATGCTTTGTGGTTAGTTAGGTCTTTATTATATAAACTACACATTGAGCTTTATACTTTGTAATTATGGTAAGTGTTATTTGTGAAAGTTTCTTCAACTTATTGGAATCTTGCTTCTTCATCTGGCAGCAATTATAGACTCAAAGACCACCAGAAATAATTCTGCAGCCCCTTTTGGGATGCAAGCTTGTTATGAACACTTCAGAACACACATCCAGAAACACTATACCCTGATAATAAACAAAACCAGGGGAGGAAAACTGTTTCCATTGAAACATTTGTGCTCATAAATAATTCAAACACTAAAAGACAAAGAATTCTATGATTATGCACAACTTTATCTGAAGTCAGAGCCATTGAGTGGAATTTGAACACTTAATGTGCCACCCCATGTGGGCTTACTGACTACTTGCCCAGTCCTTACATTCATTTAACAAAGCAATTTCCATATGAACAACTATAAACATTTCTGGCTTCAGCTGTTAATCTCCCATGAAAAATTACTTCCATACTATTTTGAACTTGTATATGGCAATGATTATCTGTTTATCTCTGAAGCATGAAATCTGCGACCTTGCCTTTTATAATGTATGTCTGTACCATGTTCACTTCCATGTCTTTGGAAAAGGAAAGATTTAAATTTTCTCCTAGGAACAAAAATTGAGGAGCATCTTGCTTCTTTACAATTGGCCCCTTCTTTATCTCCTAAGTTTTTACATAAGTGTGTCTAGTTCTCAAGAACTAGAATCTCATACTAGAACTTAGAAACTGTTGGTTTAAGGTTTAGAATCTATTTAAGTTATTATTTCAATGAATAATGAAACAAAAACTTTTGTATACCTTTTACTGAATGTGACAAATCATCTTTAGACTAAATACTGCATGGTATGATTATTATTTTAGATCTGAAAACAAGATAAACTTTTAAATATCTTACTCAAGTTTGCAAAGCAATAACTATGGTTCTGAGCATTAAATTTAATCTTAATATAAATTCATAATGTAATTTAAAAATTTAAAAACATGTGCATGTATATGTGCTCCCGTGAGCTTACATATGTCACCAGCATGCAACTGCCTATGAAGACCAGAAGACAACATAAGATCTGGAGCTATAGAAGATTGTAAGTGACCATGTAAGTACTTGGAATTGAACCCAGGCCTTTTGTAAGAGCAGTCAGTACTGATAACCACTGAGCCATATCTATGGCTGCAGAATATAATTTTTAACCCAGAGATAATTTTTGTGACTCTATATTCTGTCCTCTATGAAGTTTGAAAGGGAACCAATTACAAATTATATTGACACTAAATATGTAGATCCTGTTTTTTGTAAATTAATACATTCAAATGATAGCCAGTATATGCTTTTTACTCTTAAGAAACTCACAATTTGGTATATCAGGCATGTCCATAAAGTACTATGTATTTGTGTTCATATGTGCACATACTCATGTGTTTGAGTGTATGTGAGATCATGCCTCTTTCTGTGTTTGTGTGTGCAGGTCTGAAGTCAATGTTAAGTGTCTTCTGAGGTGTGTTTCTACCTCCGTTTCCCCACACAGTCTCCTGAAACTGGAGCTTACAGACTCCACAGACTAGCTGTCCAGCAAGCCCTAGAAGGGATCCTCCTTCTTGTAACTGGGACAGGCATTGGCAGATGTGCCCAGCTTTCTCAATAGATTCTAGGGATCCAAACATGGGCCCTTAGGCTCACACAGTAAGCACTTTACCACCTGAGCCACCTCCCCCTTTTTCCATAGTAACTTTCATTATGACTTTTATTGTTATGACTCAATTATGGTAAATTTTGGAAGATCAGTCCATCATCAATAAGGGCCCATGAAAGAAAGGAGGCATCCAGTTCTTATCAGGTGTTGAGAAATGAACTGGAAAGTTTTATAAACACACATACATATTTACAGAGATTTTTCTTTCTTTTGAGGTAGTCTGGCTAGGAAGCCCAGTCTGGTCTCTTGAGAGCTCTTAATAAGATAAATACTTTATTTATAATTTATCTCCAGCTATGAGTTCTAAAAGCATTTCTTGTATTTGAGAACTCTTTAAAACAACTGATTTTTAAATAAATATATTGTAGACAATGAGACTAGATTTTTTTCTATTTTTATTGACATTTTTTCATATGATATGCTCTAATTACTATTCCTTCCTAACTCTTCCCAGTTCCTCCCCACCTTCCCTCCACCCAACTCCACATGCTTCTGTTTCTGCTTAGAAAACAAGTAGGTATCTAGATAATAATAATAAAATAAGATAAAACAGAGCAAACCAAAATAGGACCAAAAAAAAAACCAATCCAACACACACACACAACCTAAAGAAAGAGCCGAACAAAAGCCTTATAGACATGGAGACACACACGTTTACACACACTGCCAAACATGCCATTAAGTTCATTTGAGTTGGCAATCTACTGCTGGCCATGGAGACTGCCCTTAAGAGTGTTTCGTATACCCAATGAGACTTGTTTGGAGAAAACTAATTTTTCACTTGCAAGTGGTTATCAGTTAGAGATGGCTCCTGGGCTAGAGAAGGGGGCTTGTGTTCATATCTCCTCTCAGAGCTGTAGACCCATCTGGCACAGACAGGTACAGGCCCTGTACATGCTGTCTGGACCTCTGAGTTCATGTGTGTCAGTCCTGCTGCTCTTCATCCTCTCTGGCTCTTACACTCTTTCCCAACCTCCCCTGTAGAGTTCTCTTAGCCCCGAGGGGAGAAATTCAGTGTGAGAAATTCCAAAATGTATGTGTTAAAATCCTGCTAATATACTGATTCTATTCAGAGGCAAGGACTTTGGAAGAATAGTAGGTTTAATGCTGGAGACCTCATGAGATTAGTGCCTTGATAAAGAGGTCCTCCAAAAGCTCCCTTGACTCTTGTACCCCATAAACATGCAGGAAGAAGATATTATCTGAAAGACAGGAAAGAGGCCAGCAACTATGTCTACCTAGCAATTAGATCTTGGACTTCTTAGACTCAAAATAATAAGAAATGTATGTCTGCTATCTATAAGGCAACTACTCTATTACATATTATAGTAACCTCAAATGTGTAAAATACATTTTAAAAACACATTACAGAGAAAAATAAAGGCACATGGTTTACTGTTTGAAATAAATTATTACAACATCAAATACAATATTCAAAGTCAAACAGTCAAAGGCAGATTGAATTTTGGAGGCAGTTACACAATAATGTTCCTCTATTCACAATTATTGAGTAGTCTATATAGTGAGAAATGGGTGATGTACATTTATAATCAAAGCAATTGAGTGGTTGAGACAGAAAGACTATATAGAAGCTTTATCCTGCCCCTTTATACTATATAATTCCTACATTGGTTTTCAGTTGTCATTCGTCAGTATGAAACTCAAATTTCCTGTAACTTGAACTAACTTTATATATTCTCTACTTGGGTAGAGATATGTGTGTATATGTGTGTGCGTGTGTGCATGTGTGTGTGTGTGTTTGTGTATGGAATAGAGCTAATAATTCTGAGAGATTTAAAAGTATCTCTGGCTTTTTCCCATCATGCTGTATGTAATATGAAAACAGTCTGTGAACTGCAGAGTAGATATTTGCAATTATAATCTTGTACAAAATATGAGCACAGAGTGCTCATTAAACCAGAAATGCTTTATTAAAACCCTAGAAAATATCATGCAGAAAAAATATTTCACAATATAAGTTTTATTATTTTTTGAAGTATCATAAAGTAGACAACATAAATATTCTAACAACAGTAAGCACCAACATGCTGTGAAAATCAATAGTTAACAGGTCATAAACCATGTCAACCATTCAGATGAATCTGACATACTCCTCTAACCGAATCTTTCACAGCTTAAAGATATTTATGTGACAACAAAATCATAATTTTTAGAGAATGTCTGCTATTTACTTAACACCTATAAGAACAATCTTTCCCAGATGAGAAACCTGTGCAGTGTTCCTGTTTAGGGAAAGGCAGAGTTGAAAGAAGTGTCTTAGGTCAGGAGAGAGAGAAGGGTACACCTGAATGTGACTGTAATATGAGGAAGACAGAAAAACATGTTTGAAGTACCTTCAAAAGTACCAACCCAGAACATTTTAAGCCACCCAAGAGTTTGAAGTAAGCATCAGAAGACACCCAGTTACACCACGTCTATAGCTACCTGTACTAATTCAGTCCCCTCTTCTGAGGAAATGAAAGCTGATAAGAATTGTAAACCTACACAAGCTCCAAACATAAGCATAAGGAAAAATTCACATGGTGCCCTTGAATGCTTTTTGTATTTCTAAATCATTCATTAGCTCGTGTTTTGACTACCATAAGGACTAAGAATCATTAGCTAAAATACTTGTCAGTCACTTTAAGAGCTTACTTACTATTAATGGGTAAGTAATATTAAGTTAAGAGTTGAGGAACAGTCAGCATGAAGTTTGGAGAAGCTTCTCAATTTCTTTTATTCTCCCACCCTGCCTGTAATATAGAAATGACAGTATGTGACCCAGAAACCCTTGAACTCCTTACCAGCATAGCCTAGAGAGGCCTTATCAACTGCAGCCTCAGGGAAAGTTGATTCTCACATAAGCATTATCACTGACTCATTTGATACTATGGAGGGTGGGGAAGAACAATTATCACTTTTAGGTTTTAGGATCACATAATATTGAACAGATATTTTCTTTCTCTTGAAGTAGAATATACTTGTGTGTTGAGCACAGTGAAGTCTGTAAGGAAACTGAACACTGAAGGCAGAAAGAGAGCTGCATCTTTTGTAGTGACTTAGCTGAAGTCTCCCATACAGTCAAAAGTTACCACAGTGCTTTCTTTTTTTTTATGTTCTCCCCATTCTCTCTCTCTCTCTCTCTCTCTCTCTCTCTCTCTCTCTCTCTCTCTCTCTCTCTCTCTCTCTGCTCTCTCTCTCCCTCTCCAACTCCCTCCCTCTCTCTCTCTCTCTCTCTCTCTCTCTCTCTCTCTCTCTCTCTCTCTCTCTCTCTCTCTCTCTCTCTCTGCCTCTCTCTCTCTCTCCCTCTCCCTCTCTCTCTCTTGAGACCTGGTCTCACTATGTAGCCGTGGCTGGCTGGAAATCCCTATGTAGATCAGCTGGCTCAGAACTCACAGAAATCTGCCTGCCTCTGTCTCCTGAGTGCTAAGATTAAAGACACATACCACATACATACCACATGTCTGACTCGAGCACAGTTTAGATATGCCCATCCAGACACTCTGCGTATTTTCTATTTTGGGTTTTGGCACTGGCTAAAGGGGCATTATTTTTCAAGAGAAGAATGTCTGTGATGAGATACAGAAAAGTGATAAGTGTGGTAGACAACTTAAAAGCTGTTATTATGGTTTCTGTTAAAACAAGTCAGATGAATGCTTTGATTAAGTGTACTCAAGACAATATTAGAGAGGCCAAAGGCAAAACATAAAAGTGTGAGTGCCATAGATGTTATTCATCAATTTACTATTATACTAATGGATTTAAGAAGTAAGGTCTTACATGCATTAATCACACAAATTACAACATACAGCCAGAAGAAAATAAGCCATGAAGTGGAATTGCCTTGGCGGAAGAAGCAGGATATAGGGACAGCAGTGAGTCCTTGCCTCTCTGACCCATTACCCACTCACAGAATCCCACAGAGATGAACAAACAAGCCTCCCTGTGGAGCAAAGTTTGAGAATCATAGCCATAGCCTATATCCTTATCAATTCACTCTTTTATAGAGGACAATTTCCCACTCTGCAGTAGACATTGACATAGTTTTAACCTTGTGCAGAAGTGAGAAAAAGTGTCTTATCTCTTATACATCTGTTTGAATAAACAGGAATAAGCTTATTTACAATTTTGCCATTGCTTGCTAGACATAATAATGTATGCTCACAATTCCAGTAGTTGGTGGGTGCCAACAGGAGTTCAGGGTCACCTTCTGCTATATAGTGATTTAAGGCTAGTATGAATTCTTCCATGTCTAACAAATAGAACAGTTTACACAATTATACAATTAGCAAACCACTGAGAAGAAATCATATCAGTCATTAAATTAAGGTATCAATAACTTTTGTTGGGTTTTGAACAGCTAGAATGCCCAAGGCATTAAGGGTAAAAGTGGAATATTTCATAGAAAAAAAGAAAAATGCAAACACTTTGCACAGGAAAACCTAAAAGTAATTAATGAACCTGATGTTAGAGCCCTTTCCAACACAGGTACATTGGCACAGGCCTGTGATCTCACACTTCAGCAAGATGCCTTTGTTCCCGGCCAACCTAGGCTGTACCACCAAACTGTATATTAGTAAAATCAAACAAACACAAAGAAAAACAAGGCAAATGCCCTTTCTGGCATATATTTAGCATCTTATTTTCTAATTTAATTCCTATTTGGTCCAAAGATAAATAAACTGCTACCCTCACGATAAATCTAAGTAAAATGTCACTTAAAACAAGGCCACACATTAATGACTTAATCAACTGCTTCTGCATTGCTACAGCAGAAGCCAAGACCCAAAGCCAAGTATCTTCTGCCACTCTTCATGGGAAACAAAACTACTGCTCAACAATCAATAAATTTAGGTGATAAACCACTTTCTAAGTATTTAATCAACACCCAATACACAAATTCTTTATAAGACACTAAAATCTAAGTTTCCCACACTGTCTTCACTAATGCATTTGAATGAGAAGAAATACATCTAAATTAAGCTAACAACTGTACAGGAATAATAAAGCAAAGATAAATAAATCAAAAATATTAAACAAGAGAGATAAGTAAGCTATATAAATGTGAATATTAAATCATTTTATTTAAAAGGGCAAATAAAAAAGGTACACTAGTCTACCAGGAACTATGTTTTTTTATACTTAGACTAATTATCAGCGTGGTAGGTTATCTTAACATACTAAATCTACATTAGAGAAATTCAGAGGTTAGCTTGTAGGCAACAGCCTATGTAATTCCCAGCTGTAACTGCGTGTGCTGAGCAGCTTTATACTGTATTTGAAATTCACAGAAGCCAAGAGGAGATGACAAGGCATCTGGACATTCATTGGTGAGTTCAAAGCCATGCTAGACAACATAGGTTAGAGTTCAGTAACAAAACATTCACCTAGCATATATGAGACCCTAGGTTCAATTCCTGGTACAAAGAAACACCTTAAAAAGAACATGTATATCATTGATCTGTATGTAAGTCAGAATAGGTCATTAACCAAAAATTCATGTACATGATTTCTAAGGTAAATTATTCAAGTATGTAATAATTTTCATTAAAAATAGCATTTACATATATAAAAATGTCAAGCCATTTTTGTATTCTTAGAAAACTCACTTTAAAAGATGCATATTTAATATTAAAAATTATTTATTTCAAGAATAAATTCTATGCTGTATAAGATATTTATAAAAAGGCTAGTCTGAGATATATGACATTGTAAATATAAATATTAACTAACCTCATATTTTAAGCTATCTTTAATCAGATAATTGTCCTTTACAACTTCTCACTTCTTAATGAAAAAGAAAGTCTGTGATATGTTTCCTTCTAAGCTTGATATTTACTTACTGTATTTTTCAGCTTTTTCAGAGATTCCTCACAGCTTATTCAAAATGTAACACCTACAAATTAGATATAGATGTCTAATAAATCTCTTAATAATAATGTATAGTTGAAATTCTATTCTGTGTTAAATTTTAATACATTCTTAAGTACTTTTAAATTTGTGGGACATTTACGCATTATCAAGTCGCCAGAGCAGAAAACAATTAATCTCTATATTAGGTCACTTACAGTTCAGGTTCCTCATGACAACTGGGTTTGTAATAACATTTCACCAAGGTAATTAAAAGATGGATAAAAATTCATACACTGTATCAAGAATAAAATAATTATAGTGCATTTTATAACTGCATGGGCTTAGCATTTTAATAATTGAATCTCCTTGATGACAAATACTCTTGGGTAAAGGAAAACATTTATTTCTTGTGATTGGCCCTATACATATGTACATACTAACTATATATTTATATATTTAAATTTTAAAAAGGAAGCTATGAACTTTATGATTTATAGGACCTTGTTTGACTCCCAAGAGTTAGTGGGAATCCTGGACAGGACAATGAGAAAGGGGAATGTAAACAAAAGTATTCAAACAGAAAAGGAAGTTATAAATAATGTATTTTAAAATGACAAAACTTTACAAAAAGTTAGTCCAAAAGTAAAGACTTCATTAAAACTAATAGAAAAGTAGTTCACTAATAATTTAATTCAGTTGTGAGGAAAAAAAAATATCAAATGGCCCTTTCTGTAAACTATAAAGAAACTATACAAAAGAGATATTTAGAAAGTAATTCTATTGTCACTATTCTAAATAAAAGATATTGGCCAGTTGAGATGTGACATGCCTTTAGTTGTAGCACTAAGGAAGAAGAGACAGGTGGATGTCTGTGAGTGAGTTCAAGACATCCAGGAATACATAATAAAACACTATCATTGTGATCTATATAGTATGTTCTAGACATCCGGAGATGCATAGGGAGATACTATCTTAAAAACAAAATGTCAAAACCACCACCAACAAAAGATAATAATAAAAATAGACAAAAACATAAAATATTTGTACATTAAAGTGCATAAAACACTGGTGAAAGAATTTAAGATGATATAGGTGAAAGACAGCCCATGGTCATGGGGTGGATATAGTTTTTGAGTATCCATATTACCCTAGAATGATGTAAAGATTTAATATGAGCCCAACTGAACTCGAATGACATTTTTCACAAAAAAAAGAGAATCTTAAAATTTTTGTAAAACCATAGAATTCCTTTGAAGAACCAGGGAAGCACCTCCATTTTGAGCATGTCCCTAATCCCAGCTTGAAACAGGTCTGAGTTTCCAATTTACTCAGACATGAGTTCCAATGACTTGAAAGTACAATGTCAGAATGTTCTAATACAGAAGATAGCCTAGGGACATCTGATAGCAACTGATTAACCATAGAATATCCCAGTATAGGAGATAGTCTATAAAAAAAAAAAAAAAAAAAAAAAAAAAAAAAGGTTTGACAAACAACTGGCTAAGATAACAGAAGAATTCTAGAAAGTCCCTAAAACTGAGCTATCATAATTCCAATTGATGTAACTTTGTGGTTCTTGCCTTTAAAAACTAAGTTTGTAGAGGGGTGAGTAGCTCCTCTGGCCTCCACTATGACAGTGTGCTTGATAGGATCCCTGCCATGGCTTGTACTACTTTTCAATAAACTTTGTTCTTGCATTTTGGAGAGTTTGTGTCTCTGGTGGTCTCTTCAGGGGTCTTGCAACCAGGGCACAACACCTTTAGTGGCCAGAATGGCCTGGAACAAATCCAGAGGAGCTGTATATTTCAATCATGTTACAAATTTACAACAATAAATGCAATACAGTGGTTAACATAACAACAGGAATATAGATCAGTGAGGCAAAATAAAGAGCCCAGAAACAATGCACATGTGCATTCACAACCATCAGATCTTAATAAGGATGCCAAGAACACACATTAAAGAAACAATAGTTCCTTTAAACATATAATAGCAGCAGAATTATATACTCAAGCATAAGAATGAAATTGCATCTGTATCGCACAACAAATAAAACAGTACTTTCTAAATAAATTAGATACCTTAGGATACAAATTCCAACCTCCAAATCAGTAGGGAAAATGAAAGAAATAACTTCTGGATACTGGTTTGGGCAATACATTTTAAACACCTTTTAAGGCATAGGCAATAAAAATAGAAAAGTAGAAATGGATCCACTACAAAGCTTCTGCAATGAAGGTAACAATTTGGTATCATGAGGACAGAGACAAACAGCACTTATGATGTTCATAAGGGATTTAAATCTCATATATACAGACAACTCAAACAAAATAAAACTACATAAGTAAGCAGACTGAAAGTGTACATAGGACAGTGTCACAGAGGAAGACATTCAACGGCCAGTGTTTGTATGAAAATGTGCTCATTATTATGAATCACCTGAGCCATGAGATGGCACATCACCCAGGTAAAAAAGAGACCGTCTGAATACAAAAGATGAGAATTTTATAAATAACTTGAAGAAAAGTGACCCCTTCTATTGCATTTCTAAAAATGTGACTTGGAACAATAATTATGGCAAACAGTATAGAAATGCATTTAAAAATAAGAATAGAACTACTAAGTAATATAGAAACCGTGTTTTTTTAGACTTGGAGCAATCACTATAGCAAACAGTAAAGAAACTCATCTAAAACTAAGAATAGAAAAAGGAAGAGGGAAACTAAGCAATACAAAAACTTTGTTTTTTTATTTTATGTCTAAGTAAATAAAATTAGCATCTTGAAAACAGATTTGCAGCCCCAAGTTGATGGTAGCCTTATTCATAACAGTTAAGGTATAGAAACAAGCAGAGAATCCACTGATGAATGGAAAGATAATGGAAACAAATAATAGCATAAACCTGTAAGGAAAGAAGGAACTTCTGCCATCAGTGACAGTGTGAATCCATAAACAAGACAGTATTGGGAAGGTTGTTCTTGGTTGTTCTGTGTTGTTTGTTGTTTTAACAGTTTTGCACTTTTTTTTAATGACTGTTGGCTTATGTAAAGTAGTACATCATGGCAGGAAGGCATGGAAAGGAAATCGTCACCTCATGACCTCAGGTCCAAATACCAGCAGTGAAATAAGCCAAGCACTAAAAGACATTAATGCCTGATCTTTCCTGCAGGAAAGTCTAAACAAAACCATTATTTTCAAAATTATGAGTGTAGCAAAATTTCAGGGAGCTAAGGGAAAGGAAAAAGGGTAACTGGTGGTTGAAGATGCCCAACTTGATTTAAGATGAAGCTTACCTTGCGAATTCAATGTATAGATTACAGTCACTGTGTTAGTCACCTTACACTCCCACTCAGTTAAGAGAAGACTATAGATATAAGCAAGGGAACACTGTGAGGAGGTAGATGTGATAACTACCTTCACAGCAGCCATTATTTAACAAGGAATAATATACAGCAAAATGTAACATAGCACAGCTAAAATCTAAAAACGTTTATTTATAAATTTATACATAAATAAAGATGTGTAAAAATGACTATCAGGTGTGATTTTTTTTTTATGAGTGTCTACATTAGTGGACAGGGTATTCAGGCACACACAAGGATTCAGAATTTTCAGCTACAAAATTTAAAAAGAAACTCTTTCTTGTCCACATATAGTGATTAAAAAGAAAAATCCTAGAGCATGAGGATGTACTGAAAATGGTAGAATGCTTACTAAGCATGCATTATGCTCTAGGTTTGATGCCCAGAACTTCATAAAACCCACATATGATGGTATATGTTTGTATTCCTAAAATCTGGAAGCAGAGAAAAGATTAGAAGTTTTAGGACATCCTTGTCTATCTTTATTCCAGTTTTAGGCAGGTCTGAAATACTTGAGACTTTATGTCAAAAAAGAAGAGGAGGGAGAGGAGGGGGATGAGAGTGGAGAGCAGGGAAGGAGAATAGGAAGTGTTTCCCATTCCTTTGTATGTTTCCCATTTCTTTATAAAGGAAATAGCTGAAAATTTTGTTGAAAATAAAATATTAGTGATTTCTCATTACATTCCTAAGCTATAACCTCCCAAGCTTCAGTTTACTCTTGTATAATTTACGGTGTTTATGCTTAGATAAATGTCTCCCAATGTCAGCTGAACTTAAGTAGAATTCTTAATGCCTTATTGTCTAAAATCTTTAATATTGAAGGTAATATATACTCTGTCTCCAAGAGTGTTATACAGTATGTATCATTAAACGAATATATTTAATAAACTGCCTTTTCCTTTGGAGAAGAATGAAGTCATTGGGTACCCTATGCTTTAGGTTATTTCAGCATATCTAATATTTGAACCCTGAAATAATTAAATAGTAGGAGACTCCATAAACTAAGACAATATCACACATCATACCTGACATCCATGAGTCACGTCAATGAGTGAAATACTTTACAGAGCAATTTTTCTAGAAAAATTATAATAAATATTTTATGTAATTACAACATCATGCCTTCAAAACTTTGTATAAAATTACAGGTATTACATAACTCCTGAATGAAAATGTAGTGAGCTGAATCCAAAAGCTGCCTTCCAAATTTTCTGGGGATAAAACATTAACATAGTTCAACCATGAATTCTTTATAGCACATGAGATTTTGAAGAAATACAGACATAGCACAGTGATGCTATACTCCTTCCATCCCCCAGGACCTTTAAAGTCACCAGAAATAGGGAACAAGTCTATTAGGCTTGTAAAAAATCACAAGAAAACATCCCAGAAATGTTAGACCACTTATGTAGCATTTTATGTAAAAACATGTAGAGGAATTAGCAACAAAAATATTGTAAAATAAAAATAGCAGATAAAACTAAAATTAATGCAGGTTAAATGCTTATGTTGGTGACATTGAATAAAATATATTTTACATGTGACATTAAAATTATATAATATAAATGACTTTTAAAAAACACCCATAACTTTTTATATAAATTTAAAAGCCTCAAGTTATCAATAATTACTCTTCAATGAGAGTCTACAATATTATATACGGATTTGGAGACAAATATATTACCTTCTTTATTGTGAATTAGAAATGTCAACAGCATTGTTAAAAGAAGTTATTTTTACTATTTTCAACAACCCTTACAAGACAGCTATATTAGAATTGAAATATGATCAAAATAAGGTTAGCATACAACAGAAAATACTGAATTTCTGTCTATAAATTCAAGCAAAGAAACAATATTTCTAATTTTGCCTTTAGCTAAAGGGGTTAGTCTCAGTTTAATGTTATAAACACCTTTGAAGTAGTTTCCAGTGCATTGCATGTTCTTCACAATGGCTTAAAATGCCTATCAAATATATATGAATTATAAAGAAAAAGAAAATAAAACTCAAGTAAACATTCAACACAGTTCAATCACACTATAACAAAACACATGAAAAACAAGAGATATCGTCACCTCTGAATGTGATGTGGCAGGAAAACTTTATGGTATATTAACTTTTCAAAATATCTGGAAAAATACCCTGTAGATTGGGTTCAATTAGATAGCTGTAGTTTACAGCAAAGTTAAAATTACTACCACTGTACCAGTGCATATCTTGCTGGGGTAGCCATCATGGTCCACAGTTGGGTGGGGCTATTGACTGTTTTGTACCTTCTGATACTGTGAGTGCTGCCCCTCCTCAAGAAGAAGGCTTCCAGGTCAGTCCCAGCTCATCTATTCGAAAACTTGTGTCCAAAGTATGTGGTATCTTCTGTAAAAGAGTCTTACCTTCCAGACTGAAAGGCAACCAGATCCATGGCAATCATGTCTATTGTTTGGGAGTCTCCTGAACTCCAATAACTAACATCTTAAAGGGAGTTTTCCCATAAATGGAGGCTTTGATAAATAGTAAATTTATGAAATAATGAGCGGAGCATTATTACCCTGTGTGACTTGACTTAGTCTCCTTCTGTCTGTCTCTGTCGCTGTCTCTCTCTATGTGTGTCTCTCTCTCATTGGGTAATATGTATTTTTAAGTCATCCTATATAATAATGTTCCCCTGTGCCTTTTTGAAACATCTATAATTCTGCTTATCCTTCTTTTCTCAGTCTAATTCTTCATTACAGTCCCTAACCATTCACACTTAAAGTCTATCCCCAGTTTTTTAAATTTCCCCCTTTGTGTCCTATCTACCTCTCCGGTGCTTCATCTATTCCCTCCCCTCATGGTGTCGCTTTTTACTTTCCTGGATTCTGTAATTATTTTATGACATATACTCAAATCTACACATTTGGAGCTAGGATTCAAAAATAAGAGACAACATGTACAACATGTATTTCTTCCTTTGGATCTGTGTTACCTCATTTAGTATAATATTTTCCAGTTCCATTCACTTAACTGAAAATATGGTCATTTCATCATTTTTCCCTTAAAGCAAAATAGAATATCAATGTGTGTGTGTGTGTGTGTGTGTGTGTGTGTGTGTGTGTGTGTGTGTGTGTGTGTTATGTGAATACATTTCCATTATCCACTTGTCAAATGAAGAATACTTTCCACTTTTAGCTCTTAGGTCAGAAATGAACACGGTTGAGCAATAATCTCTATAGTAGGATACTGATTTCTTTGGGCACAATACATGGGCTTGGAATTCTCTAGACCAAGTTCCACAGTGGCCACACTAACAAGAGTGAATGAAGATTCCCTTTCCTCCTTATACTCAGCAGCATTGGTTTTTAATTATTTTCTTTATTTTAGTCAGATATGAGAGAAATTTCACAAGCCCCCACTTCTAGATATAGCGCAACATGCTTCAGTGGTTTCAGAGAAAAGGAGAATTAATTTTCCTAAAAATAACAACTTCTCTGAGAGCTCATCACATCCGAAGTATTGAGTCCTGAAGATTATGTGCACATAAGCAATGCTAAGTGGACTCCATAGCTGGTGACTGTCTGTGTTGTATGTCTGTGTAAAAGAATAGTAGAAACAGTTGTTGATTTGGAGGAGAGGGATGGAGGCACATGAAAGGAGCTACAGTGCGGTATAACAGAGTGTAAATGATAGAGATAGCTAATTTGTGTATAAAATTACCAAAAAAGAACTGGATAAGAAATGTATATTAGACTTATTTTCTCTCATAAACCAATTTTTGCATCTAATCAATATAAACTACTGAGAAAGCTCAATGTATTTTTCTAAAACAAATTATATCATTATTACTTTTCTTCCAAACAAATCTTGCTTTTCTTATATACATCATGTTTAACTGTTATTTTTTTTAATTGCTAAAAATTGACACTTTACTCTTCATAAATTTACATTTTGAACGTTTAGGGCAATCAACCATGCTTTTGGTAGCTTCCTTGGCTTTAGTTGATCTTAGGTTAAAATTAAGCCAACAATGCAAATTTTGAGTGAACTAATAAAGTAAAAAAGATGTATAAGTATATCGGAAATACTCACTGGTAAGTTCTTTTCATAATTTCTTGTCAATTAGCTTTGAGGTAATAAAATTATTTGTATACTCAATCATAATTATTTGTATGATCAACCATTTCTACAGGACAGATTTTTGCCGGTGGCCTGGTTTTGTTTAGCCTATAAGCTAAGGATTACCCCATATTTTAAAAGGGGAGAGAGAGCCAGAGAGAGGTAAGGGCAAGCAGAAAGGAAGGGTGAGCAGGAAGGAGGAAAATAAAATAGGTAAAAGAGAAAAGAAGTGAAAACAGGATTATGTGGCAGAGATTAGAGGGCTACAGATACCTTGTATAATAAATAAACTAGTTTTCTTTTAATTACAAATAATTTAGCTCATTTTGATTGCATAATGTACATAGTATGTACATAATGTAATATATATGTATAAATCAAAGCAAACCACAAGTAACAAATAAGACACACATACACACACACATATGCACACACATACACGCATGCACACACACATACACATAAACATACACACATACACACATGCACACACATACATGCACAGACACATACACACACATACACACACATGTGGGTGCACACACACATACACACACACACACACCAAGCTCCTTGATACACTGTGACACTGTCAGTAGTAGGAAGAATTTAAAAAGATGCTTCAGTGATGCCATCTCAAATTGACTTCATGGCACTTCACAGAGGGAACCAGATCTGGAAGACTGACTAGCTCCCATTAGAGATGTATTAGTCCACGGGAGAGTAACTGACATTTGTGATCTAAGTGGCATGAAGCCTTGATCCTCCCACTGTGATGAACCTTCCACAAACCATGATGGAGTAGCAAGCACTGGAATTAAATGTCAAGCCAAATAGGACTTGGGTGTGATCTCTCTCTCTCCTCTCTCTCTCTCTCTCTCTCTCTCTCTCTCTCTCTCTCTCTCTCTCTCTCTCTCTCTCTTTCTCTCTCTCTCTGTGTGTGTGTGTGTGTGTGTGTTTGTGTGTGTGTGTGTCCCTGTCCTTTTCACCTTTATATTAAAACAATGTTCATTTATCATGTGTCTGCTGCCCGAGAAGACAGACTTTGCCCCTGAATCCCAGGCTATAATAACCATGGAATTTGGCTGAGACAATTTGATGTAGGAAGCTTGAGTAACTAATTTGAAGTTCAGTTGCTGTGATTGTAATGCCATAATGCAAAAAAGAGATAGCAGGAAGTGGCTGATGTTATCTGAACAGTGTCCTACTTTTGACACAATAAAACAGGAATGACCCAGAGGAATGTAAAAAATAAAATAGAATGTTTTTATTTCAAGAATTTTAGCTATAAATGTATTTGTTGAGTCCTGCTTAAATTCTATGCTGTTGATTTCACACACAAATTACATGTTCAGTGTAAATCAAGTGGATATCTTCCTTACTGACATATAACGCATTTAAACATCTACATGTATTTTAATAAATATTCACTGTTAAATAACACAGTCTTACCCTTTTCAGACAAATTAAAAACAAGGATTTGAGTACTTTTTGTCCTAAATTTTGTATCAAAACATGGATGCTTTCTTATATTTCTTTTTTATTAATTTGATAATGTATTAATATTTTACCACTGATTCTGTTTTGAATATTTGAACTATAATGTTCATAATGAATCTGTATTATACTAGAATACAAAGCAGCAGAGCTATGTTCATACTTTTTAATTTTTTTCAAAGCTGTGAGCTTGCTGCTACCACCATAAATATTCTACATATATTAACCATCTTTATGGAACAAAAAAAAAATCCTGGGAGCCACAACCCTGTCGCATCTACACAAGTGATCAGTGGATGAGGTGGGACAGGCAACAGGTAACATGATTAGTCGCTGCCACACATTGTTTTCTAAGCATGTGCACAGAGATATGACTGAGTTAAACAGACCAACAGGTCCCATCTCTGCTCCTTGGGGTCTGACTGGATGAATGGAGGGGACAATTCACATGGCAAAGGAACATCCTTGGAATAAAGTCAGGCTTTAAAGTAAACAACCACAGCAAAGCTAAGTTCTACTTGATTTTCTGAGTTACAGTAACAAATGCTATGCAATTATATTTTCTGGAGCCTCAGAAGAAGCATGCTTGGTTTAATGTATGAACACTTCGGCCTAGGTTTGGATGGAAAGGCAGCTCTAGACTCAGTACTCACGGCCCTTGCATTTGCGCTGCACTATCAAGCAGCCATCACTGCCCCATCTTAGTTGGACAAGGCTTTGACTAACTTTGTCCACATATGCACTATGCAGTCAACTGGGGCATCTTATACTGACACTGGAACCTTTTCCAAAGGGCTGTACCAAGGAGTTAATATCCTTCCTTCCTTCCTTCCTTCCTTCCTTCCTTCCTTCCTTCCTTCCTTCCTTCCTTCCTTCCTTCCTTCCTTCCTTCCTTTCTTTCATTCGTGACTCCATAAGAAGGGAAGAAATTCTAAATATGCTCCTTGTCTTGAGTGTGAGGTGGCAGAAGTTTTGGTCACACAGCATTCAGCTCAGAGACCACTGTGGTTTTGTATGACTGTCTCTTAGAGTTTTTTAGGTCAACTTAGAAGATCATAAAGGCACTAATGGACATGTCTGTGGTATGAATGAGTTACTAAGATGACGCTGTGACCTTTAAGAACATCCCATTTTAGTTCACTCACAAAAGCCTTGTTTCTGCCAGACCACAAAGGCTTATAGCAGGAAATCACTATTTATGTTAAATGATCATAATGGAAGAAACAATGGAGAAACGGAGACTCTAGATCTCTGAAAATATGATGGAAGACTTGAATGTAGAATGTATTCACTAGAGTGAATTACTAGTTAAGAGTGTGCACTGCTTTTCAAAGGACCCAAGTCCAAATCCCAGCAGCAATATCAGGCAGCTCACAACTATCTATAACTGCAGATTCAGGGAAGCTGAAGTTTCTGGTCTTCCTAGGTAGCTATAGTCATGGGCACATACCCACATGGGTGTGCATAGACATGTGTGTGTGTGTGTGTGTGTGTGTGTGTGTTAAAAATAATATAAATCTTTAAAGTAGCACTAACTATAAGTAAAACAGAATTTTCATTACAATTTGAAGAAGCGAATATATCACTTCAGATAAGCCGAAACTTCCAATTTAAGGCCAGATAGCAATGTATTTTGCAAATGGCAAAATGAGTAAAATTACAGCCCAATGCTGTATATTAAGTTATTATCATGTGCAAACTCCTCTGTGTCTCCTCCTCTTATGAATATTTTGGTGATAATACACTGTAAGGAGCATCCCAGAAAGGGAAGAGACGTGTGTGGTTTTGAGGGGTGATCTCTCATCCCTTCCAGAGTGAAGCACCATCCCTTCAAAGTTTCCTTTCAGAGAAAAGAGTAAAATTCTTTTGACTGCACTAGAAGTCACTATATAGAGCAGGGTGGCCAGGGATTTGTGATGTCCCTGCTGCCACTGCCTCCCTCCCCAGGGCTAAGACAAGAAGCCTGTGCCACCACACCTCAACAAGAGTGTGCTTCGTAAACTTTCTCTTAATATTGTACGAGATAAAGCAATTTCCAGAGCTCCTACATTTTATACCAATGCAAACAAATCAGGAAAGGCTGGTTACAAATCAGAACATCTAAGTAAAGTGATTCAAGGCCCTTATAATTCTGTTCAAGAGTCAGAATTATATGCCATTGTGATGGTGTTAATGGACTTTACAGAACCACAAAACATAGTCACTGACTCTCAGTATGCAGAAAGAGTTGTTCTACATATTGAAACAGCTGATTTTGTTAATGATGAATCAGAATTAACTTTATTATTCATTCAGTTACAAGGAATAATCAGGACTAGAAATCATCCCTTCCATATAACACATTTTTGATCCCATACAGGTCTGCCAGGTCCTTTAGCACAAGGTAATGATGAAATTGATAAATTATTAATAGGAAATGCACTAGAGGCCTCAGAATTTCATAAAAAGCATCATATTAATTGCAAAGGATTAAAAAAAGAATTCTCTATCACTTGGGAACAAGCCAAAGAAATTGTAAAAAGGTGTCCCACCAGTTCTTTCTATAACCAAACTCCATTGCCAGCAGGAACTAATCCTAAAGGTATACATAGAAATGAAATCTGGCAGATGGATGTATTTCATTTTACAGAATTTGGGAAATTAAAATATGCCATCATACAATAGATACATTCTCAGGATTTCAATGGGCAACTGCTTTGAGTTCAGAAAAGGCTGATTCTGTAATCATACATTTGCTAGAAGCTATGTCCATCATGGGAATACCTGCACAAATAAAGACTGACAATGCTCCAGCATATGTCTCTACTAAAATGAAACAATTTTTTGCTTATTATAATATAAAGCATATTACAGGAATACCACACAATACTACGGGGGCAAGCAGTCATAGAGAGATCAAATCGAACTTTAAAGGATATATTAAATAAACAGAAAGGAATAACAAGACCCCCAGAGATAGAGTACATAGTGCTTTGTTAACTTTGAATTTTCTCAATGCTAATGACAAAGGACAACAGCTGCTGAAAGGCATTGGACCCTAGAAAAAACAGCTGAACTAAATCAGCCTATTACTTCAAAGATGTACTATCCTCTGAATGGAAGCCAGGGTATGTGCTCAGTTGGGGAAGGGGTTTTGCATTTATTTCCACAGGTGAGGAAAAGATATGGATACCATCAAAATTAATAAAGTCTCCAACCGAACCAGAGACACTTTATGAAACTAAGAATTGATAGCTCATCAACCTATATTACAATTCTTTTAGTTGTAAATAAAAACAGAGGGTCGGGGCAGGTTTCTGTTCTTGTCTTTACAGGAAACTGGAAATACCCATGTTTAAGAAGTTAAAAGGCCTTGGACATCCAGACATCTAAAGCAAAAAAGAGGCTATCCAGGAAAATTTGCAAACAAAAGAATATGGTAACTATTGGTACCAGTATACTTGATAGGGTAAAATCTCATTACTTAACCTTTACAAATTTTTTTTTAGTTAAAGTCCCAGTTTAGTTATAATTTAAAGCTGGTTTTAGAGTTGGATTGTGGCTCTCTCCTTCTCTAAACTCAAGCATACTTGTTAAAGAAAAAAAAATCTCCGTATCATATCAGAAGAGCCACCTGATATGGGACAAAAAAATAACAAAAAATAAGGGACTATCCTATTATTACTAATACCATGCTCAATAAATTGTTATATGTTTAGTTTCCTGTACATTATGTTGGTTTTTAGTCTCTTATCAGTTTTGTGCAGTGATCCAGGACAAGGCCTAATTGCTAACTTGAAATATCCAAAAGGAAGATGGGGCCCACAACGATGGTTTCACATGAACTCTGACAAAGCCACTAGGCTGACAAACACCAATCAAAGATCAGATTTTGACTACAAACTGCTCATGACAATTTCGTAGCAGCTCGATGAGATGAACCAGCTTCACAGACTACTATGGCCAGGACTTGAAACAAGCTGTGTGCTTTCCTGTTATGCAGAGACTGGACAACAAATGACACAGCTACTTATTTCAGGACTTGACATTTAACAAAACCTAACTTTTCAGGATCCCCAAAAGATGCCATCGCCCCCAGTCAGCAGGAAGTAAACTTAAGAACACAGCGCCCACACTCCCAAGTGGTGGTGGGGGGGTTGATTTTGGTTCCCAAATGGTGGGGTGGTTTGGTGTTGGTTGTGGATGATTGTCATTGTTTAGGTTAATTGGTTAAAAATTGTTCATGGTTATGGTTAGAAAAAAGTTAAACAAGAATGATTAGATTCAAGATTTGTGTTTAAAAAAATAGAAAGAAAAAGAAGATACAGATATATAGGATATAAGGATAGATTATGGAATCTTCTTTTGAAAGGATTTGCTAACTTTAAATATTTTACATTGCATTGGTTTTCTGTATACAAATTGTGTATCTTGAGATTAATTGTGTCATTGTACAAATATTTCTATGCTTGTTTCAGGCAGTATACTTAATCAGTTTATCTAACATTGTAATCCAAATTGCTAGTCCATGAAAGTTTTTATTTCCAATTAATTAGAATATAAAGCAATGCAAGTCAGTAGTTAGACATTACATTCAGACATAGTCATGTTAGATATGTTTTCAAGGTCAAACAAATATATTTTAGATAAACAGGTCTTCTTCAAAAATTTCAGAGATCCATAGAATATGGCATTTAAAATATTTTTAGAATTTAAAGACTTTTCTGGACAGTGAGACAGGTCTGCTCCTGGCAGCCCCAATAACTTCAAGAGAAAAAAGGGCATTGAAGAAACTCCATATGGAGTCTACTTTCCTTGTGGCAACAGTTAGTCATTGGACAAGAACCTGTCCCTGTATTGACTGCTTGACAGTGTGCTATTTGAACTGGACATGCAGGTTCCCTCAGAAAGTGACCTTTGAACTTTGACAGAACAAGCTGAGATGGTCCTTCAGGTTCCTGTTTTTCAGAGAAAACTGTCAGAGATGGCCCATGGATGGTGTGAGGCCAGTAGAGGCCCCTGGCACTGGGCCTGGATCTTCCCGGAGTCAAGGTGCTTAGGAATGCAGTCCAAAGTGGTGGTAAACTCCATCTAAAGCTAAATACCGGCACAAGACCAATAACCAACAAGTACAGCAAGGGAAAGTTGAAAAAAACTTTAAAGAGAGTCTTCAATCTTCAGGACACAAGGAGAAATGACTGAACTACACCAAAATGGACAAAGCAGATTTTCTGCTTCATTGAGATTAAAAGAGACTCTGGGCCTGTAGGCTGAAGATGGATGCCCCAACTTCATAAAGGAACTTTGGGTGACTATCCAGGCAGAAAGGTGTCATCTCTGTCATTTCTAGTTTTTGGAAGTTGCTTGTACTTCCTAGTTATTTAGGTAAATATTATTTCCTTCTTGGGTCTCTGAGGTAGTTGAAGATGAGACAGTTATAGTTACAGTTTTCTAATGACAGTTTTAGAAAAGAAACTTTGAAGTTAAAGTTTATAAGTTTAAGAGACATCAAAATAATAGGAAATATTTTCTTGGACTTGTCAATTGTTAATGGACTGGACATTACTCATTTATTGTTTGTATATATTGTATATAATTATTGTACCTATTGTATATTGTTTTTCTTATGTTAGCTATCACCTTTTTTTTTTTTAATTTGACACAAAAGGGGATATGTAGGGATTTTAAAAAGTTTCAGAAGTTTTGGAGATATCAGAGGGAATCTACCCACAGTCTATGTGGGGGGTTAGTAAAAGCTCCAGAAGTCCCACAGCTCTAACCACAGTCAGTCTAGGAAAATCAGAGTAGTGATTCAAACCTTTAATCCCAGCACAGGGAGTATCCTGGGAGTGGTGACCTACACCCTTAAACACAGAGAAAGCCATTAATTACCACAGTCAAATCTTACCCAGCTGTCTTCTAGCTTCCTCAGCCTTGATTCCCTTGGAATGGCTTTCTCTCTGTTTGAATCCCCTCTTAACTACTCTTTCAGTAATTAAGGCGTGGCCCCACCACACCTGCTTGGGAGCCTGGAATTCCTTCTATAATCTGAAGTGACCTTGACTCAGTTAGGATTCTCCTAGACTGACTGTGGTTAGAGCTCTGGGACTTCTGGAGTTTTTACTAACCCCCCACATAGACTGTGGGTAGATTCCCTCTGATATCTCCAAAACTTCTGAAACTTTATTAAATCCCTACATGTATCTTTCTCACTTGACTCAGCACTCACTCAGAACAACACACACACACACACACACACACACACACACACACACACACACACACACACACACACACACACACACACGAGTTCTCCTTTGTGTTCCCTATATACTCAGTGGAGCATGGTAAAATTCTGCCCGTCTCCCACATCTGTCAGAAAGCATCAGTTTTGGAAAGCTACTCTTGGCCATCTCCATCACACTTTTAAAAAGTTCTCTTTGGTGGCTTCCTGTCTACGTTGCTACTTTTTGGGGGTGAACTCTAAGATAATTTTAAAATGTCATGAGAGCCATTATATCATTGTTGTTGGTTAAAATAAAGAGAGTTACTCATTTCAAATCACATATTATGAGGCAATGTGTGACAAAAGTTTCATCCAATTTTGAACTCATCAAGAAACTAATTTAAATACAATAGATTTTTAATTTTATTATTCAATATGTATGTTTTATGTATGTTGTACAGATGAAAAAGATGTAGCATATTTTGTAGAAGGAATATGGTATTATAACAACAGAAATAATAGTGTAGTTTGAAATATGGATTTTTCTATATTTGAAGCTTAAGAAAAAAGAATATTCTAGAAAATAATTTATAAAGATTTAATAGCCAAGAATATATAAGAAATATCTTCATCTACGTCTGGAATTTTAGGGACACTAAATAGAACAGGCTGACTATCATCTTCACACCTAAAGTCCACTGATATGGAAACGTCTCTTTCTGTGTGCTGTGAATATCAATCTTTAAATAAAGGAGCTGTTTTGGCCCTTGGTGAGCACCATAGAAGAAGTAGGTGCAGAATCAGAATTGATAGGAAAAGAAGGGCAGAGTCAGAGACAGATCGAACCAGTCACCCAAGAAGAAACATGTAAGGAACAGAGGTGAGCCACAGACCGCGTGGCAGACAGATTAAAGGAAATGGGTTAAGATGAATGAGCTAGCTAGCAATGTGCCTGAGACAGAGGTCAAACAACATGAACTTAATATAAGTGTCTGATTCATTTTTGGGGCCTAAGCAGCAGTGGGCTGGAACTGCAGGTCTGTGGGTCTGGATCTCGGGCTATCTGGGCTAGAAACCTTATTGTAACAGATGAGGCCCAGCATGGGCCGAATACCCACACAAAGCCTGAGAATGATTAGAAAGGGCTCTAGATCACAGAGACTGAGCCAAAACACCTTTCAAATTGTGTCTTGGAAGTGGTCATTGTACAGAGATAGCATGGTGGATGGGGCATGGAACAAAATGGCACTGGCAGATTGGCAGCAGGGAGCATAAGCTGCAGCCAGTCCAGTTCCTGAAGTCTCACAGAAGACTCAGTAGAATGTGATTGATTTAAGGTTTCTGTTTATATTGGAGAAAAAGGAAACAGAATCAAAGTTGGTTTCTTAGTAGCAGCATTTCTTGGTTCTGCTGTTTGCTTTAAGAGACATGGCCCCTTTAAGAGAACTTGACTCAGCTTTTACTGTAAAAACTATGTGGCTCTTTAAGAAAGTGCGAGTATTTTAAAAGCTCTTCTGGTTTGAAAATGATTAAGGATTCACAATAAAATAAATTCAGATAGAAAAAAAACTGTAAACGGGTTACAATGTGTGTAAAAAGTACATAGGCTTCACAGAGAAAATAAAGAGGGTAGAGTAAGTTCCTGAAAAAGAGAAATAGAGTAATAAAAATATAATAAGCCACATAAAGATGGAAAATAAACACAGAATATGGATTATGGTTATTATTGTGTTTTCTTTTAATTTTTTAACTGTTAATGAGCTAACTGCAGAAAGACAATGAATTGCAAAGTCTGCTATGTTAAACAAGAATATATATTTTAAAGGTATCTTGATTTTGAAATTTGTGTCTAAGGATATGATGCTTTGGAAGAGAGGTTTTGCTTCTGTTTCCACAGAAGATGAGAACCTATGGATTGCTTCCAGGTAAATATGGTTTCATCAACCAAGACCACCTGAAAATTCTCTAATGGGAAGAAATGGTCACATCAGCTTCAGGGCTGCAGACTAAGATGATCGAGTCTCAAGAACCTGTAAGATTGCCAGAATCCCTTAATCAGGAGGAAGTAGTAATGGAAAACTACACCCAAATTCCCAAAATACTGTTTATAAATGTTTCTTTTCATTATAAGTGGTTAATGGTCCCTTATTTCTCTGTTGAGTTTCTGTCTGGTTGACCTATTCAAGAGTGAAAGTGGGGTATTGAAGTTTGCTACTATTTGTGTTTAGGGTTTGATGTGAGGTTTAAGCTTTAGTAGTGTTTCTTTTACAAATGTAGAGGCCATTGTGTTTGGGGCGGAAATATTCAAGATTGAGACTTCATCTTGGGGGATTTTTCCTGGGATGAATAAGTAATGTCCATCCTGGTCTCTTTTGATTGCTTTTGATTGGTTTAATTTAAAGTCTACTTTGTTAGATATTATGATAGCTACACCAGCTTGTTTCTTAGGACCATTTGTTTGGAAAGTCTTTTCCTAACCCTTTACTTTGAGCCTGTGTCTGTCTTTGAAGTTGAGGTATATTTCTTATATGCAGCAGAAGGATGGCTTCTGTTTTTGTATCCATCGGGTTAGAGTGTGTTAGAGTGTGTCTTTTTACAGGTGAATGAGTCCACTGATATTCAGAGATATTAATTAGCAATGATTGTTATTTCCTGTTATTTTTGGTGGTAGTATGTGTGTATTTCCCTTCTTTGGGTTTTCTTCTGTGGTATTATCGATTGTTAGTGGTTTCAGCAGTGTATCTGATTGGAGTTTTCCCTCTAGACCTTTCTGTAGAGCTGGATTTGTGGATAGGTAGTGTTTAAATCTGGTTTTGTCATGAAATATCTTCTTTACTCCATCTATGGTGACTGATAGTTTTGCTGGGTATAGTAGTCTGTGTTGCAGCCCTGCTCTTTTAGTGTCTGTATAACATCTGTCCAGAACCATTGCTTTCATTGTTTCCATTGAATAGTCTGGTCTTATGCTGATTGGTTTTCCTGTATAGGTAATTTGGCCTTTTTCCTTCGCAGCTCTTAGTATTTTTTCTTTGTTCTATACGTTTAGTGGCATGATTATTATGTGATGATCAGGTATTTTTTTGGAGTGGTCTAGTCTATTTGGTGTTCTGTAAGCTTCTTGTATCTTGATAGGCATTTCCTTCTTTAGGTTGGGAAAGTTTTCTTCTATGATCTTGTTAAATATATGTTTCTGTGCCTTCGAGCTGGTATTCTCTTTCTTCAATTCCAATTATTCTCAGGTTTGGTCTTTTCATAGTATCTGAGATTTCCTGGACATTTTATATATGACTTTTTTGGTTTTAGTGTTTTCTTTAACTGACACATCTATTTCCACTATTGAATCTTCCACTCCAAAGATTCTCTCTTCCATCTCTTGTATTCCATTAGTTATGATTGCATCTGTGGTTCCAATTTGTTTCTTCAGGTTTTCTATTTCCAGCTTTGCCTCGGTTTGTGCTTTCTTTATTGCTTCTATTTCAATTTTTAATGTTTCTTTTACCTGTTTATTTTTTTTCTTGTTTTTTTTTTTACAGATATTTATTCATCTCTTCCAATTTTTTGTTTGTATTTTCTTCTATTTCTTTAAGGGAACTTCCTATATCCTTTTTTAAACTTCTATTATCTTCATAAAGTTGTTTTTAATGTTGTTTCCTTCTGTTTCCTCTTTATTGTTATGCTAGGATCTTGAGTTATAGAGCCATCAGCTTCTTCTGGGGGTGTCTTTTTTTTTATATTCTTATAGTATTCTTGCACTGGCATCTGCCCATTGTTTCCTTGGTTCACTCTTTGTTGGCTCTTAGTCAATTGTGAACTTGGGGGCTGTTAGTTAGTTAGCTCTTAGTTAGCTCTTATTCAGCTCTTAGTTAGCTCTCAGTTAGCTCTTAGTTAGTTCTTAGTTAGCTGTGGACCAGGAGGGAGGTTTCTGGTTCTAACTAATACTTTTATGAGATACTTTGACACTTAACAAATTTAGTATCCATAACAAAATTGTGAAAAAAGTTTTTGTCATTTACTTTAAATAATGGGAAACAAGAAAGTAAAAGAAAGTAGAGAAGTCATCATTCATTGTCAAATGGCTAGTTTTGACAGTGCTAAAAGCTGATTTGGACAATCTGGCCACTATATTTCCCTGGAAGGCTTACAATTCTCCCATGCTATAGCCCTGCCATTCATAGTCCATATCACTGACAATCACTCCAATCATCAGTTTCCCTAATAATAAGACACTCTCTTTCATTAGGGGAGGAAATGTTTATGAGGGATTCTGTTTTTCTTTTTCAAAAAGTAAAAGAACAATTCAAGGATCAATTATCCTCTTGAATCTGCTATGTCTTCTGTGCTTGCTAATATGTAAGTGACTTATACATGTATATTGCGTCTGAAGCCTACAATTGAAAGTGATTTTTTAAATAGTACTGGAATTACAGTTTTAGAAAACAGCAGAAGGGCTGAGGAGATTGATCTGTGAGTAAAGCATTCACCAAGTAAGCATGGTGACTGGGCTCAAATGGCCAAAACCCACCTAGGACCAGGCACAGTACTGCTTGGCTGTACCCCAGTGTTCTTAGAGAGAGATGGGAGCTGTGTGTCTGTACCCCAGCACTCCTATGGAGAGATGAGAACTGTGTGTCTGTACCCCACTCATATACAGAGATGGGAACTGGGGACAGAATCCCCCCAAAATTCAAGAACTGGTGTGGCTTGTACCAGTGAGAAGGGGTGAAGAAGAAGTGCATGGAGTTTGGGAGAGGGTGGTGGTTGGGGGGCTGGTCTCAAAAAGGATGAAAGGCTCTTTAAAGAACCAGCACCTACAGAAACAGTAGGATCCACACACATGATTGTCCCCATGATTAAACACACAAAGACAAAGAATGAAAATAAAAATAAAAACAGGGTTGGAAAGATGGCTCAGTGCTTAAAACATTGTCCATGTCTCCAGGTTGAGTAGTTCTCACTCATGAACAACTCTAGCTACTGGGGATCCAATGCTCTCTTTTGACCTATCTGATTACATGCACAGACTTGACATACACACAGATGCACATAAATCAAAATAAATCCTAAAAAAAAAGAACAAAAACAGCAGATCATACAGGATCTAAAATCGACTATGGAAGATAGTTTATTTTAGAGAAATTTAATAAACTTATTATCCTATATATTTCCTGACATACTTAAAATTATCCTTTCCTACCACACCTTTTTTTAAAAAAAAAAAAAATTCAACTCTTCTGAGTATTGTGAATTAATCAACTTTTGTTTATGATTACATGTGTTACAGGAGAACTGGGACACTGGATCATCCATTAGGTCATATAAATCAACCAGTGGTAGTATTATAAGTTCAATGTATTAAAATTTATCTTAGAGACTAAACTCAGAGAAAGGAATTCTTACATCTGGAAAAAAGCAGCCAGATTTCTGAAATATGTTCATTCATCATCAATTCCAGGAACCAGATCAATGCTATAAACATGTTCTTGCCATGGAGGAACACATCGGAGACTATATATGTTCTATCAGCGATTCATGTGTGGATGCAGCACACAGAGCTAGTCACCAACTAACAGACTGCCTTGGGCTCACTGTCACATGGCACCCACATGTAATTGCAAAATCAAAAATAGCCTTTTCCTTAGAAAATACTTAAAATAAAGCATTTGGAATGCCACAGTTGTGTCTTGCTTCACTTTGCTTCCTGTTCTCTCCCTTCCCGGTTAGACTGCTATACACAGGCTTCAGCATACAGTTACTGAAAAGAGTGTGGTGTGAGTGAATAAGGCTTTTAAGGGACACTTATTCAGAGGACCTGGTGGGTATGTTCACATAGTCACTCCTCCCACTGTAAAGACTTCAGTTTGGTAGAGACTGTGTTTGTATTCAATCTTTTCATTTATTAAAAAAGTTTCCAAGTCCTACATTAAATTTCCTTTCTTTGAAAGAATGTGCAGGCCTCTCTAGTAACATTCTGTCTAATCGTGCAATTTTATATCATCCCCCTTATTCATTACCTCTGAAGTGTCAGAACATCTTGACTGTATACAAGTTAAGTGTTTCTGTTTCCTAGCCTTTGTTAATTACTGTACTTTTATTCATTCATTTCTAGAGTCTTAGAAAAATGGACATAGAGCTAATAACCACTCAAATGGTTCATTAGGAACAGCTGTACAGCTTAAATTGTTTATCAGATCATAGTAAAGATGATTCTACATATTCCACTGGATCCCCATTGGCTGGCCACTCACAAATCAAATCAACACTGGCTTCTTATCACCCATCAAGTCACAGTTGACATCCCACACTAGGGCCTTGTTAGATGTTTTTGTTCCTCAGTATGAACTCAGCCCCATTCTGCTGCCAGCAGCTCTCTCCTTCCTTTTCCTTCTCTCTTAACAATTGTTTGATTCACTTCTTTTAACCTAAAATGCTGGTGGGAGTGTAAACTTGTACAGCCACTCTGGAATTCAATATGGCAGTTCCTCAGAAAACTGGAAATCAATCTCCCCAGTGATCCAGCAATACCACTATTAGGCATATAAGCATAGGATGCACATTTGTACCCCAAGGGCATTAGCCCAAGTATGTTCATAGCAACATTTTTTATAATAGCCAGAACCTGGAAACAACCTATATGCTCTTCAGCTGAAGAATCAATTGACAAATTGTGGATAAAGGCAGAAGCAGAGATTCCTGGCTAAGCACCAGGTTGAGTTCCTGGTTCAGCTGAAGAGAGAGAGAGGAGAGTGTATATGAACAAAGGGATCAGGATCATGAGGAGGAGACCCACAGAGACTGCTGGCTGGAGCTATTGAGAGCTCACTGAACCAGTCACAACCACTGAGGAACATGCAGGGAAAGAAACTAACCTCTCCAAAGGTAGATGACTGTCAAACTGCATGGATAGTTTGTGGAGCCTCTTGTGGTGGGATTCAGGTGTCAGCTGATAAGGTTGGAAGACACTTATCCAGGATCCAGGGCTCCTGAAGTGGGAGTGTCTAGCCCCTAAATAAGAGGGGCTGCTGGGATCTTGGGGAGCCCGTTTTAGTTTCTGACTGCTGGAGAGACTGGTTTGGCATCCATCGTCCATCATGTGGATAATCTGATCTCTCACGTGCCTATAGAAGCTGTTACCTGTACCGTGAGTGTTGGTTTATATTCTAATAAATATTAATCTTGGATTGGTATAATTTAAAAGAGATTTGTGCCTACAGTCTCTTGCAGTAGGATCAGACTATGTTCCTGAGTATAAACTGGTTTCTTGGAGCCCATTAGCTACAGAGGAAAACCTAACCTTAATACTGGGATGAGGGACTCGGACCTATCTCAACTGGATATGACAGATGGAACTGACCCACCTTGGGACTCCTTGTCCCCCTTGGGGATGGGTGGGGGATGGGGTGGGGGTATGCTGAGGGAAGACCTGGAAGGACTGGGAGGAGAGAAGGGAGGACAAGCAGTGGTATATGGAAAACCCTTTTGAAATTATCAAAGAGGAGAGATGACTTGGGATAGACTCGTAAGCTGTGTACATTATTTGCTCATGGCCTCTTTATCTGGGTTGAACTGACTACTTCTAATAATTTGGTTTAGACAACATGACTCTTGATTGTTTCTGTTTTATATTTTTCTCTGTGCCCATGTGCATGCATGCTTGTTTCTGTATGTATGTAGGGAAGCAAATGTGTATGTGTTTGTGTTTGTGTGTAGGGATGCTCATGTGTATGTTTGTTTCTGTTTTGTGTGGAAGATGCAAATGTGTGTGTGTGTGTGTGTGTGTGTGTGTGTGTGTGTGTGTGTGTGTGTGTGTATACAGGGATTCACATGTGCATGCTTGTTTCTATATGTGTGGAGGAACCCATATGTGTATGTTGGCTTCTATATGTGTACAGGGATACCCATGTTTCTGTATGTGTGTATGCTCGTATATGGAAGTGTCCTCAAGTTTGTCCTTAATCATTCTTCACCTTGGTGTTTGAAAAAAAGGTCTTCCATTGAACCTAATTCTCACCAGTTCAGCTATGTTGGCTGGCAGTAACACCCAGGTCCCTGTCTTTGGCTCTCTATTACACATATTATAGGTGTGCATTGTTCTACCTTCCTTTTAGCATGACAATGGAGATCAAATCCTCAAGCTTGCACAGACAGCACTCTACTGACTGAACCAACTCCTAATCTTGCTTTGGCTTGTTTGAGTCTTAGTGGAAATGAACATACTGTATGCAAACTGACCTCAAGATAAAGCAAATGAGAAAATCTTACTGAAGGGAACCAAAAACTAAACTGGAATTTTTTGTGTATACAAATCAATGTTAATACACAATCTACTCAAATAGATTTTATAATAGACAATATAAAATATAACATTGATTTTCATTGTTTTTCATGTAGCCTCAGTATTTAAATCTAATAAAATCTTCACAAATAAGAATCCATACTGACAACAATTAAAAGTGAAATAAAAAATATATATGCAACTCAGTAATACAGCATAAGAAGTGATACCTGGAGATGATATTGTTATAGAAATAAGAATATATTTGTTATAAAAAAATAACAAAAACACAAATTCCAATTTATGTGTGGTATGAAGTGTCTGTGAGGAAAGACAACACAAATAAATTCTGTCCTTCACATCTAGGGTGAAGGTCAAGGTTAACCAGTGCACACTGGAAAAAGTTAAAAAGAATGTATACACTACATGGCTTTATTTACACAAGTGTTAATGAAAGTAAGTTTCTCAACATATGAGGCGACGACAGCTACTCGGGCTGTTACAGGGAGATTTGGCTGACAGTTCCTGGCAACTCAAAGATCCCTGAGGGGAATTCTCAAATAAATCATAACTATACACAGTTAAAAATTGCAGTTACTGTCAATCTATATGCGAAATTCTGTTAGAAAAGGTTCAAGCACGTAGGACTTAAAGAACTGAAATCCAACACCCAGAAACATGACTTTCCATTGCCCTTAGCTGCCAGAATCACATCATCATGCCTGTCTCTCATAAATAAAAAAGACCATGGAAGTTACCTCTTATTTCAGTGATCACACCTAGCTTATCTTACCCATAACTTACAAAATGCAAGGCATCATGCAAATGGGGAAGCTTCAGGAAAAATTAAAAACTTTATGTAGCACCATAATAAACAGAAAATTAAATAAAGACAGGAAATCATATGAGGTAGAAAAATATAATTCAGACTTATTTGAGGAAATAAAAATAATATGATGACAAAATAAGCATTCAACTGCATACTTGTCTGGTTTTCTATTTTTATTTTTATTTTTTTGTAAAAGACATTCTTAATCCAACATTATGAATCAATATAAGAATGGAAAAAAAGGCAAAAGGAATATTCCTCGTGTGTATCTATTTATATAACACAGTAAGTATTCACAGGGAACCAAATTAGGTAGGGAACTTAAATATAAAACACCATGGCTTTAACAGTCAAGATAGAAACTGAGAGTTATAGTGTGACATTCAACTAGCTCACCATATGAATCAGGTCAGATCTGAGTTCTGTGTTTTCCTGTCACTTTGTCTTAGTGCCTCTCTCAAGGGCTGTCTTCAAATACTGCAAAAGTCATATACCACATCTGGATGTCTGCCTTTACAAAACAAAGTCACCCCCAGCAGTACTCATCTTGTGCACCTGAGACAGCAGAAAAGCAAGCTAAGTAGGGAGTCCTATGCTAGGGGATGAGAACACTAATGCAGGCATTAAAGGGTAAGTGAGTGACTAAAACTCTCCTGTGTACATTATGGAACATAGGGCTTTACAAGTGTAATTTCCCCGTGACCAGTAGTTAGGAACCCTGAGTCCACATGTTAATGAGTACACTAATTAATGTAGGCAGACATTTCACTGCTCTGCCCAGCCAGTCCCAGAGTTATTTAGTCCCAAATAATCATGCAAATGCTTATATTAATTATAAACTATTTAGCCTATGGCTCAGGTATGTTATAATCATGCAAATGCTTATATTAATTATAAACTATTTAGTCTATGGCTCAGGTATGTCACTTGCTAACTTTTACTCTTACCCCATAATTCTTATTCATGTTTGGCCATTGTGCGTTGGCACCTTTTTCTCAGTGCAGCATTACCAACTTACTTCCTCTGCATCTTGCTGGTGTCTGCCCTGCTCTTCCTCTTCCCAGAATTCTCCTTCTCTGGTTGTCCCGCCTATACTTCCTGTCTGCCTAGCTTCTGGCCAATCAGCATTTTATTAAACCAATATTTACAGAGACCAATATTCACAGTGTACAAGAGCATAGTCCCACAGCAGATTAACTTGTAAAAAGTCTCCTATAAACAAATGAAAAATGTCATACAAATAAGAAAACCAAAACCACAGGTCCGTCAGAATGGACTTTGTCTTGGCTCCTAGAGAGTCCAAATATTTTGTTTCTTTGTAAGGTACGAAAGTAAGGACGGAGACTATATAATCAACCAGCTAATGAAAACTTTCTAGAGGAGTAGTGGGTCCTGATACCTTTAGGAACTTTATATAGACTAGAATTGAGTTGAAACACACTATCACATCTGTTCCCATGGAGTATCAGGAGGACCCACGCAATAGCTCCAAAGCTACATAGTGTCCTGGAGACCTGTCACAGAATTCAGAATTATTAGCTCTACTCTCAGTAATTAAAACTCAAACTTGTTTTTAAATGTGCATAGTAAAATGTAAATATTTCACTTATGTGTCACTTTACTTTTATATAATTTTGCATGTTTTTCTGATACTAAAATCCAAAATTTCTCTCCCAACTTATTAAGAGAATCTTCAGGTAATATCGAAGAAAAGTAGTTTAAAATTGTTGTGTTTTGGATCTTAAATACTCTCCAAAGTCCTGGTTGACAGCCAGTGTATCACTGGCATCTAGCAGTAGCGTATGAGGAATAACTTAGGGTGAACTGCCCTCGGTGAACTGCCCTCAGTGGACTGCCCATGGTGAATTAGCCTCTGTGGAATGCCCTCAGTAGAATTGCCCTCAGTAGACTGGTCTCAGTGAATTGCCCTTGGTGGAACTGCTGTGGGTGGACTGCCCTCAATGGGTTGCCCTCAGCAGAATGCCCTGGATGGACTGCCCTGGGTGGGTTACCCTTAGTAGACTTCCCTCAGTGGATTCCCTCAGTGGACTGTCCTGGGTGGACTGCCCTCATTGGGCTGTCCTTGATAGACTGCCCTTAGTAGATTGCCCTGGGTGGGTTGCCTTCAGTGGACTGTCCTGGTTGGTGGACCTTGGGTCCTTTCCTTTTTCTCTTGTTTCTCAGACACCAGAGGTGAACAGCTTTGTTCTGCCATGTGGTGTAACCCCTTGATGCTCTCTTCACAGGTCTGGTAACAGTGCCAGTAGTGGCCATGGCTGAAACCTCAGAAGTCACAAGCCAAATTAAACAGCTCCTGCCTTCATCCATCATTCATGTTTGTCACTGACAGAAAAACATCTAATGCAACAATGAGGGCTTACTTTCCTAAAAGGGTTCTGTGCATCATCTCTTTGTCAATAATTAAAAGTCACCCTGACACTGTTGATATTTATAGAATAGATGCTTTTAAATAGTTCATTTTAATGTACAATAAAGGCAAAATATGTTAGGAATAGTACATTCTCTTTCTTTTCAAGAATGTTTTCTTCACTTCCTTTGAAACACTATCAAAGTGACTGTTCACTTTCTATACATTCTTAACATTAGAAGAGAAAGAATCCCTTGTCTACCATAAAACTAGGAAAGAAAAATCTAAACAAGTTCCTTTCTATAACCAAATAAGAGTTTCTAGAAATAAACTAGAAACTGTCCTCTGTTCTGGGTATGGGTCCATGGCTAAAGGGAAAGCAGCTTTTAAGAAGCAGCAGAGGAATGTGTTTTATCCTTAGAGTGAGAACATACAAAAGCAGTGATGCATGTCAGCAGACTGGTTGCTTAGAGACTAACATGCAGCAGAGAAGACTGTTATACAATATAGGGACTAGAAGAAAACTATTCAATGAAAGACAGCCTTTACCAAGAATGTGAGGAGATGACATTTAGATTTGTGTGTTATATATGCCAGGTTTTATGTAGGGATATGGTATTTGGGTGTTAAATGAACACATACTTTATAATATTGATAGACAAATGAGTATCACCAATTTTGTGAATTATTTACGCATGATAGTAAACATTTCAAGCTCTATAATTATCCCTTCTCCCATTTACTCTAATAGTCTTTGAATGTATACATATAGACTGTGGACATATTATACTTAACAAGTTAATCTGAATCCCAATATATTTTAGGGTGGTCAAAATGGTTGGAGCATAAGACCTTTTAGGAGATTTTAAGTACTAAAAACATAGCAATGTACCCCCAATAAAGTATGTTTATCTACCTAAAAACTGAAATGGTCTTCTCAAATATTAAAATTCATAATACCTACAAGGGAACAACACCCCTACATTTAATGCCATTGAGAAGTCCTAGACAATAGTATTTAAGAAGTGGAAAAAAAGAAGCTACACCATCGCCTAAGACAATCAGTCATTTGCTACTTGCAAGCTGCTAAAGCAATGGTTCTCAGCCTGTGGGTCAAGACCCCTTGGTAGGTCACATATCAAATATCCTTCATCAGATATTCACATTACAGTTCACAATGGTAGAAAAATTATAGTCATGAAATAGCAAGGAAAGAAAACTTTATGGTTAGGAGTCACCACAATACAAGGGACTGTATTGAAGGGCTGTGGCATTAGGAAGGTTGAGAACACTGCACTCCACTACCACCGCTGTTATGACAATCCAACAGCAGGCTTGATCATTTTTATCAACATGAGTTAAGACTTCACTAACAATTTAAAGTCAATAAAATCCATCATTTTTTATTCATATTCAGAAAAAAATGTACTACATAATTAGAAAAACTGAGGCTTGACGAATTATAAAATTATAAAAACTAAAAATGCCATTATGTGTGTATATGTACACATGTATATGTGCATGTGTGTTTTATAAGAAGTACCCAATCCACCATAACCCACTTAGATGGTAGAATTTTATCTTTTTGAAATCTAGAAAATAGATTTTTTAATGGAAATTCTTAAAAAGTCAATATATTTTAAATTATTTGGAAGAAACATTTAAGTCAACAAATTCCAAGTAGAGCTTCAAAGTATCTTTTGCATTATTCCGGAAAAATCTTAAGTTAGTATCAAAATAACCTATACTTTCCACTCAGCTCTTTGTGGGGGATAAAACCACTGAAGTGTAAACACTTCCACACATTGTTTAGCCAATTAGATGGCATACCTCAGGTCTCCAACTGAGAGAATAAGAGAAGTTTGTTGCTGCTTTTCAAGTAACATCTGGAAAGTTTTCACAACTCTGTGTTCATCTGGCTCTGTGGAAATGCACTGCATTTTTAGGGAGCCCTTGGAAACCAGTGAAAATGGTTCTCAGAGGAAAGGGCTTAACAAAGTTAATAAGCCTGAGGATATACATGAAGCAAATCTGGAGAACTGGGAAGGCTGAAAGTTTGTTGTTTATAATTCTTAAACTGAACAGCTTAAACATACGCACATGCAAACCATAGTTTCTCTGAAGTATTTTAATTTAAAATAAGCAAACTGCTGGTAGTGGATTAAAAGTAATCATCTCAGTGGGCATGACAACAGATACCTGCAGTCTCAGCGCATGAGGGAGAGACAGGAAGCCCTTCCAAATCTGAAGTCAGCCTGGGGTACACAACACCAAGCTGGTCAGAGTTACATAGCAAAATCCTATCTCAAAACAAATGAAGGAAAGAAATTTTAATTTAATGTAACTGAGTGATGCATCTCTTCTATTTCCCTGGGCCTTATTTGTTTTAAATTAGAGGATCTTCAAAAGTCATGGACATTTATTTAAGAACATGTATTACCCTAAGCCCCACTTCTTCAGTCAAAATAGAATACAGTATTTGAACATTCATACAGGTATAATTTGTTACAGGACTGGTAGACCTCTAAATATTACACCCTTTTACTTTACAAAGAATCATCAAGAGGAAGATAAAGTTGTAGATTAAAGGGATCCTGAAGATACTAAACTCTGTATTCCATCCTTACAAAATAATAGAAATTCCATCTTGTTAGGAAATAAAATACATTCATTGAAATAAAATTTAATAGAACAGAGAGTGTCAAGTAAGGAAGGAGAGAAAACTGTTTAACAGTCTGAATCATGCTAGATTTATAACTTGTTAGATGCTTTCTTATCAGTCCTAATGAGTCTTGAATCTGACATTTGGTAAAGTAACAGTGAGTCATATCTAAAATTTAGCAAAAATCAGAATACTTTAATATAGGCAATTTATCACTGTCTATTATCCTTATTACTGGGAGATAGGCTTATTAATTAAGGAAGCCTATTTTTCTAATAGTAAATGATACAACTTTACTCAATTGATACACCATCATTTGTTTTATAACATTCAAAAGTTCCATATGACTACTTTTAAATCCTTCTTTATGCAATGATCAGCAATACCACCAATCACCAGCTGTTTGATCGTCAGAGACGTAACTAGTCCTTGGGGACCAGAGTTTAGAGGAAATTATAAAAATAACATGTCAAGAGAAAATACTCCTTAAATCTGTGTTTCAATCTATGATCAACTTAAATTTCATTGGTGAAAAATTTATCCCCCAATCAATACTTGCAATATTTGCAAACCTGCAAGTGATTATTTCGTAGGTCACGCACAAGCTCCTAGATGTGCCCCTTTGAGACTAGGTCACTACATAATATAAAAGAGGTCTAAGTAAACTAAACAGAGAGCTTTAAAATGGCTCATCTGGTAAAGACACTTGCCTGCAAGCTTGATAACCAAAGTTCAACACTAGTGCCACAGGGTAGAAGAAAATGAAGAAACTTCCCAAGTTGTTCTTTGACTTCCACATGCATGCCAAGGCACGAAAGAAGAAAGGATCAAATGATAAATATGCAAAAATAAATTAACAAAAGGAAATTAAGCTGATAATGAAGTCACACTCTTCAGCAGAATACAATCTGTAATGTGAAACAACTGGGTGAATTATGAGTAAAAATAAAGTTATTTGCAGTATTTGTGCAATTTTTATAGTATTAATACCTTTTTGTATTCTAAATGTACAGGAGGATAAGTAGAAAATACTACACACACACACACACACACACACACACACACACACACACACACACACACACACCCCTCAAAACTGCCAAGCTGTAATGAACAGGATGTTATGTCACCAGGATGGTAGCAATATCCAAGACTTTTCTGCAGCAATAATCTCATCTGTTACTGGAAACTAAGCAGGGTTGGGCTTGGTAAGTACCAAGCACTTTGACTTAGAGGAAAAGAAACAGTTTTAGAAAATAGATATACAAATGGTCAAAGGATCGTCACATTAATTATCTACTAAGTACAATACAAGCTGCAACCAAAATGAGAAACCACTTCATATTTATGGCCATCTTTATTATTTAAAGCCTCCAAAACAGAAGCAGGAAAAATTCCTGTTGACACAGATATTTAACCAAATTTTGGCCCATTGGGTAATACGAAAATAGGCAGCATTCCAAAAGATGACATGACACAAAAATTAAGAGCCAGGGTACAGTACAGTACACTTATGGCTACAGAGCTCAAATAGTTTAAAGCAGAATCTTCCAGACACATTTATGCTCTTGTTTGAGTGTGTTTTCCCAAACAGAGTGTGCTGGAAGTGCAAACTCTAATATAAAAGTCAAAAAGCACAATTTAGGAAAAGCACCCATATGAATACAAAGCAGAAAATCTAGGCTAGCAGAAGTGCTTTTGTAGGGTAGAAAAGGGATCACATAGTGAGACATCACCCAACTCAGACATCACCTTTCTAACGTATGACTCTGAAACAGATGAAGCAAAATTTGATAAAACTGAATGAAATTAGAAAAACTTATGCAAACACTTAGAAAATAAAAACCCCAAACCAACTAATAAGTTCATAGAACACGAAGACATAATCACCGTGAATATAACACTTCTAAAGGAAGGTCACACTCAAGCAACATCAATAGTCCACACAACAGTAAAACAGATGCTTTCCCATATGTGTAGAGACCATGCGCATGTGAATTTCAAAGATCTGGAAGCATACAAGTTTATTCTTCAACTCGAATAGAATCATGCACAAATCAAAAGCCAATGCCTATCATGCAAGCTCCCAAATTAAATCCTTACTAACAAATATTAAATCATGATAAATCCTCAGTATTTAGGAGCCTCTCTTTTGCCTGCTTTTGGGTCCCTATGCCTCATATTGGGTTGCCTCATCTAGCCAATATCTAGGGATGTGCCCAGCCTTATTGCAACTCGATATGTCATATTTGCTTGATATTCCTGGGAGGCCTACACTGTTCTGATGGATCAAGTGGGTCAAGGGGAGAGGGGAGGTGGTTCAAGAGAGGGGCTGTGAGGAGAGGGAGGGGAAAGAGTGGATGGAATGTATATATGAGAGAAGGATAACAAAGGACTTGTCTTTAAAACAAAACAAAACAAAACAAAACAAAAAACAACTCTTAAAACCCTAATGGAAAATCTGTTAAGAATGGACATAATAGTTACATAGAAAATTCAAAAGAATCAATAAAAACCACACCTGAGGAGATCAACATTCTTTGTCATTAGAGAAACACAAATTAAAATCACATTGAGTACCATTACAGACCCACTAGAATGCTGGAATGGACAATGCCAAGTGCACAGCAGAGAACAGGAGGTCTGAGAACCCTTAAATCATATGAAATTGTAAGAGAAACATATAGGAATATTTTTACAAAATTAAATATGAAATCTGAACTTACATACAACTTAGCAATCATGCTTATATTTATTCTAGAAAATAAAAACTGCTCAAATAAAATATGCATAAATCTATATTTCAACAGCACTTATAATCATCAAAATTGTACATATGTGTGCACATATACGTGAATATGTATGCATGAACGTGTAGTAAGAAGTTCCTGGCCCAGTCCAAGAGCCAAACCAATAGTTCCAAATAATCACACAAGGTCTTATACTAATTAAATGCTGTTTGGCCTATGGCTCAGGCTTGTTGCTGGTTAGCTTTTGCATCTTAACCCATTTCTATTAATCTATGTCTTGCCACCTGGCTTATGGCTTACCTGAGTTCCTTCACATGTTCCTCTCTTGGCAGCAGCTCACAGCATTTCAATCTGACTCTTCCCTCCTTTCCCTTCCTCTATGCTCCAATTTCTCAGCCACTTCTAAGATGCCTTGCTATAGGCCAAAACAGTTCGTTTATTATTCAATGATAATTCACAGCATACAGAAAGACAGGATGCTAGTTTTTCTTTGTCATAATAAAAGGTAAACTATATATGAAAATTTGAACTTATAAGGATAAGGTAGATAATAGACATTTTCTATAATTTTGATAAATATAAATAGACTAGATACTGTACTTGTAATTCTTTCTTGATAGCTGTTTTGTTATATGTAATTTTGCTATGTTCAAATTGAAACTTTCCTTTTGATTAGACAGAAAAGGGGAAGTGATGTGGGATGTCTTTCTATATGCTGTGAATTATCATTAGATAATACTGTTTTGGCCTATGGCATGGCATCTTAGAAGCAGGTAGAAAATTTGAGCATAGATAAAGGAGGAGGGTGGAGTCGAGCTACTACCAAGAGAGGATGATGTATAGGAACTCAGGTAAGCCATGAACCAAGTGGCAAGACATAGATTAACATAAATGGGTTAAGATTCAAAAGCTAACAAGCAATAAGCCTGAGTCATAGGACAAACAGCATGTAAGACTTTGTGTGATTATTTGGGACCAAGAAGCTGAGAGAAGTTTATTTGGGACTGCTGGTCCAGATCTCAGGACTAGGCCAGGGCAGGCCAGAAACTTCTTACTACATGAATGCATGTGCACATGTGTCTGTACACATGATTATACTTATAAAGGCTAAAAGAAAACCTTAAGTTGTTTCTCAGGTGACAGGAACCTTTCGTTTCCTTTCTTTACATCCTTTTTCCTTCCTTCCCTCCTTCCTTCCTTCTTTCCTTCCTTCTTTCCTTTCTCCAATCCATTAATCTTTAAAACAGGGTCTCACATTGACCTGGGATTCACCAAGCAAACTAGACTGGCTAGCCTGTGAGTCCTAGGACTGTCCCTCTCTGCCCTCAATGCTTTTGGATTACAATCAAGTGCCATACACAGCAGACTTTTTATATGGATTCTGGGACATGACTGAGCACTATGCTTATAATCAATAAACAAATTTGTTTTTTCCTTCTGTAATATAACACTATGTAAAAGCAACTTGAAAGAAAAGAGTTATTTCAGCTTACATATTATAGTTCATTGTCTAGGAGGCCAGGGTAGGATTTCAAGTCAAGAACCTAGAGGCAGCAACTGACACCAAGACTATGGAGTAACACTGATTAGTAGCTTGCTCAGCTTGCTTCCTTACACAACCCTGACGGCTGAAGCAGAGGCGGCAATGCCCACGGTGAGCTGGGCCCTCCCCTGTCACTACTTGGTCAAGCCAATATTCCACAGGCCAATCTAATGGAGGCAACTGATGCCCCCTCTGGTTTGTGTCAAGACAACAAAAACTAACCAGAACAATCACAAAAATCTTAAATATGCCAATGACCCTTCAAGCTTATGCTACTTAGCATTCTCTAAAAGTCAGAAGCACTAAGTAAAATAAAAGAAATCAGTAAATTGGAATCAGCTGCAGCATGTTCATTATCAGATGCCACTAGCATGGATATTGTAGAACACCTAAATAGGAAGAAAATCAGAGTAGATGCTCATTGGCCTGATGTTAGGGTTAGAAAATACAACTAGAACTGAAGACCCACAGCTGACTAAGATGTGAGTACCACCCTTGACTCCCAGAGCAAGCAGAGACCATTAGTCTCTGAAGCCCAGCCAGGAACACAGACCCTGGAATGCCTCCCATACCCAGCTCTGCCCTAAAACAAAATCAGAACAGAGAGCCCCTATAAGCTGAGCCCCCAGAAAAACCCAGCCTGGGGGACAACCCATGGCCAAATCCCACCCCAACCCCAAACTATATCAACACAGCATGATCCCAGCAACTTTGTGCCACAAATGGAGACCCACAGCTTCCTGGCCCACAGCTGACTAAGAACAACCTCATGACAATTGGAGAAACACAGTGCTCTGTCCCACAACCGACCAAAAGGTAACTAAGAGTGAACTGAAAAAGCAGTGGGCAGACACCAGTGTAAGAATACATATAACAATATAAAGTACAACAAGACACCACCAGAAGAAGCTGACAGTTACAAAACATCAAGAACTGAGCATGGTAATGAAGAAGAAACAGAAGGAAATGACCTTAAAAACAACTTTGTGAAGATAATAGACGCTTTAAAAGAGGATATAAAAAACTCACTTAAAGAAATAAAATACAAACAAAAAATTGGAAAAGATTAACAAATCCTTGAAAGAAAATAAAGAAAACCTGATGTGGGAATGTCTTTTTGTATGCCGTGAATATCAATCTTTAAATAAAGGAGCTGTTGTAGCCAGAGACAGGAACACATTATTTATGAGAAGGAGGGTGAAGTCAGAGAGTGATCAAGCTAGATGCCCAAAGAAGCAACATGTAAGGAACAGAGGGAAGGCATGGGCTACGTGGCAGGACAGATTAATGGAAATGGGTTGAGTTAAGATGCAAGAGCTGGTCAGCAATGTGCCTGAGCCATAATAGGCCAAACACCATGAAGTTAATATAAGTGTCTGTGTTATTCTTTGGGACTTTGGGATTGGTGGTTCAGATAAGTGGCAGTGGGCAAGCCCAAACCATGGAGTTAGCTGGGTTAGAAAATCCATTGTAACAGCACAGGGCTAACACCCACATAAAGGCTGAGAAAGCTTAAAGGGGGTTATAGAGCACAGAAATGGAGCCAAAAGCAGCTTAAAATTGTGGATCTGAAGTAGGTCATTGTACAGAGATAGCATGGCATTCGGGCCACAGACAAAATGACGGCGGACTGGCGGCAGAGATCATAAGCTGCAACCAGCCCAGTCCCTAGGTCTCACAGAAGACTCAGTAGCATGTGATTGATTTAAGGTTTGTGTTTATTTTGAACAAAAAGGGAACAAAGTCAAAGATGGCTAATTAGTAGCAGCATATTCTGGAATTGCTCTGTTTGCTAACAGTGAGCAGCCAAAGCAGAGTTGCATATCTAGATCTGAAAAACTCTTCTGGTTGGAAAATTATAGGGAGATTGTGTTGTTTCATTGTAAATAATTGTCCCACCCGCTGGTTTAATAAAAAGTGCTGATTGGCCAAAGGCAGACAGGAAGTGTTGGTGGGGCTACCAGACTAGGAGAACTCTGGGAACTGGAAGAATAGAGCAGAATGCCAGAGAGAAGCCAGAAGAAGCAGAGGACAACCATGCTGCTCTGAGAAAAGGTACCGAGCCACAGGGCTGAACAAGATAAGAGACATGGGTTAGTTTAAGGGTAAAGACTTAGCAAGTTATATGCCTGGGCCTTAGGCCAATCAGCCTAAAACTATTGAAAGCATCTGTGTGTCTCTGCTGGTCTGTGGGTCTGTGGGTCTAAAGTCCGGGCTGGAAACCTCCTACAAACAAATGGCAGCCTAACGTGGAGCATATATACAATATATACCCACATAAAGCCATAGAAAGCTTAAAAATCAGTCTAGAGCACTGGAACTGAAGACCAAGCAGCTTCTGAGTTGTGTCTCTGAAGTGGGCTGCAGTAAAGAGACTGAGTGGTATATGGGATTAAATTATAAAGTGGTGTGTTTGCTACATGCAATTTAAGGTGAACAAGGGCAGTTCCTGAGCCTAGATATAAGCAAAGAGCTCTATATGGTGGAGCAGATTAAAGGTGTGTTCAGAAACAGAAAGAAATAGAAGAATGTGGGTGGAGTCAATCACCCTAGCCAAGCAAAGGTGTGGTCAGAGACAGAAAAAGTTAAGAAATAAATATACAGTAAAGACAGTGTTTTTAAAAAAGTCTAAGTGGTTTAGAGTGTGTTGAAAATATATACATAGGCTTAGAGAAAGAAAAGAAAAGGTAGAGAAAGCCCTTAAAAAATAGAGAAAATAAATAATTAAATAAATAAAAAATAAGTCAAGTAAAGATGGGAAATACAAAGAATGTCTGGATACTGTATATTATTGTCTTATCTTTAAGCTTATTGACTGAAAATGAAACTGTAAAAGCTGTTAAAAGACAGTTGGTTATAAATGCTGTTGGACTAATTCAACATATATATTTTGTAAATGAGTTGACTTTAAAACTGAAATCCAAAGATATGCTACTTTGGAGAAGAGGTTTTATTTTTATTTTCACAGAAAATGAGAGGCTGTAGATTTATTCCTGGATAAAGAACATAAAGTTTGATAGAGGAAGACTCCCTGAAAAATCTCCAATGGAAATGGATGGATCAGATGATTCAGCATTTCAGAGCACCTTTGTTGAAGTTTTCTGAGCTCTGTATCCAGAACAATTTCAAGGAGACTGGCTGAGATGACCCTTACAGACTACTCCACTAAAGACTTGTGCATAATCCTACATTTTTCTTTGGATTCCCATGAGATTGCCAGCGTCCCCATTCAGCAGGAAGTTGCCTAGAGAATGACGCCCACATTCCCAAAACATGGATTATGGATGTTCATGCTTATTTACAGTGTTGTTTATAAGTTGTTATAGATAAGGGGGGAAAGAATATTAGATTTGGAGTTCTTTTTGTTTTAAAAAGAGAAAAGGGGATATACAGGGAGATTGTGTTGTTTCATGGTAAATAATTGTCCCACCCACTGGTTTAATAAAAAGCGCTGATTGGCCAAAGGCAGACAGGAAGTGTTGGTGGGGCTACCAGACTAGGAGAACTCTGGGAACTGGAAGAACAGAGCAGAATGTCAGAGAGAAGCCAGAAGAAGCACAGGACAACTATGCTGCTCTGAGAAAAGGTACCGAGCCACAGGGCTGAACAAAAACCACTGTTAATCTCAAAATATTTTACACTAGAATGGATTTGGGTTTATTGATACAAATTTAAGGTCAATTTTGTTATGCTGTATATATTTTTCTACTTGTGTTTAAGGTATGATGATTATGTAATTCATTTAAAATTTCAATGTATTAATTAAGAAATGCAGATTAATAGTCACCTACAATAACCAAATTTGTAGTCATGTTAGATTTTTAGGTATACAAAAATATATTTCAATTAGATAGATAATCTTCAAATACTTCAAAGACCCACAGAATATAGCATTTAAAATATTTTAATAAATTAGACTTTTCTGGACAGTGAGACAGATCTGTTCCTGGTAGCACCAATCTACTTCAAGAGAAACATGGGCATCAAAGAAATTCCCTATGGAGTTTACTTTCTTTGTGGCAACAGTTAGCTACTGGACAAGAACCTGTTCTTGTATTGACTGTTTGGCAGTATGCTATATAAACTAGACATGTAGCTTCCATAGGAAAGTGACCTCTAAACTTTGACAGAACAAGCTGAGATGGTCCTTCAGGTTCCTGCTTTGCAGAGAAAACTGTCAGACATTCTACAGGTCTTGAGGAGAAGCAACTGATGAACTATACCAGAATGAGCAGTGCAGCCCTTCAGATTTCCTGCTTCACTGAAAGGGATGCCAGAGACCCTGGGCCTGTAGGCTCGAGATGGATGCCCCAACTTTATAAAGTAAGTTTTGGTGACTGTCCAAGCAGATTGGTGTCATCTCTCTAATTTCTAGATTTTGGAAGTTGCTTGCACTTCCTGTTTACTTGGGTAAATATATCCTTTGTGGTCTTTGATGTACTTGAAGATTTGATAGTTATATGTATAGCTTTTATTAATTATTATATAAGGTATGTTTGATACAAAACTTTAGATTCATAAGGATAGGATAGATGGTAGAATATTTTCTTTAATTTTGCTAGAGAAAAATAGACTAGATATTATAACTTTAATTTTGGCTTGATAGCTATTTTGTTATATATAATTTTGTTATGTTAAATTTGAAACCTTCCTTTTTGATTAGACAGAAACATGGAGGTTTTGGGGAAATGTCTTTCTGTATGCTCTGAATATCAATCTTTAAATAAAGGAGCTGTTTTGACCATTGATGAATACTGTAGCCAGACACAGGTTCAAAGGTAGGAGAAGGAGGGCAGAGTCAGAGAGAGATTGAGCCAGACACCCAAAAAAGCAGTATGTAAGAAACAGAGGTCACCCACAAGCTATGTGGCAGGACAGATTAATGGAAATGTGTGGGAGATTGTGTTGGTTCATTATAAATAATTGTCCCACCCACTGGTTTAATAAAAAGTGCTGATTGGCCAAAGGCAGGCAGGAAGTGTGGGCGGGGATACCAGACTAAGAAAACTCTGAGAACAGGAAGCACAGAGCAGAATGCCATAGAGAAGCCAGAAGAAGCAGAGGACAACCATGCTGCTGTAAGAAAAGGTACCGAGCCACATGGCTGAACAGGATGAGAGTCATGGGTTAGATTAAGGGTGAAGAGCTAGCAAGGTATATGCCTGGGCCTTAGGCCGATTAGCCTAAAACTATCATATGCATCTGTATGTCTCTGCGGGTCTGTGGGTCTTTGGGCCTAAACCTTGAGGATAGGCCTGAAAGTCCTGACCAGAAACCACACACTACAGAAATGGGTTGAGTTAAGATGAAAGAGCAAGCTAGCAATATGCCTGAGCCATAGGCCAAACAGCATGAAGTTAATATAAGTGTCTGTGTGTTTCATTGGGACTTTGGGATTAATGTTTCAGAGAAGCATTGGCAGGCAGGTCCAAACGGTGGAGCTAACCAGGATAGAAAACCCACTGTAACAAAAAACCAAGAAAAATAAAACAAACAGATGAAAGAAAATTCCAGGAAGTAAAAACTGAAATAGAAGCAATAAAGAAGAGACAAACCGAGGCAAAGCAGGAAATAGAAAACCTGAAGAAATAAACTGGAACCATAGATGCAAGCATAACCATAAGAAAGCAAGAGATTTAAGAGAGAATCTCCACAGAGGAAGATTCAATAGTGCAAATAGTTAAAGAAAACACTAAAACCAAAAAAAAAAAAAAAAAAAAAGTCATAATATAAAATGTCCAGGAAATCTGGGATACCATGAAAAGACCAAATCTGAGAATAATTGGAATTGAAGAAGGGGAAGAATACCAGTTCAAAGAAATAGAAAATATATTTAACAAGATCATAGAAAAAAACTTTCCAATCCTAAAGAAGGAAAAGCCTATTAAGATACAAGAAGCTTACAGAACACCAAATAGTCTAGGAACCCCCAAAAATTCTGCTCACCACATAATAATCAAGCCACTAAACCTACAGAACAAAGAAAAATACTAAGTGCTGCAAAGGAAAAAGGTCAAATTACCTATAAAGTCAGACCCATCAGAATAACACCAGACTATTCAATGGAAACAATGAATGCAAGTCCTGCTCAGATGTTATATAGACATTAAAACAGCATGGCTGCCAACCCAGACTACTATATCCAGCAAAATTATCAATCACCATAAGTGGAGTAAACAAGATATTTGACAAAAAAAAAAAAAAAAAAGAAAAAAGAAAAAAGAATCAAACTATCTATCCACAAATCCAGCCCTTCAGAAAGCACTAGAAGGAAAACTCGAATTTAAGGAAACCAGATATACAATTAAAACCACAATCAATAATCTGTAGTATGAGGTTTCTGGCCCAGACTTTCGGGCCTAACCTCAAAGTTTAGGTCCGCAGACCCGCAGTCCCACAGTCCTACGGAGACACACAGATGCTTTCATTAGTTTTAGGCTGATCGGCCTCAGGCCCAGGCACATCACTTGGCAGCTCTCTACCCTTCATCTAACCCATGTCTCTTCCTGTTCAGCCATGTGGCTCGGTACCTTTCTTGAGAGCAGCATAGTTGTCCTCTGCTTCTTTCGGCTTCTCTCTGGCATTCCCTCTGGTGTTCTGTTCTCAGAGTTTTTCTTAGTCTGGTAGCCCCGCCCACACTTCCTGCCTGCCTTTGGCCAATCAGCTCTTTTTATTAAACCAGTGGGTGGGACAATTATTTACCATGAAACAACACAATACCCTACAATAATCCCACAGAAGAAAAACACAAAGAAGGAAACTAAACACATGCTACCACCGAAAATAACAGGAAATAATAATCATTGGTCATTAATATCTGTTAATATCAATGGACTCAATTTATCAATAAAAAGATAAACCCTAACACGATGGCTACAAAAGGAGAAACCATCCTTCCACTACATACAAGAAATATACTGCAACATCAAAGACAGACACAGGCTCAGAGTAAAGGGTTGGGAAAAGATTTTAACAATCAAATGGTCCTTAAAAAAAAGCTGGTGTAGACATCTTAATACCTAACAAAATAGACTTCAAACTAAAATCAATCAAAAGAGACCAGGAAGGACATAACTTATTCATCTTAGGTAAAATCTACCAAGATGAACTCTCAATCCTGAATATTTATGCCACAAACACAAGGCCACATACATATATAAAAGAAAGACTACTAAAGCTTAAATTTCACATCAAATGCAACACATTAATAGTGGGAGACTTCAGTGCTCTGCTTTCACCAATGGATAGGTCAACCAGACAGAAACTCAACAGAGAAATAAGGGATCTAACAGATGTTACGACCCAAATGGAGATAATAGATATGTACAGAACTTTCCACCCAAACACAAAGGAATACACATATTTCTCAGCACCCCATGACACTTTCTCTAAAATTGACCATATATTCCGTTATAAAGCAAATATCAATAGATTTAAAAAAATAGGAATAACTCCTTGCATTGTATCAGACCACCATGGCCTAAAGTTAGATTTCAGCATCAACAAAAATCACAGAAAGCTTACAAATTCATGGAAACTGAACATCTCGCAATTGACCAATCTCTGATCAAGGAAGAAGTTAAGAAAGAAATCAAAGACTTCCAAGAATAAAAATGAATCTACAACATACCCAAACTTATGGGACACAATGAAAGCAGTGTTAAGAGGAAAACTCATAGCACTAGATGCCTACATGAAAAATCTAGAGAAATCCCACAAAAGAGACCTAACAGCACAGCTAAAGGCTTTACAGCAATTAGAAGCAAACTCACTTAGGAGTAAATGGCAGGAAGTAATCAAACTCAGGGCTGAAATCAACGCAAAAGAAACAGAACAATACAAAGAATCAGTGAATCAAAGAGGTGGTGCATTGAGAAAGCCAACAAGATATATAAACTCTTATCCAAACTAAACAAAAGGCAGAGAAAGAGTATCCAAATTAACAAAATCAGAAATGAAAAGGGGGACCTAACAACAGACACACAGAAAATCAAAAAAAATTATCAGGTCATACTTTGAAAATCTATATTCCACTAAAACAGAAAACCTAAAAGAAATGGTCAGATTTCTGGACAAGTACCACTTATGCAAACTAAAAAAGTAGCAGACCTGTTTGACAAAAACTTTAAGTCACTGAAGAAAGAAATTGAAGAAGATATCAGAAAATGGAAAGATCTACCATGTTCCTGGATAGGTAGGATCAACATGGTAAAAATGGCTATCTTACCAAAAGCAATCTACAGATTCAATGCAATCCCCATTAAAGTCCAACACAATTTTTTACAGACTTTGAAAGAAAAATACTCCTCTTTATGTAGAATAATAGGAAATCCAGGATTTCCAAAACAATCCTGCTAAATAAAAGAACTTCAGGATGTATTATCACCTGTGACTTCAATCTATACTATAGAGTTACGGTAATAGAAACAACTTGGTACTAGCATAAAAACAGGCTTGTGAACCAAAGGAATTGAATCAAAGACCCCAACCTTAACCTACATACCTATGAACACTTGATTTTTGACAAAGAGGCCAAAAATATTCAATGGAATAAAGACAGTATCTTCAACAAATGGTGTTGGGATAACTTGATGGTCATATGTAGAAAAATACAGATATCCAAACCTATCACCCTGCACAAAACACAAATCGAAGTGGATCAAAGACCTCAACATAAACCCAGCTACACTGATTTTGATAGAAAAGTAAGTGCAAAATACCCTCCATTGCATTGGCACAGGTGACCACTTCTAAATATAACACCAGTAGCACAGACAGTAAGAACAACTTTTAATTAGTTGGACCTCCTGAAACTGAGAAGCTTCTGTAAGGCAAAGGACACTGTCAATAAGACAAAATGACAGCCTAAAGAGTGGGAAAAGATCTTCACCAATCCTACATGTTACAGAGGACTGATCTCTAAAATATATAAAGAACTCAAGAAACTAGAGTCCTAATAACCCAAATAACCCAATTAAAACATGAGGTTCAGAGCTAAAAAGAGAATTCTCAACAGAAGAATTACAAATGGCCGAAAGGCACTTAGGAAATTGCTCAAAATCTTTAGCCATCAGAGAAATGCAAATCAAAACAACTTTGTGATACCACCTTACACCTGGTAAAATGGCTAAGATCAAAAATATAGATGACAGCCTATTCTGGAGAGGATGCTGAGCAAGGGAAACACTCCTCCATTGATGGTGGGAGTGTAAACTTGTACAGACACTTTGGAAAGCAGTATGTCAGTTCCTCAGAAAACTGAGAAGCAATCTCCCCAATGATGCAGCAATACTTACTACTGAGTGTATATACCCAAAGGATGCACATTCCTACTCCAAAGTTATTAGCTCAACTATGTTCATAGCAGCATTATTTATAATAGCAAGAACTTGGAAACAACCTAGATGTCCCTGAGCTGAAGAATGGATTAACAAATTGTGATACATTTACACAGTGGAGTACTACTCAGCAGAAAAAAATAAAGATTTCCTAAAATTTGCAGGCAAATGGATGGATTTGGAGATTATCCTCCTGAGCAAGGTGTCACAAGCCCAGAAAGATAGGCATGGGATGTACTCACTCATAAGTGAATTTTAGACAAAAAGCAAAGAATACCCAAGCTGCAAATCACAAATCCTGAACAGTTTGGTATCAGAAGCAGCTTAAGAAAGACATCCAGGAAGAGAAAATAGAGAAGATCTCTTAAGCAAATTTGGATCATACTGGGTAGTGACCAAGAAGAAGTGGGAACAAATCATCAGAGAAGGAGATGGTTGAATCAGAGGAACAACAAAGAGGGAGAAAAAAAAAACAGATGGATATCTTGATAGAGGAAGACAATATAGGATTGGAAAGAGGCCGGGTGCTAGGCAAACCTTTAAGAACTCACAGGATGTCTGTGGCTAGGACTTCACCCCATAGTGGAGAGGGTGTCTAAACAGGACTTCCCCTATAATCAAATGAATGACCACCCTAAGTGTCATTATAGAACATACACCCAGCAATGAATAGAGGTGGAAGCTGAGATCCATAGCTGAGCACCAGGTAGAGCTCCCAGTCCAGCTGGAGAGAGGAGAAAAGGGGTAGGGATTATGAAGAGGAGTCTCACAGACAGGGCTGGCTGGTGCTCTGAGGAGCTCACTGATTCCAGAACAGCCATTGGAGAACTATCAGGAAAAAAAAACAACTAAACCTTCCAATGGTAGATGGCTTTAGAATGGCATGGGCAGTATATGGAATCCCATGGATTAGGATCAGACTATGTTCCTGAGCATGAACTGACATTAGGAGCTCATTCCCTACAGAGAAACACCTAACCCAGCATTAATACTGGGATGAGAGAATCGGACCTAATGGATACAACAGACCAAACTGGCCCACCTTGGGACTCCTCACTCTCCTTGGGGAATGGATGGGGGATGGGGTGGAGGAGGCTGAGGGAGGACTGAGAGGGAGTGGGAGGAGGAAAGAGAGGACGAGCTGGTGGATACATGAAGAAAAATTTAAATAAAAAAGACAAAAAATACAACTAAAGGTGACAAGATGACAGGATGTTTATTTATACCTGTGGTTAGCTGATAAATTTACTAAAATAAAAAGAATGGATGCCACAGGCAGATTATTACATGTAAGTTGTAAAACCAAGGGTTCAATGAAAAATTTCATAGAAGGATCATTAATCTCTTTAAAAAAGCATATTTCTGATCATCTTCACAATAAACAAAATCATAGTTCTGAAAAACAGTTATAATTACAGTTTCAGAGTCAGTCAGTAAAGAATAGAGGTACTCAGTTAGGCAGTCATATTTATGTCATGGAAATGTATATAAGGCTCCAGAAAAAGAACACATGCATATATTTAAATAAAACACTATTTAACATTAAAACATTCAAAGGCTAATCACTTTTAAAAGCCTATAGCAATAATTATGAATAAAGTTACACTAACAACAAACATTTCCATTAAAATTTCTCCTCCCAATCCAACCATCTTTATGAACAGAAGTGGAGTTATACATCAGTTATAGACAAATATTATTTTCAATATTGTCATGGTGTGCACACTATCAAGCAGAATGCAACTTCTAGCATTTCCTGACTCTGTTAGAACAGCAGTGGTTCATCCAGCCTTGGAACTACTAGAAAAATTCTTTGTGTGCCTCCCTGTTCATACAGTTTTACCTAACAGTTTTAATATAATCAAAAGAGAGATTAGAGAGTAAAATAAACACAGCATATAAGACAGTGAAGCTTTCCTAGCTTTTGTGGGGAAGCAGAATAGGAAAAAAAGTTCCACTAGAACTTGGCTAAGCATGAATGTCCTAAAGGGCAGCTATGAGGTCTTATCTTGAGCTGTTGAGTCCAAGTGAAAAGCATGTTTCTAACAAAGCTTGCTCCCAGACGGGCAGGATGCATACTAGAGCCAGAAGCAGATGGATGGGCCTCACAGAAGTGTAGAGCAGCACTTCTCTGTGATCTGCCTGGTAGCATCTGGGGTGGGTAAAAATGGGTTGCTAGTAACTCCAAAGCCATATGAAGTACAGTTGTGAGAAGAACTTCTAAGGGTTCGTACTTATGTCTGTAACACTTTAGGATGTAAAATTAAGTAATTGGTAGAATATGAAGACCAAAGAAAATATTTATGCATATTTCTTATGCATTTGTACACAGAAATTCTTTCATGAATTACTGAAAAAATATGGGATAAACCATTTTGTTTCAGTTTCAAAAATGAATATAGCACTTATAAAATATAAAAATTCTAACCTCTATTATAAAATCATCCTAGTTTTAAAGATAGAACTTATTTGGTGTGTATGTGGAGGGGTGGTACACATAGATGGAGTTTTCCATGATGGTTAGACGAGGGAACCAGATTGCCCTGGGCAGGTGTAGTGACTGAAGATTGTGAGCCCCATAATGTGGGTGCTTGAAGATTAGCCTGGATTTTCTGAAAGACCAACAAGTGCCCTTAAACAATGACTCACTTCTCTGGCCACTAATTTTTGCCCCTGATAATTTCTCTTACTTTAAACATCATTCCTTCACAAGTATTGTACATGTAGCTAATGATGAAATATCAATGAATTATTCTTATTATATCTACCACTGGATCTCATTAGAGTATAAACATAAAAGGATAGGCCTTGGGGAAGCATTTACCATCCAAATTATGGAATATTGTAATCTAATTAGACCTTTAAAAATCCTTACTCTCCAAATGAGTTTAAAATATAGTAATGTTTTTAAAGGTTATCATTTAAAAACTGATAACAATATAAGAATCAGTCTTATCATTCATCCATTATCATTATCAAATTAATTGAAAAACATGGACAAATATAAATTATAAATAGAAATATAAATTCTAGAAATGTTTACTTTTTGTGACTTCTGTACCAAACTTCCATTTTTAAGGTAGAAACAACAGAGATGACAACATAAAACCTGAGGAACAACCAAAGCACAGGTGCCAAGGCACAGAGTCAGTGTCTTTCACATCTTACAGCCACAATCATCCACACAAAAATTTAGTGTTTAAAAGTACATCCTCTTTAGAGATAAGATAAGCACTTTACTTTTAAAAAGGCACCAGGTGCTTGGGTAATTGCTATCAGTGAAGTGCTTATCATACAATCTTGGGGCCTATGTTCAATCTTTCAAACCCAAATAAAGAGCCTTACGTAGTGAGGCCTGCTGGAAAAACCTCTAGGGACACATAGGGCTTAATGCTCAACGCAGCTTATTTGATGGGCTTCGGGCTATGAGAGACCCTGACTAGAGAAACAATGTAGACAGTGTATAAGGCACAACACCAAATGCTGCCTTATGGCCTCCATATAAACATATGGATGGAACAATACAATTATCAAATTAATTCCACATTGTGAATATAATTTTGTTTTTCATATATATAAGAGTTTAAGATACTCCTAAGAAATAAAAATTTGGATATATTAAATTCTGAATATTGAAAAGAAAATAGTATAACAAATACAACTGTTTTTACATTTTCAATTAACATAAAACAACTTACAAATTTTAAAACTTCACCATATGAAATTCATAAATTCACACATAAACAGTGCAGTTAAACCTAATGTTCAATTGCTATAGAGGATGGCTTATGTCTCCACCATTGAACAAGTAAACATAAATGAGATAAAAATATACCCAACCCTCGCTCTGCATATGTCTTGTAAAATGGATTACCATTTGCTGAAGTATGTTGCTTAAGATTTCTCTATGCTTGGCCAACTAATTAGTGTTACATAAAATTACTACAGCTAACTGAGAAAATATTGCATCCTAGAGAAGCTACACATACTTAAATATGCTTAAAATATACTTTATAGAAAGCTTTGTGAGCTAAAAATATTCATTTCAGAAGAGAGGCTAGTCAGCCACCATAGGGGAAGTCCTTGTTTAACAGAAAATGATTTAAAAAATCACAATATACATTTTCACATCATTCCTATAACATGGCACTAAGTTAGCTTACTGAGGACAAAGCCATTTTGTAACAATAGTTTCAAAACTGACACATTTCTTAAATTATCTAAAGTGAAATTCCACTGATAATGGATCAATCATTTAAGAAACCAAAGGACATTGGCAATAAAACATCTTGGGGGAAGCCACAACAATTGCTCATTTTAACAACAGTAAATCATAGCCATGGAAAGGCATTTATTTTTTTAAAAGTCAAGTTGGTTAATAGTAAAATATCAGGCATGATCCCCCATTTCCTACTTTTGGGTAAAACTTATCCATGCTAGGTTTAATGAAGCATCTAGGACTCACTGAAAGCATGTGACTTGTGCCAAGCTGTCTTTGTCTTTCTGTGCATTTCTTATGTGTGTGCAATACTTCCCCTTTCCTACACACCAAAGCCATGGTGAGCACTTTTACCAGTGCTGAATATATATGTCTATTCTTGTCAGTGACCTGGAAACAGCCCAAGCTGCCTTGGGATTTAAATCACTGCAAACACCAGAAGAAAGTCCTGGTAGACCTTAGACCTTCTGTGTTTCAAGTAGCGTAAAGTTATAAATCATAAGGGCTTAGTCATACAATAAAGAGAGTCATGTGTTACCCCAGTTTGTAGGCTCATCACAGCTTCTCACTGAGGATTCAGGATCTCTCCACCATTTTTACTACTTTCTATAATTAACATCACAGTACGTTTATGAAGCAAAAGCCAATGTTTCAATATACAAAGATTGTATAATGATCTAACTGTGGTCATTATCATGTCCATTATTATTTCAAACATTATTGTTACAAAATTTTATATGCCTCTATTTAATTTTGAAAACATAACAAATCACTAACTACTTACCATTTCATTATTTCATATAAATAGAATAATAAAAATTACTCCAACTTTGTGGTTGTAACTTTGTATTCACTGACCAATTTTCCACATTCTCCTCTCCCCTCACCCCCCCCTCTCTCTCTCTCACACACACACATACACATGCACACACACACACAATCAAGCTCTGATAATTATTATTTTATTCTCTGGTCTCATTATCTCAACTTCTTAGAATTTACATTTCATGTCTCTCTGTGCCCGACTTATTTTACTTAGTATCATCTACATTCATCTAAGCTGACCCAAATGAGATTCCATCTTGCTTATGAGTGAATAGCATTACATTATACATACATCTCATATGTTCTTCATTTCCCCACACATAGGTGGACACCAACTTGACCGTATATAAACTATAGTGAACAGCATTATAATAAGCCTAGTAATACGGGTATTTCTTCCACATAAGCAAGTTTGCTAAGTCATGTTTTTAACTCTTTAAATCACACTCTAAGGTCTAATAGTTGGCATTTTTACCAAAAGTATACATAGGCTTCCATTCCTCCTAGACCTCGACAGTGCTTCCTACTTTTGTCTTGTTGATAACAGCCATTCTTATTGGGGTTAAGTGTTATTTCATGACTGTTTTATTTGCTTTCCCTCATGTTAGTGAGGATATGCATCTTTCATATGGCGATTGGCAATGTGCCTCTCCAAAATTCTAATGAGTTTTCAGCAATTTCAGCTTCATCATAACATTATTTTTTGTTGGTGATATAGAAAGTTATGGAGTTTTTTTTTTTCTCTTTGCCTCAATGAAGAGAATGGTTTCCCATAGGCATAAGAGTAAAGAAAATTCTCAGAATCCCCTAAGGCTCTGTGTATCCTCATGGCCAAAGTTCAGTCAAAATGCAAGGGAAAGAAAATTATTCTCAGGGCAGCCAGGTCATCTTTGGGGCAACAAAGAGCAAATTGAGGAGCCTAGGAAATTGCCTTTAAGAGTCTCAGGCCATTGTCATAATTTTCACTATTTTTATTATAGATTTATCATGAATACTTAGGGCATCTCCAGAACATCTAAATATACCTTAACTAACAGGTTTTTGCCTACTATAAGTGAGTTTTATACATATTCTAGCAACAAAGGACTCTTTAATTATCTGTCTACCATCCCCAATTTAATGGCCTCTAGTACAAGCAACTTAAAATAACCTTAAATTGAATTTATCACACATAGTTTTATTGATGCCCTTTTTGAAGACAAATAATGCTTAATAGATTGTGCTAATGAGAAGCCAGAGAGAACTTTTACCAAACTTATCCACTGCTCAAAGATATTTCCAGAACAAATTCTAATTTAATGAATACAATTCAATTGTTATAACCCTAAAAGGTTCAAATTATCCCTGCAAGTTAGGTTTTAGTTCACTACTGGGCAGGACTTCCCACAGTAAAACCATGCTTCTTCTCTCCTTTTTCAAGTAGGCCGGCTTTAGCTTAAGTTTATTTGGCCTATACTGTACATGTAGTTAAAGCCAACTGGCCCCGTCCTTGTTCCCTCTCACGCAATGGTGTCTACAAGTACATAGTCACTTTCCAAATAATCAGACTTGTAGCTTCCAGCTACTTCTAGGGAGCTGCCAAAACTTCCCAAGGCAAAGTTTCCTCATCACCCAGATGAGAAAGCTGATTCTGTACCATCTTAAAGCTGTATCTATGAGAGAAAGTGTGTGTGTGTAACGCACATACAGAGCCTTGGCTGATAGAGGAATTCCTACCTCTTTCCCTTTTCTAAGTCCAATTTCCTCTCTATTTAGATTAAGAGGTGTCACCTTACAAGTGATCTCAGACAAGCTGTTCCAGAAGATACTAGCTTATCCCTTTGGTAGGGTAGGGCATATTATTTTAACATCCACTAATAATTCTGTTGCCTAAAGCACCTTATTAAAGTATATTTTTCAAAGAAGGTATATAGATCAATAGTGATTTTTAAGGTACAAGTTTTTTAACATTATAAGTCATACCAAAGAGAGACAAAAAACACATTATGTATTTAATCAATACAGCAAAATATTATTTAAAAACCATATTATTGCTAGATACCAAGTTTCTTCTCATAATTATCTACATGAAAACTCACATCATCATGTAATTAGATACAGAACATATACTTAATAATGAATATATAATTTAATAATATTGTGACAAATCAAATTTTTCCACATAAATATTCAACATATACCCTACTTATTTCTTAAATTTTTTAACTTTGTATGTACATGTGTGAACCTCTCTGAGTATATACACAGCATGTACAAGTGGAAGCCTGCAGAAACCAGAAATAATTATTACATTCCCTGATTCTGGAGTTAATAGGCAACTGTGAACCACAGTGTAGGTGCTGGAAACCAGATCATATGCTCTCTAAAAGCACTGAGTGCTCTTCAGCCCCAAAATTACCAATTTTAGATAAAATTTACACACAAACCTGCAGTACCAATATAAGCAAGGGCTTGAACTCTCATCTATACTCTTTGGCTTAGATATACAATGATCACGCTACTCAATTAACAGTTCTTGATATGACGCATTAGCCTGATGACAATCATATTTTTAAGTAAAAGGCTTCAAAATGGGCTAAATAATATTAATATTAAAACCATATTATCAATTTTAAAAGCCAAAGAATAGAGAGAAAGTGGCTGACTTTGAGGCCAACCTGGGCTTCATGGGTGATCTGGACTATACTGTAAGAACTTTCTCAAAAGAGATGAACTCAGATAATAAGTAGTAATGATTTAATTTCTTCAGTGTCAGTAATATTCTGACAGACATCTCAAAAACCACTGTTTGTTTCATTTCACTTATTTTGATACAGATGTAAATATTTTAATGTCTCCCAGTCTGTCTCTAAGCATACTTTAGCCATTTGTCTTCTCAGTGCTTAGAGGGTTAGATTAAAAACCAAGTTTCTATCTTTCCATATAAGTTTCACTGCTCCTTATTCAAAGTAAAAATAACACACCAATGATATACCAGTTTATATATCTATGTCTGTAGTCCTTTTGGGGATTTTCCAGGGACATTTGCAGCATTTATGTATATATCATTTCTTACTCTGTTGAACAAATTCCAGTTGTGTTAAAAGAAATTCAGAGCCAGATATCAGGGAAAGGCAGAGATATCAGAGAGAGGAAACCCCACAGTCAGATCTCACCAGCTGTCTTCCAGCTTCCTCAGCCTCACTCCTCCTGGCTACTACTGCCTCATCTGTCTTCCTGCATCTTCCTCAAATACCCTCTTTGCCCAGTTGTTTCACATCCAGAGTAAGATTAAAGGCATTGGCTACTACTATTTGGTAGTTAACTTTGAACTCACAGAAACACAAAGATTTCTGTCTCTGGAGTTATGGGATTAAAGGCCTGGCACCACCACTGCCTGCCTGGGAGCCTGGAACTCCCTCTGTAAATCAAGCAGGCCTCAAACTCAGATCTGCTAGGATTGAGGGCACAGGTCAGCACTCCTGGTCAGGCATAAGTCACCACTCCTGGTCAGGTGTAGGTCACCACTCCTGGTCAGGTGTAGGTCACCACTCCTGGTCAGGCATAGGTCACCACTCCTGGTCAGGCATAGGTCACCACTCCTGGTCAGGTGTAGGTCACCACTCCTGGTCAGGTGTAGGTCACCACTCCTGGTCAGGCATAGGTCACCACTCCTGGTCAGGTGTAGGTCACCACTCCTGGTCAGGTGTAGGTCAGCACTCCTGGTCAGGCGTAGGTCACCACTCCTGGTCAGGCGTAGGTCACCACTCCTGGTCAGGTGTAGGTCAGCACTCCTGGTCAGGTGTAGGTCACCACTCCTGGTCAGGTGTAGGTCACCACTCCCAGTCTTTCCCAATGCTGGGATTAAAGGTGTGAGTTACCACTCTCTGATCCTCCTGGACTGACTGTGGGTGGATCTTTTCTCTGATACTCCAGTCTGGATTTATTAAATACATAATATATTACCACATATCCCCTTCTGAGTCAAAAGTTAAAAGGTTATAACTAACATAAGAAAAACCACATACAATAGATACAATAATTATATACAATATATGCAAACAATAATAAGTAATGTCACTAAAATGCCATTAAAAATTGACAATTCAAAGAAAATATTTTATTAATTATCCTATTTTATACCTAATTCACTTTCCATCTAACTTGTATTACTAACTAAAAACTATATTTTAATGTCTCTCAAGCTTATACACTTTAACCCCTAAGTGAGTTTCTTTTCTAAAACTGTCACTAGAAAACTATAACTATCTCATCTTCAATTCCCTCAGAGAACCAAGAAGGAAATAATATTAGCTAATTAGCAGCATGGGCAAGCAAGCAACTTCCAAAAAAATGTAAGAAATGAAACAACTGGCTGCATGGACAGTCACCCAAGGTTCTTCTGTATAGTTGGAGCATCCATCTTTGGTCTACAGGCCTAGTATGTCTGACAGACTTCTCTGTGAAGCAGGATATTCTCAGAGACATTCCTATCTTGTTCTGGCAAGGTTTGGCAATATTGTTTTGTGTGTGTCTCCTGCTTGTCCATTTTGAACATCATATTGTCAGCAGTCAAGGCAATAGTACTTTCTTGCTAAGTGGCTAAGTTTTATCACAAAGAAGGTCAACTTATATGGAGTTTCTTTGATATCCACAATCTCTGAAGTAGATTGGTGCTGCCAGAATCAGATCTCCCATTGTCATAAAACTAATAAGAACCTGTTATTAAAATATCTTAAATGTCATATTCTATGAATCTCTGAAGTGTTTGAAGAAAACATGTTCATCTAAAATATATCTGTTTGATCTTGAAAACATATCAAATATAAGTTTGTTTGTAATGTCTAACTACTTTCATTTCTTTATATCTAATTAGTTGGCAGTAAAAACTTTCAATAAAAGCTAGCAATTTGTATTACATTGTTAGATGAACTGTATAATACTTTGAGCAAGCATAGAGATAGAGTAACAAAATTAATCTCAACTTTATATCAATATACACAGTTTGTATACCATATACAAAAAGTTCAATCCAGTATAAAATATTTAAAGCTAGCAATTGCTTTTTAAAAGTGGATTCAATAATCTATCTTTATATCCTATCATATCTGTATCCCCCCTTTTCTTTTAAACAAGAACCGTGAATCTAATCTCTTCTGTTTAGCTTTTTCTAACTATAACCATTAACAATTTTTAACCAATTACCTTAAACAATGGCAATCATCCATAACCCATTGAAAGACCAAAACCCACCCACCCCACCTCTTGGGAATGTGGGTGCTATGTTCTTAAATTTACTTCCTGCAGTCTGGGGTGACAGCATTTTTAGGAATCCTGAGAAGAAATATTTTGTTAATTATCAAGTTCTGAAATAAGTAGCTGTATCATTTATTGTCTCGGCCTAACAGGAAAGCACAGGGCTTGTCTCATGTCCTGGATAGAGTAGTCTGTGAAGCTGGTTCATCTCAGCTAGCTACCTTGAAAGTGTCCTGAGCAGCTTGTAGTCCAAATCTGATCTTTGGTGGGTGTTTGTCAGCCTATGGCTTTGTCATAGTCCATGTGAAATCATCGTTGTGGTGCCCCATCTTCCTTTAGGATATTTCAAGTACACAATTAGGCATTGTCATGATTCACTGCAGAAAACTGACAAGAGACTAAAACCCCTGAAAAAATCTATGATGGTAAGAGATGTTCACATCCGTTTCAAGGCTGTCAACGAAGATGATCCAGCCTCAGGACTCCCTTAAGATTGCCAGCAAGCACCCTTCAATCAGCAGGAAGTAGTAATGGCAAGCTTCACCCAAATTCCCAAAATACTGTGTATAAATGATTGTTTTTATTATAAATGGTTAATGGTCATAATTTCTACTTCTGTATGGATTTTGGTTTATTGTTACAAATTTAAGGTAAATTTTGTTATACTGTATGTATATTTCTACTCTTGTTTAAGATACTGTGTTTACGCATTCCTTAAAATTGTAGTGTATAATTTTAAAATGTAGATTAATAGTCATCTACGATAGCCATGTTAGTTAGGATTTTTTAGGTATAAAAGATATATTTCATTTAGATAGATAATCTTCAAACACTTCAAAGACCTGTAGAATATGGCATTTAAAATATTTTAAGAATTTAGACTTTTCTGGACAGTGAAACAGGTGTGCTTCTGGAAGCACCAATCTACTTCAAAAGAATGATGGCCACAAAGAAACTCTATATGGAATTTACTTTCTTTGTGGCAAAGATTAGCTATTGGAAAAGAAACTATTCTTGCCTCAACTTCCTGACATAACTGCTTATATAAACTGTACATGCAGAATCCATAGGGAAGTGACCTCTAAACTTTGGTAGAACAAGCCAAGATGGTCCTTCAGGTTCTTGCTTTGCAGAAAAAAAAAACTGCCAGATATTCTTCAGGACACAAGGAGAAGGGATCCATAAACCATGTCAGAATGGGCAGAGCAGTCCCTCAGATTTCCTTCTTATGCCAGAGACGCTAGGCCTGTAGGCTAAAGATGGATGGCCCACCATTACAAAGGAACTTTGGTGACTGGCCACTTAGCCAGATGTCATCTCTATTATTTCTAGATTTTGGAAGTTGCTTTCACTTCCTGTTTACTTGAGTAATATTTCCTGCTGTGGTCTTTGATGTAGTTAAAGATTAAACAGTTATAGTTTTTCTTAGTTATTTTAAAAGGTCTATTAGATATGAAATTTTAGACTCACAAAGATAGTAGATGATAGAATATTTTCTTTAATTTTGCCAAATACAAATAGGCTAGATATGTAAATATAATTCTTGTTTGATAGCTGTTTTGTTATATGTAATTTCGTTGTGTTGAGATTGAAGCCTTCCTTTTGGATGAGACAGGGGAAGTGATGGGGGATGTCTTTCTGTATGCTGTGAATATTAATCACTAATAAAAGAACTGTCATGGCTTATGGCAGGCATCTTAAAAGTAGGTGGGAAAATCGGAGCATAGATAGGGGAAAGAGGGTGGAATCAAAGGAGACATCATCCAGCTAGCTACTGAAGAATCAACATGTAAAAGGAACACAGGTGAGCCATGGGCCACGTGGCAGGACAGATTAATGGAAATGTGTTAAGAGGCAAGAAGTAGCTAGCAATATGCCTTACCCATAGGTCGAGCAGTATAAAATTATAATATAAGTGTTTGAGTCATATGGGGGGCCTAAGCAGCAGTGAGCAGGTCCAGACCTTGGGGCTAGGCTGGACCAGAAACCTCTTATTACAATTTTGAGTTTATGAAAAGGTGGACAGGGGAATCATCTTTGCAGAGCAGAGAGCAGAGACAGCAGAAAGGAGCCTGCAGCTAACAGTGAGAGCAGATAGGTATGGACATTCAGCCACCACTAACAATTAGTGCCACACCCCCAGGGAACCTTCCAGACTGCAATGTGATCTAAGCTTTGCTATTAGATAAATATGGAGATGACCGCATGCTAGAATGACATGTTTAAAGCTGAATGATCATTTTTTCATGACTTCAACTAGCACAAATAAGGGTTTGGAATGAGGTGTTGAGTGAAAGAACCAGGCAAATAAAGAAGCCATTAGAAAAAAAGTGCTATCTGGGACCAGGAGGTCTTGCATAAGCTGACGACTTCAGCCAAACGAGTTTATTAAGAAGTACAACATGGGACCTACATCAGACCCCTACAAGCTCTCAGATTGCTGTGAGCCCCTACCAGTCCAGTCAGTTATTCTGTGAGCCATGTTCTAGTGGTGTTCCTGATCCCTCTGGTTCCTGCCATCCTTCCTCTCCCTCCTCCATGGGATTCTCTGAGCTCTGTTTAATATTTGGCTGTGGGACTCTGCATCTGCTCTCATCAGTTGCTGGATGAAGGCTCTCTGATGACGATTCTGCTAGGTTCCTGTCACAGAACACGCTGCAGGCAGGACATGCTATAGATCGAAGGTTTTGGGAATTAGTTAATGTCCAGTCTCTCCACTTGAAGCCTTGGTTGGTTACAGAAGATGGTCAGTTAAGCATCTGTGCCCTCCATTACTCTTGTATAGTCTATGGAAATTCCCACTGTACTGGGTTTCCACCTCATCCTTGAAATGCTACTATTCCAGGAATTTCTTCCAATACCACACCCCTAGTTGATTCCTCTTGTTCTCAACCACACCCACCTCCAGTCCACTCAGGAAATCTTTTCTATTTCCCTGGAGATCCCTGTGTCGCTGCTTAAGTCCTCCTTGCTACTTAGTTTGAACACTCTTAAACCTCAGTTTCACCCATCCTTCTAAGCATGTTCTTAAATTCCCCTGACTTGGAACACCTCCCTCCCAACCCCCATGCTTGCTATAATGCTATGGAAGGGAGCTGAGATTCAAAGTGTGAATCTTTAGCCATCTTGGCAAAGTCAGTGTTTTCCAGGAGTCACATTAGAACATGATATTTGATGTAAAATATTCACAAACATGAATAATACATTTCACTTTCATGGTACTTGTAGACACTGTCTTTTCAGGGACAACTGCTCAGCTCATTTTCTTTAAATGTTTTTACATTTACAGTGTAACTCACACTTCAATTCTGTGCTCTGACTTGACTCTATCCTCTACGATTCATCAATTCCTGTATAAATAGCTTTAGATGTAAGACCTCCAAAAGCATAAAATTCACAAGACCTCCAAAAGCATAAAATTCACGGGAAGCCCTTTGCGGCATCTTAGAAGCCACTTCACTATTGTGCACCAACTTCATAATCATGATCTGGATGACTTTCTGTCTCAACTACCTTACTCTTCTATTTTCATCTAAACTGAGACTCATTGGGGCTAGCTAGATGGCCCAGGGATTAATGCTGCTCTTCTAGAGGACCTGAGTTTGTTTCCTTAGTAACATGTCAGGTGTCTCACAACCTTATGTCCCTTAAGCTTCAGGGAAACTAAGGGTCTCTTCCGGCCTCCAGAGCATGAGCACATACATGGCACATACCCAGAGAAACACACAAATTAAAATAAAAATATGTCAACAGATTTATTATACACCTCAATTTCAAATTATTTTAAGGACTTAAATGTAGAAAAAAATGTTATATTTGTTTTTTTAAAAATTAATAGGGAATAGAATTCTCCCACTGCTGAAGGTCAGCATGGAGCTAAGTCAGGCAGTGTAGGCAAAGAGAACATAAAACATCTCCGACACAGCTCCTTTAAGACTAATAACCACACATCAGAGGAAAGAATTGGCCCACAAAGCCACGTTCTTGGCTCCTCCAAGTCACTGACTCCAAAGTCACCAGCTTTGCTAAATTTGTATCAGGACAAGGTCACAAGAGCAAAAGTTCCCTTTGTCCTTTTATCAGGGCCTCTGAAAAAGCCTGTGTCAGTATGTATCCCCAAAATTTCAATCCCTAAGTAACTTACTTTGTACCAATTTATATTTGGAACAAACAGCATAGTTTGGGTAAGATGTAGCAAGACGAAAGTGGGTGCTTCAGTAAATGCCATAAATCAGTTTTAAAACCATACTGCTGATTTAAAGAGTTACATTATAACTTTAATATACACTTAAAATTTATTAGATAGTATTATCTTTTTAATATTACAGGCTTAGATTTCTAACTGGATTGAAAATTCACTCCAGTTTCAATTCTACACTACCTCAGTTAACAAGACCCTTTAAAAACTTACAGAGTCTCCAATTCTGTTTTCTTCCCAGGAAGAGTACAATAATCCTGCTACAAGCTTAAGATTAGATGTCTCTAAAGACCTAAGATGAGTAGGTATATAGTATGCATTGATAAACACTAATTCCATTCACCATAACATACTCAACTTCTCAGAAGCAGCACAATCCATTTGAAATCACACTAACTCTTCAAAAAAAAGTCTTATTTACAAAATTAATTTGAAATCTAATGATGGCATTTTGTCACCCCTCCAAATTTGTTTTATAAATGATATATATCAATATACAATTGATTTTCTACATCCTTTGGCATATTCCTTCAACAATTATAAAATATAAAAGATTACAGCATCAACTTTTAAAGTTACAACTAAAATAATTTAAGTGCAGAGTGAATGAATGATGAGGGACTCACATGTGAACATTTTCATCTGTTACCACATCAGTCAGCACTTCTCCAAGCTCCGATGGATAGAAACACATTTCTTACACTCTCACATAGATTTCAACACAGGCATATTCTTCTGGCCAACACTTGACATCAGAATCAGAGCAAATATTGCCAAGAGTGTGACTAAGATTATTTCAATAGCAATGGATATCTTCATAGATAGTGATGGAGGGATTCACAGAACTCACAAGAGTCTCTGTACTGTGGTCTGATTGCTTTCAGCATCCTCAGAAATAAAAAAAATAAATAAAAAGGTGGCAGGGGAACCAGAGAAGGGATGGTTTGATCTCAGTTTGAGCTCAAGAATTCTAGTTTTTTTAAAAAGAACAAATCATGTGTGGTGGCTGATATTTATAATCCTAAGCACTGGGAAGCAAAAACAGGAGGTTCTATCAGTTAACTTAGCCTATTTGGCTAGCTCCAGGCAAGGAAAAAAAAAACCTGTCACATAAAAATGTAGAAGACTATTGAGGAACAGCACCCAAGATTATACTCTGGTTTCCACACGCATGTGCAATGACATACACCTGCATAATGTACACACATGCACATTCATGAAAATACAGAGAGAAGGGGGTAGGGGAATGTATATAATATTTATAGCATATACTGATTTCTGCTAGGCTAACAATATTGTCTACAGAATTGTGATTGCATGATTCCTACTTTGCGGGTTGGAAACAATTTAGCAAATGAGCATCTGTTGAAGGAAGAACAACTACATGGACATGCATGGAAAATCTGAATCAACAATAAAGTCAAAGGCATAGTCCTACTCCAAAATGAATACTTATGTATTCAACCACACAGGTTGAATTAAATGCAAGTGTTACAATTTCATATTGATATCCCTCCTGACAGAAACATCAAAAGATCAAAATCCACCATGATACAAAATAATTCATAAAGAAAGTGTATTTAGTTAGTGTGGAAGTGTGACAAAGATAAGCAGTAACCACAGAAGCATGGCTCTGCTGAGTGCACAAATGCAACCCAGCTCAGAGTATGAGTACACATAACACAAGACTTGTGTTGAACAACAAGGCTTGGGAATACTTTTACATGTATGCAAGAGCTCAACCTATAAAAGCTGGCCATTTGTATTAGTGTTCTAAATTCCCTTAAGCAGTATTTAGCTCAATCTAAAAGTACATACTATTAACAGTAGACAGAACATTATAATGGCAAATACATATTTCAATTCCTCTTTGTAGTTCTTTGGTTCAGCATAGTCTGTCAAGCAAGGTCAAGATGTTCAAGGCAGGAATGAGAGTTAGGAGCACTGAGCTGTTCTTATAGAGAGGACCTGGACTTAGTTCCCAGCATCCACAGAATATGGTGCCTCACAGTTATCTGTAACTCTAGTTCCTGGGGACTAGGTCCTCTTTCTGTTCCCCATAGGAAGCAGGAATACATGTGATGCACATACTGCATATGAGGACACACTCACATACATCAAAGTAAATAGATATTCAAAAAGTTCAGATGTAGAAAGCTACATTTTATGCCGGGCTACAGTGAAAACTATCCACAAAAATAAATAGCGAAGAGGCTTGAAAACATACAAGTCAGACTTGTCCCTGCTATCATGTGTGTCCACCATCACATGTGTCTGTTACAGTTGTTCCTTACATTTCATGTGAAGCTGTCGGGAAAAAGCACCACTGAAAGGCTATCGCCTTCTATCGTTGACTTTAGCAGAAAACACCTCTGACTTGGAAACACTGCATTCCATAGCTGTGCAGAAAAACTTGAGTTTGAAGCTGTGTTAAGGAATAGGAACAAAGGAAGTATTTTTACCATAATTTAGATCACTATGTTACAAAATGAATCATATAACTATAACTAAACAATAAGCATTCTTCAGGAGATTTATTCTCTTTGGCTTCCATGAAACAACTGACAAGGAAATACAATCTTCCCCAACCCACAGATGTTTTCATGCTATTCTGCCAGGTACATATCCGAATGTTTCCCTTGTCTTTAGAAATACCAAAGGCTTCACTGTGGTTAACAGAATTAACCCCATTCACAATCTCATTTAGTAGAGATGAGGTTTTCCCAACATGCTAAATATGAAGAACCTTTTCAACTTCAAAATCACTGCTAGACTCTGCTAAAGAGCCAGACTTTTAGTATCGATCTTTCAAAAGGCATATAATTCTGAACAGAATTTGAAATACTGTTAAAGTTATCTTTACTAATTATAAAGTAAAGGCTATTTATATAAGAAAACAATTTTGCATCTTCAAAAATATATGACATTGTTTGGAATATAGCTGCGGATCTTTAAATATATTATTTCACACTCAGAGTTTTCAGGACTTCTTCATCCTTCCTAAAGTATTTTCATATAAAATGGAAGAAAAGACTGTTTCTTTTTCAAATTCCTTTGTGGTATATTCCCTTAACTCAATTTAGATTTGATGTTATGCATTATAGCCCATGGATATGTGAATAACACAGAATAGCTATGCTTTGGATAACTGCTTAATCTGAGTGTAACTGGAAAGGCATTCTTGAAATTCCATTAATATTGACAATCAGTTTTAAGTAAAGCAAACATTTTTGGTAATTTGGATGAACCACATCCAATTATAGGTAAAAGTCTTTATATTTAGGAGACAATAACCCCTCAAAGAGAGTTAATATGTACTTTCCATAAAGTACATAACTAAATTTGTAGTACATTCTACATGACAGAGTAGCAGAGAAACACTTCTAAAATAAGCGCATTCCATAAACACATCTGTTTACGATCACCTGTGATACACAGATGTCCTTATCCAGGCTCCTATAAATGAAGAAGCATAAACTTTAGGATAATAATTCTATTGTATTTAAATTTATTGGTCATATAAGCTTGGGAATACACAGAACAGACATTAAAGTTTAAATATGATAAATACAAAGAAAGCAGTTGTGTTCCAATGAAGTAAAAATAAATAATAATAATAAAACCACCATAAATCCTACTTCTGTGTGTGCCTATCCCATTATAGGGAAACAAGCAATTAATTCACTTTTCCTTCCTTTATATCTTAGCTAGGGTTTCTATGGCTGTGACATCATGACCGAAGGCAAGTTGGAGAGGAACAGGAATATTTGTCCTTATGGCGCATTAGCATCATATACAAAATAAACAAATACTGTCAGCTGTTACCCAAATTACTCAAGTGCTAACTCTTGTTTTGGTGAAGCATAACAGGCACTGTGTTCACCTGACAATATTGTTGAAGGTTAAAAATCTGAAATAAATAAACAAAACAAAACAAAAAAACCCAAACTACCTGAATCTCAGATCAGCTCAAAAAAACATAAACATGGCCCACCTACATGATAATGCACCATTATTAGTCTGAAAAATGCTGCAGGGAAGGGAGAATCTAGTTATGAAAACAAACCTACCTGAGAACAGTTACTGCAGGGTGGAGATGGGAGCGTGATGGCAGGAGGGTTTCCACTTGCACAATATTCAGGTTTGGTTTTTTTTTATATTTAAATGGAAGTACATGAGCAAACTTTAGCAGTGTCTCTCAGGACATGCAAGCACAACACAATAAATAGTTACGATTCAAGAAAAGAGTATCTCACATTTCCATGACAAATTAGCAATCCTCTTTTCGATTGAAAAATTAGCAATGTATTAAATTTAGCTTTGTATACCAAAGTGAGTAGAGCAGACCCTTAACACAAAAAGACTCTGCTTATAGGGCTGTGCCAAACACAAGAAAACTTTAGAAGATGCTCAGCAATGTAAAGCTATGTCCCCAGAATGACTCCAGATAGCCTTAGAGAGCTCAAAGCTGAAAAACACTTCTAGACTCTCAATTTCTAATTAATAAAGTATTTCAAAAACTCATTCTTCTATATCTAGAGAGATATTTAATCATCATAATGACTACACATAAAATGAAGAACTTAAACTACTCCAGGCAGGATCTAAATTAAATATTTCCATAGCATTCACATTCCTGTAAATTCAAACGTCTTATGAAGGTCTACAGTTATTTGATGAACAGAAATTCAATCAAAAGTACAAGGTTGGTTTTGTTTGTTTGTTTTGTTTTGATGAATCTGACTTTTAAGCAGCAAATGATCAAGCTACAACAGTCCTATGGCTTAAGATTTCTTTAAACGTCAATTAACATTTGAAAAAAATCACAAGGCTTTTCACAAAGTGTGAGACATATACACATCTAAATGACTTATTGTGAGATTAATAAATTGGCATATTATCAACTCCCTTGAGCAACAATGCAATCCTGCCTAAGAACATTCACACGGTCTATGGAGACAGAGCATGCAGCAACCTGAAGCAAGCTGCTCATGCTCACATAGGGAGAGCTGTCATTGCTTACTGTTCACCAGGAAGAGGGTGATGAGGGTGGTGCTAAACCTCATCAATCCAAATGGCTCTCATTTTTGTTCATTTGCAACACTTTATTCTCCATATTTCTCAGCATTTTCACACCGTGTATAGAAATAAAGATATATAAATCCCAATGGATATTAAACAAACCAAATTTACTAATAAGTAAATGGACATGATACTCATTTTTTTCCTATAAACTATGGATCAAGGAAATACATACACACATCCATAACATGTTCATTCATTATAACTCGGCATCTCAGGTTCCTACCAATTTTTTAAACTTATGGTGAAATTAAAGTATATAAATATGTTGATTCTCTATATAAGACTTTGAGATCCTTAACAATTTTGCCTGCAGTTTCTCATTTGCTATTTAATAAATAATTTTTCCAGTTGCAAACAGCGATCCATTGATCCCTTATATCAGTTCTCTCCATCTCAGCCTCATCTTCATGTACTGGTTTGAGGGCTTAGTACAAAGCTGGCTGGAAACAGGAATCACGGGAATCACAGGCCTCCTTTTCTCCTTTGCCAGTGTAAAGACAATGTCCCCACATTGTCTTAACATACTAAGTATGATATTTTCCTTATGTTTCTGGTATTTAATTTTTCAGCTAAAATTTTACTATTCCCTTGGTTTGCTATGAATTTATCATGACTGAATGTGAAACACATCTGCTTTCTAAATATTGAAATGACATTAACACTTTTATTTAACATGGATATGTGCTAAATTATTTATAGGAAGGTTATTTGATTAACTTTCTAAATCTCTAGAATAAATAAATTCATATAAATTCAATACATTGCAGGACCTACATATGGTAAAATCATCATGTTCCTGATATTTTAAATACTGTTAATAATATAACATGGATGAAATGAAGACATTCACTATGATAAATAAAACAAGGACACATCACTTCAGGGTGCTTTCTAAATACTTGCCTTTGTAGCCTTAAACATCAATCTATCAGCAAGTAGCTACTAAGGGCCTATCATGCCAGACCCTCTGAATACCACAAATAAAGCAGGGGGCCAGAAAACAGAGCAACAAACAACCTCCAAGCACCCTATCTGCTTAGGCTTGTATTGAAAATAGTACCCACGAATAAGTACTGTCTCCATATAAAGTAAAACTACGATAGCGCAGTGTTTAGAGAATTATGAGAACTGCTTGGGTGAGAACAGAGGAGATCACTAGGCATTCACTGCAAGTTGGAACAACACCCCCAGGAATAAACCAAAGCCAAGATAACTAAGAAAGCTACATACTATAAACATACGAACACTCCGGCTTTTTCTCTTGGGGGAAAGACAATTTTGGCAAGCCTAACAGACATGGTAGAAATAGTAGCTTTCTCAAAATCTCAGTTGCTTCCAGTATAACAAAACAAGAATATTTATTCTGTGAACTGTGGTTTCCTTTTTGTCTAGGGAGTATGCTAGAAAGAAGGGAAATGGGTGTTACCATTGTAATGGTTAATCAGTTGTGTTAACATTCCCTAGGGTTCAGGTTTAGCATTTACAGAACATTTCACAGTACATTTTATATATAATTTACAGTACATTTCACAAATTCTTGAAAAGAATTGTAGTTGGCAATATTTCTAGAAAAATCTACATAAGGCACCCTGCAAACCTGATCCTTTATATCATCACAGAAAATTATTCAATAAGTGCCAACATTTTATAAAAATGGACTCAAATATTTATTGTATGTTTTCTCAACTACTCTCCAAATTACAAGACTGAAATGGCATTTGCTTGGATGTGTTCAACATCTATCTTGTACAGAACAGTATCACGACTGTACGTGAAGAATGCATCCTGCATCCTACCCTTGTTCATATGCATGACTGACTTCACGTGTGGGAGAATTACTTGTGATTATTTAGGAAAAAAGAATACTGTTATGAGCCATCACAAGTAAATCAGAAAGTGTATCTTTATGAATAAGTAAGAATGACTAGACTCAGGACTTGGGATGAGTGTACTGACCAGAGGGCACAGCAAGGAAAGAGTGACTACTGTTGATGCTATTCTTATGTATGAACCATCAACATACTGAGCACAGGCAGTCTGAAGACTAGGTGAGAGCAGAAGGCAGGACACTGGCTCCAAAGCCAAATGCCTAAACCTTTGGGGTTGTCATGTCATTTAAATATGCATGATTTTTCTTTCTTACAAAGTCCTAAGAGAGAAACCAATTATTTCATCAATCAAGTTAGCCTAAAAAGGCGAGTACCTTGATCTTTCTCCAGCAAATAGAGCAAAATTATACATAAATACTAAATTTTAAAAAGTTTGAATTCTTATAATTCTCATTCAGCAATTATGTATATTATATAGCTAAATATTCATACTAATTTATTAAACATTTCAGGAGCAAAACAAAACTACAATATTCAAATTTCTAAGATAATTGATAAGATTAAAAAATTAAGGATGAAACTGTGTTAGTAGCCTCAGACTGCAATGGCCGCTAACACTAGAGGCCGCTTCTTACTCACGGAACTCCAGTCAAAGGAGAAGGTGGGTAAATAAGAAAATGTGGAAATGTGGAAACCATACATGGGTCATACAAAGCAGACAGCCCCAAATGTCCCTGGAGTGAGAAATTGTTTGAGACTTCAGAACAAATCTGAGCTTCTGGGGTACAACTAATGGAGCTTTGCAGCGGGCAAGCAAAGGTTATCTGGTTGGCTATTTTGATGACACTAACTTGTGTGCTATTCATGTGAAATGTTGAAATTGCACCAGAAAATACCTAGTGTGCACTTCAAATACATGGGTAAGGTGCTTAAAAAGCCACTGAGGGGAAATATTTAATCTCAAAACTTTCTGTACAATGTCAGGATTTAATTTTTTTAAAAAATAACTTTCTTATTGACAGCAACTGTGTGGTGTTGGCAGCGTGTTCATCCTACATCTAAGTGTGTGTTCTCACTACTGTCTGCTTTCTGTGCTGTTCTGTAAGTTTGCTACTAAAATACATTAAATCATAAAAGCTAAAGATGAAATAAAATCCACTTATTTAAGAAATGATTGCAAACATCTATTTAAAGATTTTATTTGTGCTCATTTTAGCCAGGAATTCACAATTCACAAAGATCTAAATGAGAAAGACTCTGCTGTCTTACCTTAGGATATGTATCTATTTGCTTGGTTTTTATGAGCCCAACATATTTTGTGGCTGAAACCAGCAACCCCCGTGCAGTGACTAGTGTTTCAGAAGCCTGCTCTATACCCAGCCATACCTCAGGAGGCCCAACAGCTACTTCTAGTACCATTTTGTAACTTCCTCAAAATATATGCAAAGTGCTTGATCAAGCTTAAAATATTTGTCTTTTTTCCCAATGCATTAGGAAAAAAACAAAACAAAACAGATAGTTTACAAGAAGAAAAACCATGCATTGTAAAATACTAGATTTAAAATATTTGTTAAAGAAAATCCTCAGGACTGTATTGCTAAAAATCTAATGTTCTTAGTTTATTAAAAAAAAAAAAACAACAACAAACTGAAATTTTGTCATAGAACTTGTGGGAGGTTGTGTTGTTTCATTTTAAATAATTGTCCCAACCACTGGTTTAATAAAAAGAGCTGATTGACCAAAGGCAGGCAGGAAGTGTAGGCAGGGCTACCAGACTAAAAACTCTGAGAACAGAATGCCAGAACAGAACACCAGAGGGAATTCCAGAGAGAGGCCCGGAAGAAGCAGAGGACAACTATGATGCCCTAAGAAAAGGTACCGAGCCCCATGGCTGAACAAGAGACATGGGTTAGATGAAGGGTAGAGAGCTAGCAAGTGATATGCCTGGGCCTGAGGCTGATCAGCCAAAAACTAATGTAAGCGTCTGTGTGTCTCTGTAGGACTGCGGGACTACGGGTCTGTGGGTCTAGACCTTGAGGTTAGGCCCGAAAGTCTGGGCCAGAAACCTCTTACTACAAGAACTGGTAATTTTTTTTAAAAAATAAGATCAAAGGAACACAGGTAAGAAGGATCAAGGGCAAAAGAGCAGCAAAGGAAACCAAGCATACCCTTGATAAAGACAGCTATCAACAAACCTCATTATCCCATTCATGTACATACCAATGCCTTCCTGTTTGACACTCTTACCTCAAAGATCAAGTTCTCCACAGATAAACCATGAAGAAATCCAAGCTGACAAACTGTCCAAGAAACCTGTGGGAAGTTATGAAGACTCCGCCAACTGTGTCTGCATTGCAGCCTTTTCTAAATGAAATGCATATTCTGTTGAGAGTACTATCAAAGTTCACGATCTATCACTGCACAATTAATCTTTGCTCTTGGATTAGGATGCTTCGGGAGAAAACAATATAAACCATTTCATTTCCATGTGAAAAGGGAGATTTAGGGATGATAGCTAATCATTCTTCCATGTTTCAGAACTGAACTCCATAACTAAACTCGTGGTAAAGTCTTCTCAAGGGCTTTAGTTTGTATCTACTCACAGAGTGAGAAAATGCAATTAAGTCTAGGCTTATACAGGCTTTTCTTAAATTAAAAAGAAAATAGACCACCCTCCCTGAAGAGACAAAATCCTTTAATTGCATCAAAATATCTATCTTAAATATGGAGTCAGAAATGTAATGAAGAGATACGAGGATTAAAGTGAAGAGTACAGTATTATTAAATGGAAGCCCAAGTTTATTTAGCAAAACTTATTCCTACCTAAAACTCAAAAGCAAACTGTTCTAATCATAGCCTAAGATGACTCACCAATGAGCAAGCAAGAAATATCCTCTCACTAAAAAGAAGCTGAAAACACAATGCCTAATATAGATGCATCAAAAACCTTCCCATTCATTGTTCACTCAACATTTGTTACTTTCTACTTAGTGACTCTGGTCTTTTCACAATGGTATATCTCCTGCCATAGAATCAAAATGTCATTTTTATTACATTTCTTTATTTGTTGGGAACCAGGAAAATGTCACAGCATGTGTATGTGGAAGCCAGAGGACAACCTGTAGGTATTAGTTCTCTCGTTCAACCATGTGGAATCCCGGTATAAAAGGAAGGTGAGTGTCTTGGCAGGAAGTGCTTTACAACTGAGCCCTAAATGTTATCTTTCAAATAGATTCTACATTATAATTGGACTGGAGAATATGGACGGATGAATCATCAGACTGAACAGGAAAGCTTGTGAGTGTCACATACTCTGTATTTTAATATGCCATATATTGTCCCACTTTCAGCTTTTAAAACTAGATGATTACATTCTTCTTTTGAGATGAATAGTAATATATATGCATATATATGTATATATACACACACAAATATATATATATATATATATTTCACATCTTAATTATACAGCCATTTATGGACAACTTAGGTTAATACTAATTCCCTGCTACTGTGAATCAAGAAGCAATAATACAGAGCAGATATCTCCACAACAGTGTACAGAGTTCTCCCAACAGATGAATAGGATTGAAATAGCTAAGACATATGGTAATTTTATTTTTAATTTTTGAGGAATTCTCCAACTTATTTCCATAATTGCTGCATTAAGTGTTACCATTAGTAGTAAGTGTTCCTCTTTCTCCACAGCCTTGCCAACATGTGTCATTAGATTTCATGACCATGCTCACTCTTACTTAGGGGAGGGGTGTACTGGTGAGTTTCATGTCAACTAAGTCATCTGAGAGAAGAAAATGCCTCCACAAGACAGGGATAGGCAAGCCTGTAGGGCACTTTCTTAGTTGGTGATCAATGGTTGAGGGTCCAGATGATTGTGAATGGGGCCACCTCCAGGCTAGTGGTCCTGATTCTATCCAAAAGCATGCTAAGAAAGCGCTGATAAGTAAGTCAGTAAGCAGTGCCCCTCCAAAGCCTCTGACCTGGAGAGTTCATTTTTTGATCTCCTTTGCTGATGACACTGGTGTGGAAGAACAGAACAAATCAGCCTTTTCTCCTCCAACTGTGTTGGTCCTGGTGCTTTATCACAGCAATAATAACCTTGATACTATAAGCAGGTGGTATCTCAGAATGGTTTTAATTCTCATCTCCTGATGGTTGAGGATATTGAACATTTTTTGAAATAGTTACTGGCCACTTGTATAATTGCAACATTTGCTGGAAAATGGACAGACATAGACTGTATAACATTAAGTAGTACCCCATAATTTCAGAAAGAAAAACATGAGTGTTTCCCCTCATATGTGGAACCTAGCCCGTAATATACAGGTACATATGTAACAAAACACACATGTGGGTACAGCAAATAGGTAAAAAGGAGGGTAGGAAAGGCTAAGTATTAGATGAGGATTAATGCGGATAACTAACACAGTCACAGAAGAGAACATAAGATCATCGCTTTTCTAGTTCTGTCATGGACTCTTTGGTTTTGATGGTGGATACATGCATAAAATATGAGATTGCAAATTTAAGGTAAATTGATAAAACTAGAACAAATTATATTGGGTCAAGTGACTCAGACCCAGAAGTATAAATGCTGCATGGTCTCTCTCATCTGTGGATCCCAGCTCCAAATCATCAGCTATGAGTGTACAGCACAGGGTACCCACAGAACCAGGAAAGAATTACTAAGGGACCATGATTGGTGAGTGGCTGGAGAGAGGATAACAGGGTATGTCTGATGTGAGGGGGAAAGTAGGGGCTGTCACTGGGAAGGCAGGAGGGTGGGGTAAAAATAAGAGAAGGGACAAATAACACCAAGGTTGTTTGATGAAGCCCCAAGGAGTAGTGCTATCTTGTATTTACCCAGTTTATCATGTATACACACACACACACACACACACACACACACACACACACACACACACACACACACACGTTTCTTGGATTGACAATACTTCCCATAAGAGCCAGCAACTATTTAACAAAAGTCCTCATAGCCAGCATGAGAAACCATTCAAGCCGTTGGTTAGCATACTTCAACTGGCTCTCAAAACAACATAATCTACTATTGTTGGCCTTGCTTACCTCTCAGAGAGTGAAGGAAAATCCCTATTGCTAAAGACACCGCATACTTTGGACACAGGAATGAAGATCTGAGCTGAATCTAATTTCAAAGTCTTCTTCCAATGTTCTATCAACAACCAGAAAGTATTATGGCAAGCTACCAAGGAAGGGAATCAACCAACAGTCTATCCACACGATGCCTATGAACATCAATAATGGCTACCATGGCAAAGTATCTTCTAAAGGTGTGACAGTGATACTCATATGCTGAAAGTAACAAACAGCTGTCTAATAGGATGCAAGGTCCCCTGAACAGAAGTGAAATCATGCCTGATACTAGAAACCTAGCCAACAGCCAAAGGACACAATCTTTAGTCACAAATCTTAGAGAAGGCCCTAATACACCTTACTAGATCAGCCTAATTCTCAGCTGTCTTTGAACTTATCCTGACAGTAACAGATGAGTGTGTCATTTTTGTCTCATCAAAGGAGCTTCTCTTTACAACAAACAGAGACTATGGAGAGAAAACCATCACTAGACACAATGTAGAGATGAGTTACCATAGAGAGCTCAACCCCAATGGATACATCTACAATGCCGTTCCTAAACTTAAATGCTCAGGAAACATCACTGAATAAGGAAAAGAAAAATTGGAAGAGCAGAAATAGCAAGTCTACAATGTGATATGTCTTTTGGGAATACAGGGAAGCTACATCCTAGGCACTCTAACTGACTGTGTAAATAAGTCCTGAGGAGTAACAGTATCAACAGACATGACAGTATGATAGGAGGGATCTCACTGGGTCCCATCTGTCATCAAAGAATTGCAAGCAACCAGTGACTGCTACAAGAGAGAGAATTAGCCTCTCCCAAGAACGAGCTTCCTATGTAGGTATTCCATACAAAGTGATTAGCCCTGAATCATATACACACAAATGTAAATGGAGGCAGAGTTTTTCTGTACCCACCATCTGGTCCCAAATAAGCACACAGAAGCTTATATTAATTACAATATCTTCATCTAATAGCTCAGGCTTATTATTAAATAGATCTTATTTTTAAATTAGCTCATCTTTATTAATCTATGCATTGTCATATGGCCTGTGGTTTTACTGGTCCTCTGGAATCATGCTTTTTGGGTGGCTTGCTCACATCTCTCACAACTGTGCTCTAATATATCCCATCCCTCAGTTTGATTACCCAGGCTAACTTTATCCTGACTGGCTATAGGCCAAACAGCTGTATTATTAACCAACTGGAGAAATATATATTCATAGCATACAGAAGGATAATCCACAGCCCCCAAGAAACAAAAATTAATTGACCAAGTTGTACTTACATAATTATACTATATCTACATATCCATATATAGTTACAATAATAATTAAAGAAGATGCCATCAGTTTGAGGGACAGTAAAGATAGACAAAGAAGGAATTGTAAGGAAGAAAGAGAAAGGAAGAAGTGATATGATTAAACTTTAACCAAAACTTCAATATATATATATATATATATATATATATATATATATATATATATACATGATATACATACATACAAACATTTACATATATATCACATATATGTACATATATATATATATGATAGTGAAACTATAAATCAAATCTGAAGATCTATAGCTTCAGAAAAGCCATTCTAATACAGAAGTTCATTGAAATCTATAAACTTTGAGTCAGGTTAATTTTGGTATGTGAATTTCTTACTTGCAACTTTTTAACAATAAATTTTATTATATAAAAAGATAAACAAAAATTAAAATTCTATTTTGTCTCAAATCGAGTATTTCTTTTCTATTTTTGTTTTCTGTTTTTTGAGATGAGGCTTCTCTGTGTAACAGCCCTGGCTGTCCTGGAACTCACTTTTTAGGGTAGACTGGCCTCAAACTCATAGAGATCCACCTACTTCTGCATCCTGACAGCTAGGATTAAAGGTATGTGGCACCCTTGCAAAGCTCTTTTTGTTATTTTTTAATGTTTAAGATTTTATTTTGATTATGCATGTGAGACAAGGGGTATGTCCCTGTGAGTGCAATCATGTCCTGAGGCTAGAGTTGTGAGCCACTCAACCTGTGTTCTTGGAAATAAAAGGTCCTGGCTCAGTGGTGAACAGTGCAGGAACAGATGCTCTTCCCACTGCTGAAACATCTCTCCCTGTCCTAATTAGAATATTTTCAATGAAAAGGCCTTTCCAGTAGGTAAAGAAAATACTAAACATGCTTAACAGGTGGTATTTCTTATGTTTCTGAGTATATGCTTTGAAATATTTATCCATATGTTATTCTAAAATTCCCAATATTTTTAAAGTAGTAAAATTAAAAAGATTACAATATATGATTTTTAACTGGAAAAGGTAACCATTTTTTTCAATACTCTTATAGAACTTTACTTTCTTTCTTCCTGACAGACTTTCAGAATGATATAGCTACTATAAACTATTAACAAACTGGTATCTTTGTAAAACATCTGCTTTTCCTGCCCATTAAGAGCAACACTATAAAAAGAGTAACTGTTCATGTTTGTCACTCAAGCAAATCATTTCCTAATCACATCGGGTACCATCATTAGTCTCCATCAGCAAGAGGAGGGTGAAGCTCAGTTAGAACATATCTCCATATCACTTGTCAAAAGTGAGTAAATAGATGAATGAAAAACTAATAAACCTCACCATTTTCTATATACACAAGCTTGTGCCAAGCATTACTCCTTTCTGAATCTCAGTGGAAAACATCCCTCACTGTTTTCAATGTGGTCATATCAGAAATGTCAGAAGCATGTTGTTGTATAGCACTATCCTCCCAATCCAAAGAGCCACCACCTTGGGGAGTTCAGCTGTGGTCATGTGGAAAAGATTATCCCAGCTTCTTGTTTACTATTGATGTCCATACCAACTCACCCAGTCAGAGAGGGTGGAGAGGATTATAAGACCCTCACTGTAATATTCAACAATTCCACACCACCCACTGTTAGCAACTCTGCCCTAATTGTAGGCAGCCTCAGGGAGAGAATAGAGTATACAGCTATAAAGAAGTCATCATTTTGGTAGGTAACAACTTTCCAGTGCACTCTTTGGGGGTGGGCTCACACACCCCAGTAAATACCCCTCATCAGTTCTCCATAGTGAACTTGGCTTGTCACGGGGACCCCAGAAAAAGGAGTAGATACTGCTTCCACTTATCCAGTGGATTCCGAGGTACTAACAATACAACTTCTGATTATGCAGACCATCAGCTCTCATAATATAGTAAGTGGAGCAGACCATCAGCTTTCATAACTTAGTAAGTAATGCAGACCATCAGCTTTCATAGCAGTAAGTGATTCAGACCATCAGCTTTTATAACATAGTAAATGATGCAGAAAACAAGAACCTTAGCAGAACCATAATTATTCCTGGAAAACTGTCCTTAGACAAATTAGTAACTTTTATTTAAATTATTTACTTTTATTGAAATTATTTACTAGATATGAAATATATATCTAGTGGTTAATAGCCCCCCCATGTGTCTTTGTACTAACACTGCCCTTGGCTTGGAATGTCATTCCCCAGCCTCCAGCCCCACCAAGGCTATCAAAACCACATCCCCATAAGGTCCTCTACTTGGTCCATTCAAATGCTGTAATTTTATAGTTCTTTATACAGCTTCTTCCACAGTTTGTATAATTACTATTACATAAATTAAACAACCTTCATTCAATTGGCATTTAAATAAGCACAAAGCTACCTACCAACAAGTTATTTTTTACATAAACACAACACACTTTACTCAAAGAACAGAAATAACAGCACATACATTTTGAAACTCTATTTCCATGGGCTGGTTATGTAGTTATATTTCAGCCCCTTTTCATAGTTTCCATCTCATCAAGATAACATTAATTTGATAAATCATAAATTAAATTATATTTTTAACATAAGTAGGGAAGTGAATGTGTTGGACAGTTTCTAGAAAATCAAATCACTCTGAATGAAATGTTTGCTTTTAGTAAATCAATAAGTACGTCTTTCCTGAATACCATCAGCTGTCAGTCACTGGCTTTCTTGTGTGACTTGTTCTGACATACTACTCTATTTTCAGAAAATGCTTTCCTGGCCTCTGGAATCCAATGCTCTCTGGGTTAAATGCTTTAAAACAATGAATCTCATCTTTCTCAAATGAGACACCACCATACTACAGGAATTAGTTTGTAATCATTCAGACTTTATGGATTTAACTGAAGGATTATGGTTGCCTAAATATATGCACTCTGCATTGGTACAGTGTTCTAAAGAAAATTCTTAAATTGCAGCATGGTAAAAGAAAATTATATATATGATATTAATATTTTGTAAATAACTATTATAGAGTGAACTCAATTTTTATATTTTGAAATATTGGTATTTTATCCTCAGTATACTCAAAGAAGCTCCAACATCTCTACCTGTTTAACACTATTTTCATGATTTTGTGATATTCATTTGTCTATACTGAAACATTTATCTTGTTGAATTGAGCAAAGCAAGCTATAATCCACAAATCTGAGATGTTTCCATAACTGTCTCCAGCCTTTTAATGTTATCTCAAGTTACTCTCCCTATCAGTTCCTAACACATATGGACAACAGGCCTGTGCTACTACTACCTGGAGTTCCTGTGATTTTCTCTTGACTTCTAAGACCCTAAGCCTACTATTACTCTATGAAAAGGTACAACAGAGCTCTGTAGGTCTTCCTCACTTCCTAAGAACTTCCTTACTTCCTACAGAGAAGCTTTCCCACATCAGGTGACAAGGCTTGGCAGGCAAGTGAACTCTACCCTGGTCGCCTTTTCAGCACTTCTAACAATTTTGTTTATCAACAATATCAAATAGACTATAGCTAAGTCTTCTTTACAAATGTGGTGCAAGGAAGGGGGGGGGTAGGAGAAGGAAGGGTCGGGGGGGAGGAGGGAGATAGGGAGGGAGGGAGAAGTATGTTTTATACAGTACAAAATGGCAAATTATGTTAAAATGTATACTCTAGTAATTTCAAACTTTGCTCATGTACCAGGTCACAAAGCCCACAAGGATTGAAAGCCACTCTGAAGCTTTACCTTAGGCTCAGTTGTCTGCAGCAGCCAGTGATAAGTCAGTCAGTAGGCTGGGTGACTGGACTCAGGATAAAGGGAAAGAGTTGAAAGAAAATTGAAAATGCAAAGTTTGAGGTTGAACCACATGAAGCTAGAATGCTGTAGAATGCCTTTGATGGTTCTTTGGAATGCATGACTTACATTGAAAACATTTATTTTTATTAGTATGTTTAATTTAAACTTACTAAGAAGACATAGCTATGTATATGTAAGACAAAAATGTAAGTGACTTGAAAATCATCACATGGTTAAAATATCAGAAACAAAATTTTGGCTGAATATGCTCATTTCACTATTCTGTATTTTTTAAAGTATATGCAACTTACCTTTCTCTTCAGTAAAATATAAAACTAAAAAAAAGTGCTCCCACTACACTGTGTCTGACATTACTTACTACTAAAAGCAATTGTAAACATACTACAAAACTAAGTTTCTATTTTCTGGCTTTCTACATTCCACTGTAGTTATGTATGTGTGTTTGTGTGTGTGTGTGTACATATACATATATAAATAAATGGTGACTTTCATAATTAAATATTTATAGATTTATTTCATTTGTGAATATCTGAATTTACATGGAGACAGTCAGCAATAAATTAACACATAGTCTGTTATATTAAACTTTACTAGTATTGTGGTTGGCAGAATCTGATGTGGCTTCCCAACAGTCGCCAACACCCAGAACCTATGCCTGTATGTAACACCCTCCCTGAGTGAGGGTGGGGCCTGGGAACTTTCCTCGAATCTACGGAACAGTAGGAAGGTTGCTCAGTTAGGAAGGTAAAGGGGTGTGGGGATTTAGTCTTATTGCATACCCCCTTTACTTGCTCTGCTGTGGAAGACCCTCTGTGAAGAAGGTCCTGTGACAAGGAAGAACTGACCCAGACACCCCCGGTCACCAGAAACTGAGGTAAAGCCACTCTCAGACTTGCACTGGTTATACAGAAAATGACAATGAAATACATTCCCAAAAGAATGACTTCAAGAATCTTCCATAGGGTACTTCCTGAAATATACATGTTTTCATTTTCATACATAACCCATTCCCTTTTATTACAAATAAATGTAACAAATCAGTATGTCTACTACTGAATTTCATTTGGAGATGCCCCAGTAAGCTGATCTTATTGACACACTGAGAGTACAATGAGCTACCAAATTCCCTAAAAACAATTTTGTTTTCCAAACTTAGACATATTTGAAGACATTATTTTCATGACCTTTATATTTTCCCAAATGTTGCTATCTCTAAGCAACAAAAGTCCAAGTAATACTAATAAGTGAAAAATATTTTATCTAATAAACATCCTACATTCAGAAAAGAAAAAGGGGGAAGGGGGATTACCCTAACAGGGCTTGTGGCTTCCTGTAAACAGATTCAGTGTTGCATGTTTGGAAGACACAATTCAGTGCTGTGGAGACAGCTATCTGGTCACTCAATTACCCAAGTTAAATTCTAAGTAACTGCTCACTGAAGAAAGCAAAGGCTGGGCTCCTCCAGGCTTGTATTATGTTGTGGTTAGTTTGTTTAATGTTTGTTAGCATTTGTTAGCATATAGACATACCTACCTACCCTATGAACGTCCTCTGTTCTTGAAGGATGGTACCAAATACCACATCAGGATAGAAAACAAATTCAATATTTGAATAAAGAGACATCTTAGAGATGTTAGACTTGCCTTTTTATTTCCTAACAAGGGCATTTGCAGCAATTACAAAGATTTAGACACAGGATGTTTCTAGATATCCTTCAGAGTCCACACAAGACGCTTAAAACAGACAACAAAGGACAGTAGCATTTAACCTACCAAACAATCTGATATAATTATTATTATAAATATTATAAATTTTACCCACAGCTTAAGTGTAGCTCTCACCCCTCAATTAAGAAATTTGTTTTTTAACTAATGTGCATTATTACAGAGATCATTAACTGGTCAAACTGCAGAGCTTACATTTATTCTTATTAGGCCCATTACAGCCCATGAAGAGACTAGTAAGTCTCTGTGTATGTGTGTGCATGTAAGGGAGTGTATGCATGTTCTCCTGAGCATAGCACACGTGTGGAGGACACAGACGACAATTTCAAATCAGTCCTTTCCTTTCTTAACTTTGCATGGAATATTGTCAGCTGCTGTCACTGTGTGTGCCAGGCAACGTGGCATAAAAAAGTTCTTGAGATTCTCCTGTTTCCAATTCCCATTTCTCCTTAAGAGCATTATGGTTACTGACCCATTCCATAACACCAGCTTTTAACACAGGTTCCTGGGATTCAAACTCAGCTCATGCAAAAGCTTTACCTACTGAACTCTCTCCCCAGCCTATCATCATGTTCTGTATCTTCAACACCCATTTGCTTTGTCAAAATCACATCCCTAATGTAATAAGTATGAGAACATGCATTCAGTAAATATTAGCACCTTTCATACCTGTGTGTAGTTTATGAGGAGTCCATTTAATAAAACATTCCTTGTTTTAGCTTCCTTGGCCAATTCCCTAATCCACATCAGGCTTTCCATCTTCTGAGTGACAGTTACCAATGTGAAGTCAAGGCAATGCACCTGCAGGACACAACCACAACACTGTTCTCATTATTCTTCCTCTTGGAGAATAAAACACAGCTGAAATATTCTATTAACTTTGTTAATCCACAGTAGTACTTCCCAATGTCTTCTAGGCAATAAATACTTAATAAGCAAATGATTTCTCCTTTATACATAAGAAGTAAATGCTCAATAGAAATACGTTGAAAAATATAAAATGCTACCATCCTATTGCAAATCATACCAGTATTAAAAAACATGATTGCACTAATTAAGTTTAACTAATGATCTATAATAAGGCTCATTATTTTTTAGCCTATAAAAGGGTAATAAAATTAAGGTACATAACTTTATATAGTATTTTAGAATATCTGAATCTCTAATAAATAATTATTTATGTCTAACAAGCCCAAGCAATTTTTTAATAGAACATTGCTTTCAGCAAGGTCAGTAATCTAGAAAATATCGCATTTTAGTAGAAAAGGAATCAGTTTTCTTTAAGAGGATAGCCACTGAGAATTAGACCATGGTGCAATGAATATATGGGCAACACAAATTGGATTTGATGTATTTTTTTTTTCTTTTTGAGGGGAAGTCACGAGGGTGAAAGGGTGGACCTGGGAGGAATGGGAAGTGAGTGTATTGGAGTGCACTGTACGAAATTCACAATCAAAATTATTGTTGGAAAAAATAAATAAAAATATTTTTAAAAAATGAAAATTTGAAGGATCTCAGATTGAGCCTTCCTTAATTCTACAAATTATTACAGTTTTTCCCAAGATAAACTGGGTTTTAGTTTGTTGGTTTTGAGACAGTAATTCTCAATGTAGCCCTGGCTGCCTTAGAACTCACTCTGTAGACTGGGCTGATCTTGAAATCAGAGACCCATCTGCTTCTGGCTCTCAAGTGCTGGAATTAAAGGTGTCCACTACCATTGCCTGGCCCAAGATAATTTATTAAGTATAAACATAATACAATACTCTTAATAATTAAAAAAAATGACCTAAATCAGTGGTTCTTAACCCCCTTGGAGTCAAATGACCTTTTCACGAGGGTCACTAAAGACCATTGGAAAATGGGGATATTTGCATTATGATTCATTACAGTAGCAAAATTACAGTTACAAAGTAGCAGTGAAATGAGTTTATGGTTGGGGGTCATCACATGAGGTACCCTTACCAAAGGGTTGCAACATTAGGAAGGTTGAGAACTATTAACTGTAGGGGTATTGTGTTGTTTCATGGTAAATAATTGTCCCACCCACTGGTTTAATAAAAAGAGCTGATTGGCCAAAGGCAGGCAGGAAGTGTAGGCGGGGCTACCAGACGAAGAAAATCTCTGAGAGCAGAATGCCAGACAGAGCTCCAGAGAGAAGCTGCAGGATGCAGAGGACAACTATGCTGTCTAAAGAAAGGTACCGAGCCGCATGGCTGAACAAGACACATGGGATAGCTTAAGGGTAGAGAGTTAGCAAACTATATGCCTGGGCCTAAAGCTGATCAGCCTAAAACTATTGGAAGCATCTGTGTGTCTCTGTGGGACTGCGGGTCTGCAGGTCTGTGGGTCTAGACCTTGAGGTTAGGCCGGAAAGTCCAGCCAGAAACCTCATACTACAATTAACCTAAATGATGCAAATAAATGTGTGTTCTTTTGAAAAACCTAATTTAAAATATTTTTTCAGAATTAGAAATTTCCCTATTAAATATGATTACTAACCAGAAACACATTAATGTATACCCTACCCCCATGCTCCTCTATGGAAACGGCCCTTCTGTCCTGCTCTCCCATAGGAGGTATATGTTTTATTATGTTCCTTCTATGGCATACAGGAAGGAGTTTATCCACCCTAACATTGCATTTTGTTTTTCTATTTTTCTTTCGTTGTTACAGATTAAACCTAGGTCCTCATGCATGGCTAGTATGCATATAATTATTGAATTATGCCCCACCTCCTAGAATGCTCATTTCAAAGACACTGATGCATTGTCTTTTAATAGATATTAGTTCAGTAGCTATTCAATATCAATGTCTTAGAACTTGTCACTAAACATAGTTAATTGAATATATGTACATATAGCTATTTCCCTTTAAAATGACTAAAATGACAGAACTACAATTATATGCCAAAAAATAACTTTAACATGATCCACAAAGAGACTAAAAGAGGAAAAAGCAAGAAAAGTAAATATTTTTCAAGAAAATTAAAAGCAGAAAGGCTTTCCAATGGACTGAGCAGCTGACAAGTATGAGTTGTGAGAATGTGACCACGGAACCTTGGGTTCTCCTTTTCTGGGTTCTGCTTCTCTGAAACATCATAAAGGAAGAATTCAGCTGTATTAGTGCCTGTCTAGTGAGTACAACATGGCCAGAACTGTGAACACACTATAAACACTAGACTTCCCACCAATATAGTTTAGTAAACCAGTGTTTAGAACTTAGGCTCTCAATGGCCACTAGTTACCACAAGAGATATTGGTTCCTATTTAAAAGTCCTATAAAGGATGGCTCATCAATCGCATTAAAGCTGGTTAACTGAAGAGATTCTTTTATATAATTGATCAGACTGCATCTACAAAGTCTTCTTCCTATGGACTTGCAATATTTAAGTGAACCACAATTGCTGGTAATAGGCTTGCAAACAAAAAGCAAGCTAACTTACCAAGCTCTAGACAATTGCCGATTGTAGTCACAGACAGACCTTAACATCAGGGGATTTACTGCTGGGTATAAAATCTTCTGCTCAGTAATGATAGCAGAGACTGTACACCTTGGTGTTACACTACCTTGCCTCAAAGATCCTCTACGATGCTTAAGGTTTCAAACTTAAATTAAACTTTTAAATATGCATGAGTACCGGTATTATATAAATACCATAAAATGCTGTTTGCTTGCTGTGATTCTTCCGCAGCCTGATTCAAGTCCTGAGAGAGAGAAGGAGCATGAAGAAATGGCATCCCACTACCAGATGAGTTTCAAACAAGTAACCGGCACCAAGTAGCTCAAAGTCATCTTTCTTTATATTTCAAAAACAAGCATGCTTTTCCCACCCTCCAACATTAACTTCTGGCAAAAACAAATAGGTGTTTTCCCAACCTTTACATCAAAATAACTTTTAAACCAAAACAACATTCAGCATTTTGCTAGGTACATCCTATCCTTACAAAACTAAAAAGTGATTTAAAAAAAAATAGACATGCATTTTCAAGAACTAAAATAGCATTCAAAACTTAACAAAGCATATTTATAGAAATATGGGTGATTTGCCATAAACTGGCTTGTCATAAACAGATTGCATACAATTAGCTTGCACTCTGCCACCTGCCCATTAATGTACACAGCCTCTGATCACATCAGCACAGAATCACAACTGTTCCCAGGGTCTGAAATGACAGCTGGCATTTCCATAGAAAAGAACTGAGAAGCATCAGTTCCCAAAGAATTTTAGGGGAAAATATTTGAGGAAAAAGTGGGGCTACCGGGAATGATCACATCTGTCCCACATGTGACTGACAAAATGACGCTAAAAACTGCCAAGAGAATATTATGAAAGAGAAGAGAGCATACATGACCATGCTAGCCTAGCAGTATTTTGCGGTGTCCTGAAGTCCACTGGTCCTTGTTGAGTGAGAGCTTGTCTCCAAGCAGATTTGTCTCTTGGAGACCTATTGAACAAGGACTCTTACATTGATTCGAAACTAGGCTACATCACTCCCAACACTGGCTAACACATCATCCATAATTAATGTGTCTGGAGTGCTTTACTTTTGGAATGAGTAATCCGGCCAACATGATTGCTCACCCACTTAAGTATACAAAGAATAAATTTTGTTTACTATAAATTTTACCAAATAATTCAAAAGTTTTTTAAGTCTCATATTTAAAGAGGGGAGAAAGTGTTTCTAGGGAGAATTTCTCAAATAGTGACTAAACAAAAGTACTTTATTTCAAATTATAGCCATCATAGATATTTAAAATGCAAAAAAGAGAAAGAATGTGAATGCTGATAACAGAGAGAGAGAGAGAGAGAGAGAGAGAGAGAGAGAGAGAGAGAGAGAGAGAGAGAGAGAGAGAGAAATGATTATAGATTGAAGACAGAGCTGCATAGGAAGCTGCCAGGAAGTCTACACAGCAGGAAATGCTCCTGCAGGGGCTGAGGTACCTCTCTGCAAAGTCTGATTTAGGATAAGATGCACCTCTTTAAATGTCCTAAATCAGAGGCATCTTCTTGCTCCTAAAATAGTGTATGTTGAGGGCATTGTTCCATTTTCTTTTAAGGTTATAATTCCATTTTCCTTGGAAAATTTGCCTATGAGCTGGTATTACTTCCACACTGGCCAATAACAACCCACACTTTACCAACACAGACATGGGAACTGTTCTTACAAAACACATATTGCAGCAAAAATACAATGACTGGAATCAAGAATGTGGTACAGCTGTTTCTAGAGTTGTTATCAATTCATGAGATGTGACACCTGGAACAAAGAGATTGCTGATCCAACTACAGATCTGTAAAAAGAGGCATGTCTAATAGCTAAAACATTACATACGTGAACCAAAACATAGGTGGAAGGTTCAGGCCTCGACCTTGGATATTTACTACATGCTGAGCATTTTCCTACCGACACAATAAACTTATTTTTTAAACACAGATACATATCATCAGGTTAACAATTTTTTTGTTTTGTTTTGTTTTCCCATTTTTTAGTATATAAAGGTTTTTTTTACCATATCTAGCACTGCTCCCCCTCCCTGCCCTCCTCCCAGTCCCTCCCAGTCCTCCCTCAGCTTCCCCCACCCCATTCCCCCATCCATTCCTCAAGGAGAGCAAGGAGTCCTAAGGTGGGTCAGTTCAGTTCGGCATATTCAGTTGACGTAGGTCTGAGTCCCTCATCCCAATAAGGCTGAGTTAGGTGTTCCTTGTAGGGAATGAGCTCCAAGATGTCAGTTCATGAACTAGGAACATACTAATGCAAGAAACTCCACAAACTGCCCACACCATTTGACATTCATCTACCTTTGGAGGGTTTAGCTACAACTCAATACTCATTTGCCAGATGCAAAATCTCATGGTATTTTAAAGATGAGGAAATCTCCAATAGATGTTCTCACTCATAACATAATCTATAAAAAATTTATATTTATTTAGTCGGGTATCACAGTGCATGTATAGAATCCAATGACACCTGCCAAGAGTTGGCTGTTTCTTTCCACCACATGAGTTCTAGGAATCACACTCATATGGTTGAGCCATTTTGTGGGCATTAATATCATTATTTTAATAGCACATTTTATTTTTAAAAGAATTTTCTACTTATATATTTATTTATTTAGCATCTTTGCTTTTTGAGACAGGGACTCACTATGTAGCTCTGGCTGGCCTTGAACTGTGCTGAGATTAAAGATGTTCACACTATCACTGGCTAACTTCAGACTTCTAAAACATACCAACCACTTACATAATTCCAATGGAAAAAATTCAGTTGGTACAAAATCACAAGTGAGTTTGATTTTTAAAAGCCAGACAAGATTAAATACAACCATAGCAAAGAGTTGCAAAATGATCATGACAACTCTGGAGAGACGTATATGTTTTAAATTAATAAAACAAAATGGCAATTTGGGCAAGTACATAGCCACTGAAATTTAGCAAAATATTTCACCAAGTATGAGTCCTGAAGATGTGCAAGGATAAATTAAGCATGTGTGTGTGTTGAATCAATTTGGACTGTTCATTAATAGAAATACAAATTATATTAAATAATATTTCCTCATTAGCATGGTATTTTCAAATTCTTTAAATGTATACATAAGTAAAAATGAAGCTAATTTCTTCTGCCCTACAGAAAAGACTGATTTCAATGAAGCAGAGAGTAAGCATTTCCTTGAGTGAAATAGCAAATGTTTTATGTATTTAACCTTGGTCGGCAGCTCCATGGGTGGCAAGGGCTCTGAGCCCCCTGTGTTTGCACAGTTCATCTGTACGTCCTGTTTCCTACACTAAATCCTACACAGGCATTAAATTTCTTAAATAACTTGCTAATATATCACTGTTCTCAGAGGAATTGCAATTCATAACTAATAATTTTAAGTGTGATTTTCATTCATCTCTGAGAACAGGTACATTTGTTAAGGAGCAAGACTGGATATAAGTATAATAAAACTTCAACTTGCCATCCTTAATTCCATTTTTCATGTTTCCAGGAAGACCAGATAAAATTTAAGATTTGTGGTATGAGAAAAAAGAGACTTTATTTCACTGATAAAAAATTTAATTTCTGGACCTTAAATATATCCAAATAACACATTGCTCAATGCCAACAAAAGTAGAAAGAGAATGGCCAAGAAAAAAGTTTGGTAATTATCAAATAAATGACTTAGAAAGAAACGGAGACAAACCAGTGAGTTTTACATAATAGATAATATAAAATTATCCACATGTGTACAGAAAAGTCAATTGAATAAATTGGCTCACCATAGCCAAAACATGACTTTTCAAGAATGCATGGGATACATCTAACAGCTGGTGGAAGTGGCCAGCCACTAAGCAGATCAAAGTATGGTTTATCTCCAGGATCAGAAGAAATCTTCAAAAACTTTTCCACTTGCGTCAACTACTTAAAAATTATATGAAATCTGCTAGTGAAAATTACTTTAATTTAATGATCTGTACTTGAAAAAGAGAAAGAAAATAAGCAAGCGCAAGATTCCCCCATCCCTCCGTCCCCCAATGAACTGTTTCACTCAGAGCAAGCTTCAATGTCCTCATGACAGTCAAGACATAATTTTGATAAGTGGACATAAATTAAATTACAAGCTATCAGGGATGCCCAGGCCAAATGAGTAACAATTAAAATCTTTAAAATCATTTAAAATCTTTACAAATCTGCACCAGTGCTAGCACAATGAGAAATGATAACTTCCAGCAAAAAGCAGGAAATACAAAAAATATTTTGTATAAAACGTTAACCACACAACAGTTAAGATTCTTTTGATTTAAAAATTTAAAGAATAAGTGTATTATCTAAGTCCTAATATTATATTGGAGTGAACGCTTTCTACACATCCTTATTTGAAAACTCAAAGTAACAGAACCAGAACTACATATTTTAAACAGCCAATTGAAAAACGAAGATTTTACTAAAATTAATTTCTTCAAATTATTTCATAAGTGGCTTGACTTATATATAGAACATAAATTTAGGGCTGAGAGGTATCTCGGTAGTTAAAAGCATATGCTTCTCTTCCAGAAGATCTAAGTTCAGTTCCCAGTATCTAAACTGAACAGCTTACAGTATCCTCTAACTCCTGCTATAGGTGACTGAACTCCCTCCCTATCTACGGAGGCCAGAAGTGGCCATCAGATTCCATACAACTATAATTACACATGGCTAAAAACCACGTGGTTACTAGGAATAGAACCCAAATCCTCTAGAAAGCAGTCAGTGCTCTTAGCTACTGGGCATTCTCTCCCATACACAACTTTTTTAAAGAACATAACTTTGTCATTGATACTATAGGAAAATGATTGTGTACATTACACACAGCTACTAGTATCAACTCCTGGACCAACTGTAAGAAGCATTAGAACCAAAAGTGCAAAATAATACTAGTGAATAATATTATGCATTTTATATAAATAATATTAATATTCATTTTCTTTTTTCCAGAGAGAAAACTATCAGAGACTGCAAATTGCCAAAGTAATTAGTTACAGGTATGTGAGTCTTCAAAAGTTTCCAATACCATGTGTATTCAAATGTTCCTCCTCTGTAGTATGAGGTTTCTGGCCTGGACTTTCGGGCCGCGCCTCTAGGTTTACGCCCACAGACCCACAGACCCTCAGAGACACACAGATGCTTAAAATAGTTTTAGGCTGATCGGCTTAAGGCCCCGGCATATAACTTGCTAACTCTTTACCCTTAATCTACCCCATGACCTTATCCTGTTCAGCCATGTGGCTCAGTACCTTTTCTCAGAGCAGCATGGTTGTCTTCTGTTTCTTCTGGCTTCTCTCTGGCTTTCTGCTCTGTTCTTCCTGTTCTTAGAGTCTTACTTCCTGTCTGCCTTTGGCCAATCAGTGCTTTTTATTAAACCAGTGGGTGGGACAATTATTTACAATGGAACAACATAATCCCCCTACACTCCTCTTTCAGTGGGGTTGGGCCTTGGGAAACATGCCTTAGAAAATGGAAATATCACTAAGTCAAAATGTATTTAATATCCCTAATCACGCAGATATTACAGCTTAATCTCATACGGTAGCAGATATATGTCTGGAGCACACTGCCAGCCCTGAAAATGTGGCACAACAATATCAACAACACAGCAGGACAAAAAAAAAAAAAACCCCAAATCCAGACCTCTCAGAATAGTTTCTACTGAATCAATAGCAACTTCTATAGTCAGAAAAAGTTTAAAACTCTCATGTTCAAAAGTCGAAATTGGAGAAATTTACATATTTCTTCAAAGTGCAAAAATTTTGTTTTATATCATGAGAATTAAAAGTTGTCATTAGGTACATGGTATTTACAAACAACATTAGGAGTGTCTCCACAAGCATTTTGAACCTTCATCTGAGGTGCATGTGGGCTCATCAATTATTATCAATCATTAAAATTGTTTAAATCTTGTAAGTTAACCATTATCTTTAAAACTCCAATAATTTTAAATACATTCTGCAGACTTTCATGATCTATGATGGAAGCATCCTGTGCACAAGTTAGATGAATGTAAATTTGACTGTTTGAGAGGAGAGATGGCTCAGTATGTTTATTAATTTAATCTAGAAAACAATTTAAGATCGGTGTTTCTACATAATCTTTTTGGGTGATACATCCACTGCTTGATATACAGATGATGTTAGAATCCCTTAATACTGCACTACACTTCCTCCTTGTCAGATGTATTCATACTTACTTTATAAACTACAATGCTATGATGCAGACTATAGATCTATTTACAAGTCTATAGTTTTGCTGAAATGTCTCCTTCATTATGATTGATGCCATGTTCTTTGACAAATATTTAATTCAAGATGATGATTGAGTATATTACCACTGTCATCTTGTTTCATGTTTGTGTTTTTCTCACAATTCAAGCTGTTCCTCCCACATTGCCTTTTAAAATCAAGTATCCCTCCCCATTCCCACCTGATTCATCCCTATCCTCACAATCCTCCACTACACACACACACACACACACACACACACACAAAATCTATTCTATTTACCCTCCCAAGGAGACCCAGGTTTCCCCCAGAGATCCTTCTGACACACCTAACCTCCATTGGTCTATGGATTGATGCCTGATTACCATTTGCTTAGCAGCTAATACTCGCTTATAAGTAAGTATATGCCATCATGCTTGTTTTTGTTTTTCTGGGTCTAGGTTACCTCACTCGGGATGATTTCTTTTCTAGTTACATTTGCATGACCTGCAAATTTCATGATGCCATTTTTTAATAGCTGAGTAATGCTCCATTATGAACATTTTCACTATCATTCTTCTGGTGAGAGATATCTAGGTTGCTTCCAGTTTCTGGCCTATGAGAACAGAGGAGCAATGAACATATTTGAGAAAGTGACCTTGTAGTAGGATGAGGTGTCCTTTGGGTATGTGCCCACCTGGATCTTGAAGAAAATCAACTTCAAACTTTCTGAAGAACTAACAATGATTTCCACAGTGGTTGAACAATATTCCCACCAGCAAAGGAAGAGTGTTCCCCTTACTCCACATCCTCACCAGCATGAGCTGTCACTTATGTTATGGATCTAAGCAATTTTGACAAGTGGAAAATGAAGTCTCAATATAGTTTTGCTTTGTATTTCCCTGGTGAAGGATGTTGAACATTTCTTTAAACATTTCTCAGTATTTTGAGTTTCCTCTATTAAGATCTGTACCCCATTTATAATTGTATTGCTTGAATTTTGATATCTAATTTGTTGAGTTCTTTATATATTTTGAATATTAGCATTAGTCAACTACCAGATGCAAAGTTGTTAAAAACTCTTTTCTCATACCATAGGCTGCTGTTTTGTCCAAATGATGGCGTGTTGTAGTCGGGTTTCTTGGTCCCAGGCGGCCAGAGGTCCGAGATCCACAGAACTGCCGCCCGAGACCCCTTAGCCGCCTGCTGCCGCCGCTCAGGTCCACAGAAATGACTCAGATGCTTATATTAACATTATGCTGTTTGGCCTATGGCTCAGGCACATTGCTAGCTATTTCTTACATCTTAAATCAACCCATTTCTATTAATCTGACTGCCACGTGGCCCGTGGCTCACCTGTGTTCCTTACATGTTTCTTCTTGGGTGGCTTGCTCAATCTGCCTCTCACTCCATCCTTTCTTTCCTACCTATTCTTATTCCTCCTCCTACTTCTTCTATGGTGTCTGTCATGGCCCAAAACAGCTCCTTTATTTAAAGATTGAGATTCACAGCATACAGAAAGGCATTTCCACATCACTTCCCTCTTTCTGTCTAATCAAAATAGAAGGTTTCAATTTTAACATAGAAAATTACATATAAAAAAATAGCTATCAAGCAAGAATTACAGTTACAATATCTAGTCTATTTGTATTTAGCAAAATTAAAGAAAATACTCTTATCATCTACCTTATCTTTATGAATCTAAAGTTTCATATCTAGTATACCATTTAAATGACTAAGAAAAACTGTACCTATAACTATCTAATCTTCAGCTATATCAAAGACCACAGAAGGATATATTTACCCAAGTAAACCAGAAGTGCAAGCGACTAGAAAGGACAGAGATGACACCTATCTGCCTGGACAGTCATCCAAAGTTCCTTTATAAAGTTGGGGCATCCATCTTCAGTCTACAGGCCCAGAGTCTCTTTTTATTTCAGTTAAGCAGGAAATCTGCTCTGCCCATTCTGGTATAGTTCATCAGTAGCTTCTACTCGAGTCCTGAAGAATGTCTGACGGTTTTCTCTGTAAAGCAGGAACCTGAATGAGGTCATCTCCTATAAGGTCATTTCCTATGGAACCTGCATGTCCACTCTAAACAGCATATTGTCAAACAGTCAATATAAGAACAGGTTCATGTCCAGTGACTAACCATTGCCACAAATAGACTCCATATGGAGTTTCTTTGATGCCCATTTTTTTCTTGAAGTAAATTAGTGCTGCCAGGAGCAGACCTGTATCACTGTCCAGAAAAGTCTAAGTTCTTAAAACATTTTAAATGCCATATTGTGTAGGTCTTAGAAGTATTTGAAGATTACATACCTAATTGATTCAGGTGTTGAATTTTCACTTTCCCAGATTAACCTTTTTACGTAATTTATACACCCTACCCTCTACCAATATTCTAGAAATATATGATGTTCCTTATATAGGTCAAGTTTTGGTTGTAATTTGTACTTTATCCTCTCCTAGATACTACTTCATAATAATTCCTATTGTACATAGTCTTAGTTTACAACCTTCTTAGTTAGACAAAAGGGGGAGATGTGGAGATTCAGGTGTCAGCTGATAAGATCTGAGGATACTTACCCAGGGTCCCGGGCCCCTGAGGGGGGTGTGGCCAACCCCATTGATATGGGGCTGCTGGGACCCCAGAAAGCCTGTTTGCCTGGTTCCTGGCTGCTGGAGAGACCGGTTTCAAATCCATTGTCCACCATTCCAGACTCCAGTCCCTGTTCAGGCTCCGCTATAAGCTGTCACCTGTACCGTGAGTGTTGGTTTATATTTTAATAAATATCAATCTTGGACTGGTGCCTTCTAAATAAAACTCGGCCTACAATGGTGTCCTTTGCCTTACAGAAGCTTTTCAGTTTCATGAGGTTCTACTTATTAAATGTTGATCTCAGGGCCTATGTTATCAGTGTTCTGTTCAAAAAGTCTTCTTCTCTGCCAATGAGCTCAAGGTAATTCTGCATTTTCTCTTCTATCAATGTATCTGGTTTTATGTTGAGGTCTTTGGTACATTTGGAGTTGAGTTTGTTTTAAGTATATTTTGTTAGACATTAAAATAGATACACCAGCTTGCTTCTTAGGTCCATTTGCTTGAAATATTTTTCCAATCTTTTCTTTTTCCCTGAAGTAATATCTCTGATGTTGAGGTATGTTTCTTGAACACAGCAGAATGAAACCTGTTTTTGCTTCCATTCTGTCAGTCTGCGTCTTTTTTTTTTTTTTTAGGAATTGATATCATTGAAAGTGAGAGATATCAATGACCAATGATTATTGATTTGTGCTATTTTGTTGGTGGAGGTGAGAGTGTAGTGGGATTTGTCCCTCCTACTGGTTTAATAAAAGGATGATTGGCCAGAAGGCAGAGTGGAAGTATGGGCAGGGCTACCAAACTAAAAAAACTCTGAGAACAGAGAGACAGGGCACAGATACCAGAGAGACACCAGCAAAGACTCCAGCAGATGTAAAGGAAAGAAGACAATCATGCTTCTCTGAGAAAAGGTATCAAGCCACATGGCTAAACAGATTAATGGAAATAGATTAAATCAAGGTGAAAGAGTTATCTTGCAATATGTCTGAGCCATATGTCAATCAGCATGAAATTACTGTAAGCCTTTCCGTGATTATTTGAGTCTAAATGGGAACAAGGCTAGGCTGGAAGGTCCAAGCCAGAAACTTATTATTACAGGAGGGGAAGGAGGAAGGGAGGAAAGAAAAGAAGGAGGGAGAAAGGGAGAGAGGGAGGGACCAACAGAGTGAGAGAGAGATTCTTTAGATTTTGCTGGTCTGAGATTTATTTCCTCTGTTCTCTTGGGTACAGTTAACCTCCTGAGGTTGAAGTTTCACTTCTATCACCTGTAGAACAAGATTTACAGATAGATACTATTTAAACTTGGTTTTGTCATGGAATATCTTATTTTTGCCATCTATGATTGAGTGTTTTTATGGGTATAGCAGTCTGGGCTGGCATCTGCGGTCTTTAGAGACATCCACTGAACCAGGTCTTTCTGACTTATAAGACTCCAATGAGAAGTCAGGTATAATTCTATAGGTCTGCCTTTATATGTCACTTGACCTTTTCCCCTCATGGTTTTTAATATTCTTTCTTTATTATTTGTGTTTAGTGTTTTGATTATTATGCGGTAAGAGCAGGTGCCAGCAAGTCACAGAGGAAGCAAGATAAGAACACTGCACTGAGCACAGGTACCAAGCCATGTGGCCAAACATGAAAAGAATCATATGAACATCTTCTATGTTCATATATGAAGTTTTAAGGTCCTTTTCTTATACTTTGGGTATTCTGGAATAACCATGGCCTTCTGTGTTAGGAAAGCTGGGCTAGGGTAGTGGCATATTGTCTAGGGTTCTTATGCAAGTTGTAGAAATATGAGTTTGGGGCTGACTGTAGGTCTAGGTGCTGATTTCTAGATTTATCTTTGTTGAGTGAGTCTTTTGCCACTAGGTTTCTGTTTCCTCCTGGAATTTTTAGTGTGATGGCTTTGTGTTTCCTGGTAGAAAATTTTCTTTAGACCTGATAGTTGTGGACACTGAGGGTTCCAGGTAAAATATGTTTCTGAGTATTAGGGGCTGACAACTAGGAGTATGAAGAAGTTAGAGTTCTGAAGGGGTTCACAGGAAGGAGGAGAACAGAGTGTCCCACCAAGATCTGCTTATTTCATCCCCTTGAAATGGAGGAGAAAATGAAGAGAAGTCACTATAAAGGGTGGGGAAGGTCTGTGGGATCCACAGGGAAGTGGCCAGAAAAGGAAATAAGGCTGCAGCAGGTGCTCTGTTGCAGAGATGGGACAGGGGGGTTGGGGTTTGGAAGAAAGGAGGGAATGGTGAAGGTCTTCAGTTAGCTTATTTCTCTGGCCTTCTAGCTGGTGTGCTCACAGGGAATCCCTGCTGGTGTTGCAGTCTGTGATATTGGGAAGAGTTGGGGGAAGGAAAGTTAGGAGTGGAGAGCTTTGTGGTCCATTGGGGATGAGGTTAAAGAGAAAGTGGAGGCTGCAGTAGACTCTGGATACAGAGACAGAGTTAAGGAGAGTTGGATCTGGTGGGATACAAGGACAAATGTGGATCTGCACTGAGGCTACTTGCTGTCCAGGCAGGAATGGCCCTTTGGTTAGCAAAGAGTGCCTGCTGGGGTTGGGGTCTGGAATAGAACATCAGTTGTGGTGGTTAGAATGGGTAAAATCTGTGGGACTCATGGAAAACTGGAGGGGTTGGTAAGGCTGCCACAGGTATTTGCCAAAGAGATGGGTTTGAGGTTGGGGGCTGGGTCCAGGGAAACAGAAGAATGAAGGCTTCCTACCTGGTTTTCTGGAAGGCATAGCCTGTGAGCTAGTAGGGGTGGAGGTTTGTACCTGATGGAGTAGGAGGCTATTTCTCTGTCTTGCTCTGCTGATGTGACCCTCTGGAATACCTGCTGGTGTTGGGGGCTGGGATATGATGTGGGAATGTCTTCCTGTATACTGTGAATATCAATCTTTAAATAAAGGAGCTGTTCTGGCCCATGACAGGCACCATAGAAAGAGTAGGAGGGGAAATCACAACATAGGTAGGAGAAGGGCAGAGTCAGAAAGACTGAGCCAGCTGCCAAAGAAGAAACATGCAAGGAACACAGGTGAACCACGGGACATGTGGCAGACAGATTAATGGGTTGAATTAAGATGTAAGAGCAAGCTAGCAATGTGCCTCAGCCATAGCCCAAACAGCATGAAGTTAATTATAAGCATCTGAATAATTTTGGGGGCCTGAGCAGCTAAGGGGTCTGAGACTGACTGCAGGTCTGTGGGTCTGGACCTCTGGCCTCCCAGGACCAAGAAACCTCATTATAACAGGGATAAACAGGTGAGTTGGGTGAAAAGATATTTGGGGTCCATTGGGGATAGGGTCAAAGAGGAATTAGAGACCTCAACAGGATTTCTGCTACAGAACTGTGGCTGAGACTCGGTGGACTGGATCTGGAGATGTCAAGGAGAGGTGTGGATCCACAGCCAGTCTACTGATTGCCCTGGGGAGTGATTCCTCCACAGTGTGATTTTAATAGGACCTTTGCTTCTCTGGCTGTCTTGCTTTGTAACTGAGAGTTTTTTCTCTAGTGTTATTTTTTCATCATTTTGTATATCTATCAAAGCTTTAGCTTGGGTCTCTGTGAGCATCAGGAACACATGTGCTATAAAGATATGAATTCAGACACAATACCTATATACATTAAAAATATACCTTGGGGATGTAAAGACAGTTCAGTAATTTGGACTTGTCATTCTTACAGAAGATCCAGGTTGGGTTCCCAGCATCCATCACCCAGCCCTCACAACCATCTGTAACTCCATTTCCAGGGACTCTAATGCCTCATCTAACTCTCATGAACCCCAGGCACAAATGTGGTGCAGAAACATATATGCATGCAAAACACATACGCACAAATAAAATAAATAATAAAACTGAAATTATGTTAGGTTTCTGATTTGTGGTTACCATGAAAGTGAACAAAACATCACAGGTGATGACAACTTAGATGACAAGAAATAATTCAAAATTCAAGCTTTCCCAGCCTGAGTTTTTGATGGCACAATTCACATCTTTTTACATTGAGCATTCCTTAAATGATTGAAGGTATCACTTTTGTCACATCCATTATGCCATAATCAAGTGAGCTACAGAACACCATCCATTTTCAACTCAACTACACACTAAGCCCCAGGGCAAAGGATATGGGCAGAAATATACCCCAACTCCTTTGTTTTTTTGTAACAGGATTGGTCTCCAGCAATTCCCAGTTGAGTCCATCACCTCATCTGAAACTCTGAGGACCACCTACAGGGCACTTGTTGCTCACACATTCTGGCCCTCAACAGAATTGCCTATTGAGCTCTACTTAAAAATTCTAATCTCTCTTCAGCCTATTTCCAGTTCCAAAAGTTTCTGAAGACAACTCCACAATAAGTTGACCAACCTTTAAAACATGAGCCTTTGAAGAGCAGTCCATATGGAAACTACAGTAAACCCTGTGTGTGAATAACCCGGCCTGCAACAGAGCTATTTGTGAAGAACACCTGTGGCTTGCAGAGTCTGAGATACTCTCACACTAGTCAGGAATGATCTACTAGTTCCCTGTACAAAGAAGTTAATTTTAGACAAAGGACTTCAGTAACTTCTGGTAGGAGAATGTTGTTCTATAAAATTATCTTTAAGATCCCTTTTACTCCTAATGATGCAGGTTTCAATTACTCAAAATGAGCAAGTATTGACATTACTCGTGCACCTTATAAGGTAAGGTTTGCTGCTGAACTGGGGATAATGGTACTTATGACAACCAACTCTGCACAATTGCACTGAGGATTAAAGGGGTCGTTTATTTTTAAAAAAGCATTGTGACTCATTCTTTTCAACCATTCAGTAAGTGCCTGTTATAACTAAGTTGACATAATTACATTAATAATATGCATTAGGAGATAACGTTTGTTAAAAGGCTTTGGAGAGTTATAAATGGAGGGAGAATCTCATCTTTTTCAAATGTGAAGAGCAAGAAACACAAGATCTCCATTGGATCCTATTGCCTCCCAAGCTGGCACCTCGGCCATAATCATGCACACACTGAATGCATTAGCTAGTGATGCCTTCTCATATTCTAAATGAGTTCTCTTTCAGAGGACACAATGATGTGTATGTGACTGCACCCAGTGCTGTAATTCATAAACACGTAGTCTCCGGTAAGAATGCTAGGACTGGGGGCTAGAGGTTGTCTTGATAACACTTGCTGTGTTCCACCTCTGCAAGTATTACTTTCAGAATCCAATAAAATAAAGCCTCTGGTACCTGGAAAAGCTGAACTGCATTATGCTTTTCAAAGGAATCACACATGAAATTGTTACAAACAGCATTCCAGTCTAAGCACGTTTGTGAACAGCAGCTCTCTGCACTGACTTCATCACCTTCCCACACCTTTAATAAAAGCAACTGAGAGTCTAGAAAACTGTAAAAGCAATTTACTTTTAGGTCATTTCATCATCTGATCCTTGGGGAGCGGCACTTAGGTTTGCTGATGTTCTTATCCCTTCCTGTCTCTGCTCGAGATTCACTGCAAAGTACAAGGGTACTTTAGGGTTTGGTTTGGTTTTCACTATTTTACAGTATCTAAAAGCAAATAGTTGAAGAAAGCATAGCCTACCACTTGAATACTATATAAGACTTGGTAAAGACATTGGCATATTAAATAATGTATTTACAAGTAAGTGATATATGTATATACTGCATGAGGTACCAGTCTATGAAATTTAAGATTTTAAAATATTAAAGTTCAAATATTAACAAAGCAATAGGCATATCAAACTTACCATTACAGGACATCTTCCTAAGTATACTGCGACAAAAATATTGGGATTATTACCTGGGCATCCAGCCTTGAAAAGAAAAGGGATCCTTCTTGAATGTTCCAAGCTTGCTCTCAACTTCCAGGTACATGGAACATAAATTAAGAGCTAGACCTCTCTTCCACCTACTGTAATACCTCACTCCTTCTTTTCACGAATATTTCTCTCCTTTTTTGTTTGTTGATTTGCTTTGGTTCTTGAGATAGAATCTCACTATAGCCCTGGCTAGCCTGGAATTCTCTATGTAGGCTGGTCTCAAATTCACAGAGATCTGTTTGCCTCTGATTGCCAAATACTAGGATTAAATGTGTGGACCACCCTCTAAACTTAAATATTTTATAATTCATTACCTGCCCAACTCTACTAAAACTCAGATGCTGTAACAGATAAAGCACCATCGTTATTTCTTGGACCACTGGTAAATAGTTTATTGCAAATATACCAAATTCATCAAGGCAGCAGTTCTCAACCTGTAGGCTGTGGCCACCATAAATGCTGCATGTCAGATATGCTGCATATCACATTTACATTAGGATTCATAACAGGTAAGTACAGTTACGAAGTAGCAATGAAATAATTTTGTGGGCGGGGAACATAATTTAAGGACCAAAGCATTAGGAAGGTTGAGCACAACTGCATTAAAGGATCCATCTATGATCACCTCCGTTTTGACTAAACAGAGCTGTGGTATGGAGTTCCATGACAGAAGTCCAGCCCTGGCTCTTAGCCACATTCTCAATGCTTCTTTATTTATGTGTAGTCCTACTTCAGATCCATCCACCACTTCTTTCCACCTCTTTGCTCCTCTGTCCTTGAAGTAACAATGTTCCTCTGGCACCTCAGAGCCGGACTCTGCTTAGTCCCTAGCCTCTGCAACCTTAACAGACCAACAGGCTAAACACTGAACTTCTCATGCACATTTTGAAAGACTAGAAGTTACATTTCCTCACATATAACTAACACCTGTTCTCAGCTCCTTGGTTTCTCAAGTATTTCTGGACTGCCTATCTACCACTTATTTAGAAGGGAAAGAAGCCAGGAATGGTTGAGCTGTTAACAATTAGAGCACTTCCCTAGTTACTATGGTCACTAAATAAGTATTTATTTTAAAATCCTCATTTTAAAAATTTAAAAGTTAAATGCAACTATATTTGTATGTAACCAAGATAAAATACTATGAAGCTTACCTAGCATAAAATACCATAACTCCTCCAAATAAAAAGACTTTTTAAAAAAAGAAGTTACTTTATAAAGCAGAATGCAAACATTTCAAAATGTTTAACACAAATATGTTAGTTAAATACTATATGAGTCCATAGCACTAAAAAGTTAGGTAATGGAGGAGGCAGTTCACTGAAGAAACTGCAATATTTGATCTATAATTTACATGGGATTGTAGAGAAATCCATAGCACTGATTTTAATCATTAAGACATTCTTAAAAATAAGGACCAAGACAGATACACAAAATAGCCTGGTAGGAAGAAATGATTTGATGTGGGAATGCCTTTCTGTATGCTGTGAAAGCAACCTTTAAATAAAGGAGCTATTTTGGCCCATGACGGGCACCATAGAAAAAGTAGGAAGAGGAATCAGAATAGGTAGGAGGAGCAGGGCGGAGGCAGAGAGAGACTGAGCCAGAAGCCTAAAGGAGCAACATGTAAGGAACACAGGCAAACCACGGGCCATGTGGCAGGAAAGATGAATAGAAATGGGTTGATTTAAGATGTAAAAGCAAGCTAGCAATGTGCCTGCACCATAAGCCAAACAGCATGAACTTAATATAAGTATCTAAATCATTTCTGGGGGCCTGAACAGCGGCGGGCTAAGAGGTCTGGGGCTGCAGGGTCTGTGAGTCTGGGCCTCTGGCCACCCGGGACCACATTGTAACAATGATTAATATAATTTGCAATCATTTTCAATAGAGATAGAAGGGGAAAGGATTATCATATAAAAACTACACTGAAAATATTTTTTTTTAAAAAAAAGAGAGAAATAGACAAAAACAAAAGAAAGTAATTCATGAGGTTTTTTTTTTTGTTTTTTTGTTTTTTTTTTTTTGTTTTTGTTTTTGGTATCAAAAGTGGCTTACAACAGGCATGTCAAGCAGGCATGGCAGTGCATACCTTTAATCCCAGCACTGGGGAGGCAGAGGTGGTCAGATATTTGTAAGTTCTAGGCCACCCTTGTCTACAGAATGAGTTCTAGGCCAGCCTAGAACAAAGAAACCCTGATTTGAAAAATCAACTATCAATGACCCAAGTTGAATATCCTACTAAAACTGGGGAAATGATTAGCCCTAGATCTATTCTTAATTAGGAAAAAAATATATTTATAAGACCTCGAAATGTCACCTTGATATTATTCTGCTTGAAGATTCCACTAGAACTGTATCAGAAAATCTTTTAAAAGGATTAAGAGCAGGAAGGTGTTTCTATGAGAACCATTTCTCTGCACATCATCAGTTAGATGCTTATCACAATTAATCATCAGTTTTTACATCTCACAACATAAGCTTTCCATTCACTATTTAACCATAAGCAAAGATTTAAAACTGTAACAACACAGTCAACTGTGTTCAACACCCTCACAAAAATGAATTCAGCCTTCCTCATCTTTGTGTTAGAAATTAATTCCTTTATTACCACAGTTGTAAAAGGCTCCAAAGGTATTTTTTAACCAGTATTTATCTAGATTTTATTATTGACTTAGGCAGGAAATACCTAAGACTTACTGTATTAGCACTAAACAAATGAAAGAATTTCTAATACTTGTTCAAGTAATTCCATTTCTGCTAAAGTGCTGTGCAGGAGGTAAGAGAAAGCCAATGAATAGACTGAAGGAAAAACCAAAGAACTGAATATATAATATAAATGAAACATTTCAGCAGGGAATGCAGAAGTGTGCACAAAGGTACGAAGGGGATACAGTTGAGACAGCAGCAGAGCCAGAACTGGGAGCTGCCCCAAGGCCAGCCAAAGCCTCTCTCGAAAGTCGCCACAATCACTTGCAAACAAGAGCAAGAAATCTAGGGACCTAAAGTAAAAAGACTATGAAATATAAACCAGGGGTGGAGACTCTGGGAGGTAATCACTCTTCTTTGCTTGTTGAGTATGAACTTGTTTTCTGGCTAGGACTAAAAAGGTTAACAGCTGGAAATGTACTAAATAGACAGTTAAGATAAAGGTAACAAAGATTGAGGTGTAGGAACTGCTAGGAAATTTAACAAGATTGTGGTTTTTATAACCTAATAATAAGAGCTTTATAAGGGTGAAGCTAAAAGAAGAAGCCATTAGACTTCTTTAAAAGGCCCTGCCTCATTTCCCAATTGGCATTTGTTCTTTATTAGGCAGGAGCATTGGATAAATCTATGTGTGTATATGTGTATTTTTAATCTTTTTCCATTATTTACCACATTCACAAACACATCAAAGTAACAAATGGATGTTATGTACCCCACACTGGATTGATTCTGCTTCTGTGCTGCCATGGGGGCTGTGGAACCTTCTGGAAACAATTTACATCTCTATGGCAGTTTCCTCCCATGTAAAGTATCAAGTGTCAATGGCTGATGGCTTTCTGGATTTTTACAAATTATTTTATTATTTGCTGACATGTTCAAATATTAAACATTTTGAACTATTTTAAAGACCACATATTCTACTCTGTTATATCTATAAACTACTTCCTAACAAAAATATACTATGTTTAATACCTTTGGAGGTTTAATTATGTTTTTGCAAGACTAAAACTCTATGTGGCACTTTATAATTTTTTGCTAAATTCCCAATGTTTCCTGTCTCTTATAACACCAATGAAGCTGGGGCTACTCAGTGAAAGCAGAGCTGTCATGACACTGGGTGATTTGTCCCTGAATTCTGAAAAACGAAGCTTTAAATCAGATACTGCCCACTATTTAATGAATATTTTATGAAGATGCAGCTAAGTAAATTAGAATTTGTACTGAGCATTTTGGAAATAACATGTGATTTATGAGGGTTTTGCAAAAATTATTTTCATCTAATCTTGTCTAGAATTCAGTATTAGTAGTACTGCCTTCTACAGTCTCTGCTCCACTGCCCAGGAAAAACCAGTAACACTTTGACCACAAGTCTCTGGGTATAGAAGGTTCACAGTCTTAGTTCCTTTTATTCTCGTTTCATTTAAATAGAAGCCAATGGTTTCCTGAGTAATTTTAGTACCAATTTAATTTTTATGCATTTACTTTTGATACTTTCAAATGCTACTTTTATAAATAAAAGCTTGTTATGAAAATGGTGAACATAAAATAAGAAAAGAAAAACAAAGAACTGGATGTGTCCCATGTTTATAGTTTTTATAAAGGACACTGGGGAAAGACCTCTCAGATAATCCTCTAGCAAGAAACAATCTGACAGAGGAAAATGGACCATATACATGGTCCCCAACTTAGACATTCCATTTAGAGTAATTCTTTTCCACAATGGTGTGACAGCTATTTGTATTCAACCAAACATTGACTATTGATATTCTTGACTAGTGCAAGGTTACTCTTTGATGCTACTTAATATAGTAAGAGCCAGTACCCAGTCAGCTACACAATTATGAGAAAGCAGCATTAATATGCCACAACAGGAGTTGCTAAGCTACAGTACTGTGTAGGTTACAGGTGTCAAATGTATTCTCATCATAAAATGGGCTTCTCAGAAAATGCAGTTACCTACTGCAAGCTGCAGAGCATATATATCATATAGTCTAAGAAACCCCAAAAAAACTATAGTTAAGTTAACTCAGAAAAAATTTTTGATAGTTTATAGGCTATACTAAACCGTATCAGATATCACATTTGAAGAAAAAAAAAACAGCCAATATAATAAACAATGACCTTTATTCATTAATGAGATAATAGCCAAAAGTAAACAAAATATACCAACTGAGCTCTAAGAAGGAAGGATGAGCCATAAACAAGCCTACCAGGACAATGTTCTCTCCATTCCCCAGCATCAGTACTAAAAGGGGAGATACAATAGGAATTGGCTACATCATGAGCAGAGATGCAGGAGGAGCCCAGGATTTGAAAATGGAGACTGAAGTGCAACCCAGGAGCCTGAAGCTAAAGAGTCTTTCCAGGAACCACAGAGACAACACCATAGGAAGAAATCATAGGAAACTGCCTGGGAAATGACAACATAGGTATTGAGAAGTAGTGGCTGAGCCAGAGCCATTTAATTACTACATACCCCTGACCCCTGACCGGCGCTATATGGAAACCATACAAGTGAACAGTGACAAAGCCAGGGCCTGCACAGGACAACATCTCTACCTGAACAATAAATAGCGCTGCCTGTATGCTAACTTCAGGAACTCAAGTCTAGAATCTGAAGCATGGGAAGAGTGAGCATCCAGCACAAGCAGAACAGTAAGTAGAAATTACCAAAAATCAGTGTTTCCTGTTGACTTCTGGGGAAAATCCTTCCAAGGCAGGACTGAAATCTACTGGATACCAAACAAAACTCAACCCCAAAGGTAGTTTGTTTGAAGTCACTGGAACATTAATTATATTCCCCAAAACAAGTTTATCAGTTTGAATTAGAGACACAAACTACTATCCCAATTATCTGACTTTGCCATATATAAGATCAGGAAAAAATCGAAACCCTACCCCAGTGAGAAAGAAATATTAACTAATGCTACAATCTTCATCTATTTAACTTGTGTTTTACTTTGTATTTTAATATTTTTCATTTTTTCATAAATATCTGTTTTGGCACCTATTATAGCATTTTTTTCACAAAATTATCCTTCTATATAACTCACAGGATCTACACCTCATCCCTATACACCCGTGCCTCACTTCACCCTCTTCTTACAGGATCTACACCTCATTCCTACACACTCCCTCCTCACTTCACCCTTCTCACAGGATGTCCATGTCATTCTTATACACTCCAGCTTCACTTCACCCTCTTCCTCCTCTTCCTTCACTCTAACCTTCTAGAGCTTCTTTAAGATGTTTCCTAAGGACACAGCAACATGCCCTTTCTTACTTTTCCCACTTTGGTATTTTTCTCCATTGACCTAGAAGACAGTTTAACTCCCTGCTGTCTGTAACCCTGTGAGTAACAGCTTAGTATACACTGCATTACCCTTTCCCTTCAACCTCAAAAGGTCCTGACTGTTTTTAAAGAGTATTACAATACTTACTAATAAGTTAGAATCTCTAGCTATTGTTGCTTCTTCAGCAAATATTCCTGGTACCGAAATCCCCCAGTAAACTGCAGAGGTAAGCTCCTTAACCTTACCACAGCCCAGTCCTATTAGGGTACACAACTCCTAAAGCAATAATACTAGATACATGAAAGTTAGGTGCAGTAGGTAATCCTTTGAAAATATCGATTCCAAAGTAATAGACTGCTATAAGAGATACTTAGATAAAATAAAAAGAAATACAAAACAAGGATTAAAAAAAACCAATAACAACCATAAAAATATTTGGTAAAATGGAAAGAACAGAGGCTAGAGAGATAGCTCAGAGGTGAAAAAACAGACTGTGCTCCCAGAGGACCAGAGTTTGGTTCCCAACACACATCAGGTAGATCACTACTACCTGCAACTCCATACTCCAGAGGATTCAAGGCCATTTACATACTATGCACTATGTACACATATACATAACAAAATAAAATAAGTATTTAATAAATCAGAGAATATAAATAAACTAAATAAAAATACATCTAATAGAATAAAGAAAACAATAAAAGATATGAAAAGAAGCCCAATAAAAAGGTTGAAATACTAAAAAGTAAAATTGAAATTTTAGAAATAGAAACTGATAGATTATTAGAAAAACCAATAGAATGGTTTAGGAAAGAACAGGCATCTTTATAAGACAAGGTTTATAAATCATGGGAACAGAAGGAGAAAGACTTTGGGGCAAAGGTTATCAACACTAATCAACAAAATCACAGCAGAAAGAAAAAAGATGACCATTTATGTTCAAGAAGCAAAGATAAAAACATAGAAAAACTATAGTCTAGTTAAGACCCTAAACGTGGACCAAAGAAAAAACTACAGAAAATTTGCAAGATGGAAATGGAAAGTCCCATATAAAACAACCTCATTAAACTTGCAGCAAATTTTTCAACAAAAACTAAAACTTGAGTTATTTTAGAATTCCAAACGGTAAAGAAAATAACTACTAACCATAACTACTATTTAACAGAAAACTATTCATCAGAACTGCCAGAGATAAAGCCTTTCCATGATAAACACAAAAGTATAAGAATTCAGCAGCATTAAGTCAGTGCCACAAAAGATTCTAGAAGAAACGCCATGCACTTGGAGAGAGATAACAACATGTACAGTACTAGGTCAAGAACAAGCTACACTAGAATAGTTAGAACCTCAAGTCAGAAACGGAAAATATTTAACAATACAAAGTCAACAAGTGACAGGAAAGAACAACTCCAATAATAACTTGAGTGCTAACTGTCTTAATTTTCTAACATAAGGCACAAATGAGTAGACTGGTTTAAAAAATAGGATCTTAGTTCTTGCTGAGAAAAAAAATACCTGACTATCAAAGATAAACCCTGCCTTAGCTTAAAGGACACAATGACATTCGAATGCAAATAGATATAAAGAGTGAGCAGGTGTCACTGTTTTAATATCAGACAAAATGGCAATCTTAAAAAAGGTAATAAAGTTTATTTCATAAGATTTGGAGAATAATCAAAAAAGGTACAGCAATACTAAATATATAAGCACCAAACACAGAGGTGCATATTTCATGAAACAAACACTTCTGGATGTAAAGACAAAAAATAAAACAGGTACAATAATGGTGAGTGACTTCAATAGCCCACTATCATGAACAGATAGGCCATTCCAAGACAATACAAGTATAAAAGCATCTTGGTTAATGACAGATCAAATGTACCTAAGTAATCAACAGAATATTCTATGTAAATACTGCAGAATATACAATCTTCTCAATAGCTCACGGGGCTTTCTCTAAAATAGATTGTATAATAGGAGACAAGGAAAGTCTTAGCAAGCATAAGAAACTCACAATAATTCACATATTATCTACCCAGTAGCAATGAAGTAAAGTTAGAAATCAACAGCACGAGAAATCACAGCATATTTGCAAACTCATGAAGATTAGCATAGTACTGAGTGATGAGCAAGTCACCAAAGAAATCAAGAAGGAAAACTGAAAATTCCTCAAAGCAGATGATAATAAAGACACTACATATCAAAAGCAATTGCATACAATGAAAGCAGTCCTTAAAGTGCTAGAAATATCTATGTCAAAGAGAAAGAGGAGGGGAGGGCGCTTAGGGTATGAGAATATTTGACAAAACGGCAATCTAGGAAAAGATAGTAAGTCAATCTTAAGTCAGCACATTAAAAAAATAATAAAGATTATGGCATTAATTAACAAAGTAGAAATGAAAAAATACAAATAATTAATGAACTAGAATCTTTGAAATGTTTAACTAACTCTTATCAAACTAGCCAAAAGAAGGAGAAGACTCAGACTAATAGAATTAGAGATGGAAGAGAAATCATGACCACAGATACCAATACAATTCAGAAAATCATTAGGATTCACTTAAAAACTAAAATGAAATAATTGGCTGAACTTCCATAGCATATAGCTTACCAAAATTAAACCAAGGGGGTATAAACAATTTAAACAGATCTATAACAAGCAATGGAACAGAAACTTCAAAAAAATTCCTCAAAATATATAAATGCCCAGACCCAGATGTATTCACTGCTGAATTCTACCAGATGTGTGAAGAACTAACGCCATGCTCCTCTAACCACTTCATACACTAGAAAGGGAGCAAAACCATCGCAGGCTTTATGAAGTCAACATTACAGATATCAAAGCCGGATAAAAACACAGCAACAAATATGAAACTGTATGCCAATATCCCTGATGAACACAGATGCAAAATTCTCAATAAAATACTTTCAAAAAATTGAAGAGAACATTAAAAAATCATTTATCACCGTCAAATTTATTTTAATCTAAAGATGCAGGGGAAGTTCAATATATAAAAATTAAAAAAACATAATGCATCACATAAACTAACTCAAGGACAAAAATCCCACAAGTGCGAATTTGACAAAATCCAATGTCCTTTTATTTTAAAAGCCCTTAAGAAATAAGGAATAGAAGAAATGAAATGTACCTAAACATGATAAAATTCTATAAATCTATATATAACAAACTTACAGTTAACATTATGCCACAAAGGAAAAACTCAATGCATTTTCCATTATGCAATTCAGAACCAGACAAGATTGTTGACTTACTCTATTCTTATGCAAAAGAATGCTCAAGGTTTTAGGCAAAGAATAAAGCCTAGAAAGAAAGAAAAGGATACAAATGAGAAAGGAGCAAGATGGTATGATCTTTTTTATATAATAATTAAAAAAAAAACATGGATGCATGGATGGCATGATCTTATACATATGAGACTAGAATGATTCTAGCAAGTAACTTTCAGAACTAATGAACACTTTCTTAGCTGGAGACAGCAAGAGCATAGAAAGTTGTAGCTTTCTTAGATGCCAATAACATACATGCAAATAAATAAATAGATAGATAGATAAATAGATAGATAGATAGATAGATAAATAAATAAATAAATAAATAAATCAGGAAACAATTCTAATCCTAAAACCTTCCAAAATAATACTTTGAAATAAACCTAACTAAGGAAGAGAAAAAGACACTATAAGACTTGGAAAGATCTCCCATGGTTATAGATTGGCATAACTGAACTCTAAACATGGTTACATTACTGAAAACATTCTATAAAATTCCAATGGCAGTGGTATTCTTTACAAAAGTAGAAAACAGTCCTAAAATTCATAAGAAAACATAAAAGATTAAATAAATGAAGCAATCTTAAGCAGAAAGAACAAAGTTGGAAATATTACCAGCCCTGAAATCAAAATATATTAGAGTCATAGTAACAAAAACAGCAAAGCATTTGGATAAACAGACCCGTAGATCACTATAGAAGAATGGGGAACCTAGACCATATGCATAGATGACTAGAAGAATGGAGAACCTGGAACAAACATGTAGATCACTGGAAAAATGGAGAACCCAGAACAGACACGTAGATCATGCATGGTAGAATGGAGAACCCTGAACAGACACGTAGATCACAGTAGAATGGAGAACCCTGAACATGTAAGGCCCCCTCCCTTTTGCTTGTTTTAGCAAATTTCTCTTACCCAAGAAGTAGAGTTAGCAACAGCATGTTGTAAGGACAGTAAGCAAACTCGCCTAAGACATATTAACAGGACAGTAAAGATTAGCTTCACTGATAAAAGAAAAACTGCAGTTAAGACTAAGTCCAGGTGCCTAGGGTAGAGACAAAGGAATGTGGTTAAGAGCCATGGTCAGGAAACAGCCCCCAACCAAGGATTCAGCTGGGCAGAGGGGGAAGGGAGGGGAAGCAGTTACTTAGCTATGTGATCAGGCCCAGCCGGATCAGGGGAGGAATTCCAGAAAGAGATAAGGAACAAAAGAACAAACAGCAGGCCTGGGGCGGTGATAACCAGGTCGTTTGGTCAGGCAGGATGGCAACCTGGGGGCCCTCACCCCTCAACTTCACCCCTCAACGGGTGATTTCATTCAAACCAGCCAATGAAAACCTTGTAACTTCGCTTCTGCTTCTGTACGCACGATTTTGCTTCCCTAACCCTATAAAAAGGCCCTAAACAGAGGGCTGGGCGCGCCAGCCATCCCAAGTGGCTCGGTAGCCCGCAGGTCCTGCGTTATTCAATAAACCTCGTGCTGTTTGCAGCTGATCTGTGGCTCGGTCCTCCTTGGGTCATGGGGTCTCCTCCCGAGGAAAGGTCCGTTTCGGGGGTCCCAAACCCCCGGGGGTCTTTCAAACAGACACGTAGATCACCGTAGAATGGAGAACCCAGAACAGACACGTAGATCACAATAGAATGGAGAACCCAGAACAGACACGTAGATCAGTTATAGAATGGAGAACCCGGAACAGACACGTAGATCAATTATAGAATGGAGAACCCAGAACAGACATGTAGATCAATATAGAATGGAGAACCCGGAACAGACACGTAGATCAGTATAGAATGGAGAACATAGAACAAATGTATAGATTGCTGCAGAAGAATGAAGAACCTAAAACATATTTGTAAATTGCTGTAGAAGAATAGAGAATTAAGAAGTAATTCCACACAATCCCAAAGACACCTAATTCTTGATAAAAATATTAAAAGCAGTCATCAGAAAAAGATTCCTGAATAATGGCTTTGGAAATACAGATATGCATGCATACTAGAAAAAACCTAGATCCCCATCTCTCACCCTGAACAAAACTCAACTCCAAATCCAATAAAGATCTTAATGTGAAACCTGAAATTTTCAAACTGTTAGAGGAAAAAACTGTGGGAATACTTCAAAATATAGGCATAGGCAAAACCATTCTCAAAAGCATTCCTCTAAATGACTACATCAGCCTCAAAAAGGTAAATATCATGTATTCTCTCCTTTTTGAATCCTAGATATTATACAGATGCATAGACTCACATAGGTATTCAGGACATGAGAGCAGTGATAACTACCCCAGAGACAAGAGAAAGGACTGGGAGGAATAGGAAGAAAAATGAGGGTCAAAGAAAGAGTGTGGTGAGAGCACATTGTGTAGTCACAGATCTTACCAACCACAGTATTAGATGCAATGCATACACACCAACATACACACACACATAGACACACAGAGACACAGACACACATACCAACACACATACACACACACATAGACACACAGAGACACAGACACACATACCAACACACATACACACACATAAACATACATACGTACACACACACCAACACACACATACATACCACACACACATATACACAAACATACATACACACACATACACATAGCAACACACACATACCAATACACACAAATGCACACACACCACACACACATACACACACATACCAATACACACACATACACACACCAAACATCACACCTCAAAGTGAATTCAATCATATCTTTCATAAATTTTTGAAGAAAGTATTGATTTTAACCTATATTTTAGACTTTTCTTGCTGAATATCATAAGCTACCTATATTGTGAATGCTTTTGCATGAATTAATCTATAACAGAGTATTTTTCTTCCAGATAGAGAATAGTCAACCAGTGAGAAACATGTCTTTTTATCTGACAATGTGTTTCCAAAGGTCATAACTAAAAGATTTTATAGAACAACAAAAGTCACCAAAAATACACACAAATTCATTAAAACACAGCACTGTGAATAATTCTATCCAGCAATCTTTTTTCTAATTTTAATGAAACATCTGTTTTAATCAACCAGCCAAGATTACCAACAATCTCTGGATCATTGTAGAAATAACTCTACCAAAACAAAGATTTTAAGTTGAGCAAAGCAATGCTAGCTTCCAGCATGATAGATGCAGAGGGAGACAATTGAAAAGCTATTAGCATCTGATAATGGTTGCATGAGGGGGTCAGTTGCTCTAATGATTCAACACATATATGGTGACCACACAGCCGAGCTGGCCCCAACCCCTAGACAAGCTGGCAGAAGACAAACTGAACTCAATGAAGAAAGAAGAAAAAAACTTATGTCAAAGTTGGGTAGGAAGGGATGGAAGGCTGAGAGAATAGTCATAGAAGAAGCTGAGAGAATCAATATGTTCAAAATACATATGCTGTTTTTAAGGAATTAATAAAATATAAAAGCCAAATGCAGGCTTAGTCCTTAAATATTACTAAATGTTATCAACACAAGAATTTGTCAAAGTAAGTCAATGTAAAAACAAAAGGCAAATAAGAATGGTGACCAAAGAGATGGTGCACAACAATATTTTGAAAATGGAGGGAAAACAAACAAATTTTAGAGAACTAAATTTACCCAAAATGTTTCAGAAAATGACCATTTGAAATGAGGCTTGTCCTATTACACAAAATTCACAGGATTGCATAATAAGATTATGAAAAAGGAAGTGCTTTAAAAATTATTTTAAAAAGTTTCTTAGTTCTTTCCAAAGTTCTTCATTTTCCCCTTGTCTTCATGTGGAAATTGCGTGTCCTAGTTTAGCTGGATCTTAAAGGAAAAACTACCTACCCCTGCCAGTTTATCCGAAACAATGAAAGTCTCCAGCATTCAAGATGTCCGAATGCCTCTGAGTTCTCATTAAAGACTTGTACAAAATCGAAAACAAATCCAATCCACTATACCAAGACTCAGGAGCATATTCCTTGTTCTTTCCAGTGCATAATTTCCTAAATATTATCGATTCAGATGCTGATTGGCCCCTTTAACGAAAGAAACCAAGGAATTTCAAAGGACTTTTGTATCTACTTGGTACTATGAGAAAATGTGAGCTCCACATTACTAATCCCAACACCAATACTTAACACTTAAAACAACCCAGGGCCAATGTGATGGCTCTGTAGATAAAGGCATGAGAACAAGTGTTCAAGTCCCAGAACCCATGTATTAGAGGAGGTAATTGGCTTCCACCATTATCTTCTGAGCTACACACATGCATGTACATGCACACTCATACACACGCATATGCACACTCACATACACACTCATACACATGTGCATGCACACACATGCATGTGCGCTCACACACACATGTGCACACACACAGACTCAAACACACACGCATGTGCAGACATGCATATGCACATACATGTACATGTGTGCACACACACACTTACAAACGCTTGTGTGCACACACACACACAATTATCTAATCAATTAAGCTGTAATTTACCCACTAATTCCTGCGTAAAATGCTTTGGCTTAGTTGGCCTCCGGTCCCTTTTCCTGTATTTGACTCAACAGCATGAAAAAAGAAGACAATGAAGATTCTAAATTGGCAGATGTTAGTTAAAAACTTCACAAATGTCTGAAAGAAAATGAAATAATCATAATTTCACTTGGTTTTAGATGACTCTCCTGTGGAGCGTCAACTTGGAAGTTGATAATCCTTATGCGAATCATTTAAGACAAAACAGAGCCTACAATTTGGGAAGAAAGAGTGGAACAATCATGTAATCATAGTACTTGAAGGTGAGAAGTTCAAGGTCATTCCTGGCTACACAGTGTAGGCTACATGAAACCTTGTATCAATTAAAGTTATATTATATATCTATTGAATCACACTAGTTCAAAGTAAAACTATATATTTCTTTATCATTTATAATTCAGAACTTATTTGTGATGAGTAAAGAATACTGTGTAAAAACAGCCAGATGCCTTCTTGTCTAGCCTTAGAATTTGCAGTCATTTAACTATAGTTTCATTAAAAATCAAAGCAAAAGCATATTTTGTATTGATTCTTCAGCAAAGTTAATTTAGAAGAAGCAAAATAGAATGGCCTCTGAGAGCTCTAATACACAAAGTTAAACAAAATGTTATGAATATGACTTAAGTAAATATTAGTGTAATAAATATAAACAAAATTCATGTTTATAATCTAAACACCAATACTACAGGCATACAAATAGATATGTATTTTCTTTTATGTTTAATGTATAATCAAATGGACTTAAAGCCAATTTATCCAATTGTGTAGTCAAGTATTTCCATACTAAGTTGGAGAGGATAAGGAAATTGATTGCTGGGGGGACCCACTGGCTTTCCAATGTCATTGACCACATGATCACAGTTAGAAGGCAGAGGTCAGCAGGGAAGTCTAAGAACTTGGAAGTTTTTTCATGTTGATGTATACTCTCCAATGAATCCATTTTACTCACTCACCAACACTACAACCAGAGGATAGAGAAGCGGGCGGTGGCTCTCTTCAAGTGTCCTCAGGAATGTCTGGGTTTCTTGAAAGCCAGAGGAAACAACCTCAAAGACAAGAAAATAAGAAAGTGAAAGAAAGTTCTCAGAGAACAGAGGTGGACAAAGGTGGACAGAAGTGGACGGAGGTGGGCTTGTAAGAGATAGGTCATACTCAAAGGATTTATCAGAATTAACCATTAAACCACTTTAAAGGATATCCATAATTTATGCATATTAAGAGCTGAGCTATTGTCTGGTTCAAACTTATGTTATAATACTTGCTTTACACATGCAACATTTTAAAATACTGACTATAGAATCAATATTTGCATCTCATTCTAGGAATTGGGTTCAGAAAATGTTTTCCTATTTAAAATAAGAAATACATTTTTAAAGCACATAGTGAATAGGACAACTAATCTGTCAAAATCTTCTGTTGCATATGTATGGGTCAAGAAGAGTCCATTGTCTCTAACACTGTTTGCTCAGGTCTCAAATGCTCCCAGTCATGTGTCTTTAGTACTTACATTCACACAGATGAAGCTATAGCACCGGTCTAGCAGGAAGTTCTGAATGTCTCCGCCTGTAGGATCCAGAGCTATAGATGTGATGTTAATACACTAAGAGAAAAAAACACATCAGAAGACATTTACAAGCTGAGCAGATGGACTGACATGAACATAAGTGACTTTATGACAAAGCAGCAAGTTTGCCATAAACTCATGGATCCTTCAGTATTATTACAATAATATATCCAGGCTGAACTCTATCAGAGCGCCACAAAAGAATTTCAGTTAATCTCAATAATGTATACTATTTTTAAAAAATGTAGAAAACTGTTCCAAATGGGGAAAATGTTAGGGCCAAACAAAACAAAAAACTAAGGGACAGGCAAGGCACCTGGCTTATGTTTTATGAAGAATTTCTTACAGTAGATTTCAGGAACAAGAACAGAAAGGCAGATGTGGCAGAGCTGGTGAAACTGCAGAGGCTTGTTAAATGCCATAGTTCAAACAATATATTTCACTTCACCTGGAGTGACTAAAAGCTGGGAAAGCACTAAGAAATTATTACAGTGATGTCTGTTAAAGAGAAATAGGAACTAAGCCTGGGCAATAATATCTCAAAATAAAGATTCTGCCAAAAAACATCTTCTAGGACATCTGAGTGTGGTGGTGCACATCACTGATTCTAGCACCCAGGGTACATTTGGATCTCTGTGAACTCGATGCCAACCTGCCCTTCATAGCGAGACTTGTCTTAACAAATAAACAAAAAGTAGTAACTTCAGACTAGATTAGAAGGGACAGTACATCAATCATAAAAATTCTCCCAATAAATTATTTAATATATCTTGGCATGATCTTGCTTTAAATTTTTCTTTAATTACAAACATGAACTTAAGAGTTGTTGTGTAGGGTTCTCTTATAAAATAGACCTGTAATAATGTTCCAGGAACTCACATCTCATGGTTCATACCTGCATGGCATTTACTACACTTTACAATCTATATTTCTAAAATACAATACTGTTTCTGACATATGGAACTGTAGTCCCAAGATGCCCTACACACTACTGGTTGGTGGAAGGGAAAGATCTTCAGAACTAGTCCTGATATAGAAATTAGTTCACTGATACCTCTTAATATTTTATTTTGAAAAATTTGTACTGAGCCCAAAGTTCAAAGAGAACACTGATTTAATAAAACCAAAAGCAAAACCAGGCAGCATATACAATTAATACAGAAAGAGAGATCAACTCCCCTGTGCTTCAAGCTTCACCAACAAAGCCCATCCTTTGGATGTTACAAGGAGAGAATTTTTCACGGCCTCTAAAGTATCCAAATAATTTCAAGGACTTTAGCAGCTAACTTGCTCCAGATTCTTCCATGATGTTTGTATAGCAGACCACTTGCAAGAAAAACCATGCCTTTCCTCCTGCAGACTCACTCACTTTTTAGAAATTAAGACTAGAGATGTCAGTCTCCCTGGAGCATTTCCCAAACATTCCTGAGTCATAAAGATGTGTCTCCCATGTGACTGAAGCATGGCAGTTTGTCAGCACCCAGTCTTAAAGGTTAGACATTCCTAATATCAGGATATTTTTTTTTCCCTTTAAAAAGACTTTGTTTCCCAGACAATCAATTTCCCTCCTGTCTTTCCAAGTCCTCCCTCTAACTCCACTCTCCCCCAACCATCCACTCAATTTTCCTTCCCTTCAGAAAGGCTCAGGTCTTCTGTGTTTATCAGCCAGCCAGAACCTGAGAGAAGAAGAGCAAGTGGGGAAGAGCCTTGACTGCACTGGCACTGGAGACAACTTCCCGAACGGAACACCAATACCACAGGTTCTAAGATCAATAGTTAAGAAATGAGACCTCGTGGAACTGAGAACTGTCAGTAAGGCAAAAGACACTGTCAGAAGGGACAAAACAGCAGCTCACAAAATGGAAAAGTTCTTCACCAGCCCCACATCTGACAGAGGGCTGGTCCAGATCTCAACAGAGAAATTTCAGCAGAGGAATCTCAAACGGCTGAAAAACACCTGAAGAAATATTCCATCCTTAGCTATTAGAGAAATGCACATCAAATGACTCTGGGATTCCATCTTAAACCAGTCAGGATATTTATAAAGCGCCAAGAGCTACATTGTCAAGAACAGCTAGTCTAACAGAATCTCTCTAGTAAGAACTGCATTTCTGAGAGCAAGCTCTGTCCTCCTATTCTCCCTTCTATAATGGCAGTAAAGAGTAAATTATCTTTTCATAGGGCCTGGAGTCTCAGGCCTTCAACAGGATGGATAGGACTGTGCCCAGATAAGTTGTGTGCATGGAAGATGAATTCTCTCTCATTTGTCAGATATGAATCCAGATAACCACAGAATCAGAACTTACCATGCAGATCCCTAGATTTAGAAAAATTAATTTAGTTTAAAAACTTCCTTTTGCATACACCTAAATGAGATCTGTGATGAAATGTGAGCCTTAGTTAAGATTCTAAGCGTAAAAAACAGGTGAATTTCTTGAGGACAGAGTATGGAAGAGTTGAGAAGAGAAAGACATTTTTAACCACTAGTAAATGCTTAACAAGGTTTAAAGCTTTGTCATGGATAGGAAAGAAGGGCATATATATTTTAATCACCAAAGAATAATCTCTGAGTGTTGGACTCAATTTGATGCTGTAACTACAAGAACAGCAGGATGACCTAAAGGCATAAATATATTTCTTATAAAAGGATAAACTACACATGAAAATTTTTAATTTAAATGAAAGAACACTAAATGCAGTATAGCTGAAACCATTGAACAAATTGAGATAATCTTTAACGTAAAAAAAAAACTAATTTCTAATGATTAAACAAAGATACTATGAAATATAACACAATAGAGACCCTGGAATATTAATGACAACGTTATATATCTGAAAGTCAGTGTTGACATCTTTCTGTGAGGAGGGGAAGCAATCTGGATCATACTCTGCATCTTAAAAGGTAACGGTATGTCTTACATAAATTTATAAGCAATAACTTGTATCAAAAGAAACTGGCTTTTTAATATTGCCCTACTTCTTAATTCATTTTCATGAATTTTTATATTGGATTATATTTATCTTCAAAAGCTTTGTTTAGTTGTATTTGGTTTTGTATATGTATAACAAATGCACAAATGTGACAATGTGCAGATCATTGCCTGTGTGCAGAGGTCAGACAGCATGGGCATCTGTCCCACCTTCTACTCTGTTTCGGAAAGGATATGTTGTTTAATGCTGTGTATGCAAGGCAAAGAGGCCAAGAGGTTTCTGAGGGATCTTCCTGTCTCCATCTCCCACCTCACAGTAGAATGCTGGACTTGTGTCTAATGTCATGTGAGTTCTAAGGATGTAAACTCAGGTCCTCGTGTCCATACAGCAAGCATCTTGCCCATTGAGTCATCGTCCTAGGTTTTACGTTTCTAAGCAGAGACTGTGCCAGCTGTATATTCCTTGAGTCTGTTGTTTTCAATTCTAAGACTAACTTGACTAGGAATACAGTTTTCATTATGTGGTAATATACTTTATAATCCCAGCATAGGAAAAATTGAGAGTGGTGACCTACGCCTTTAATCACATAACTCCAGAGACAGAGGTCTTCGTGTGCTTCTGTGAGTTCAAGGCCTAACTACCAAATAGTAGTAGCTCACACATATAATCCTAACTCTAGGAATATGATGCAGAGTTGAACCCGGAAGTGAAACAATTGGGCAAAGAAGGTATATAAGGCAGGCATAACAAGATAGAGATTTATTCTGTTGAAGCAAGGAGAACCCAAGCTGAGGAATCTGGAACATAGCTTTTACCCTGAGAAGTTAGCTGGGTCAGAATTGACTGTGGTCTGTTTCCTCTCTCTGATATTCCAGCTTTTACTCTAATATCTGGCTCTGGGTTTTCATTAAAATACAAACTAGAATTCATGTTTCAGCATTATGCTTCCACTCCCTCATAAATCTGTACATACTGTTCACTCCACCCAAAGATCACACTCTTCCCCCTGTTCTTCACTCCATCTCTCACTCACCAGTTCTATACTGACCACTGTCTTGGCTAGATTTCTAAAGTGCATTTTCATGGATGTCCTCAGAGATGTGATATCTGAAATTCTCTTTCCTCCTGTCTTTGTAGGTGAAGGACAATCAGATCTGGGATGATATTGCTATTCATTAGAAACTTGTAGATTAGGTTCCATCAATCTTGAGTAGCCTCTGTAGGAATTTAAAGCACAGTGGGTATTCCTAACAAATAAAGAAAGAGACTCGCCCTAACGTAAGCATGGCACTGGTGTCTCCAATGTCCTCAGTGAACAAGGATCATGTTAGCTGACGCAAGCAGGCATCATTCAACATTGCCACTCTCGGGCACAGTACAGGGAACAATCTGTGGCTAGAAGAACTTTCTCTAAATATTTTGGTTCAAAACCATTTAAATACTTAAAAACAAATTTCTAAGACATTCAGAAAATTAGGAAAGTATAGCAAAAATTAAATGTATTCCTTAAAACATAAACCATGTACCAGTAAAGATCACCATGAACTACTGAGAAGGTCTGCACAGTGGAAACACTATTTAAAGCATTGGGCATTTATGAAGAAGACAAATTGTCAAGAAGCTTCCTTCCAAGAAGAATTAAGGCTTAATTAAGCCTGAAAGGCTTTGCCTCAAGCCCCCTGAGTCATATATTCCAGAATATTTCTGAGAAACCAACCTGCTTTTTACAGAACATGTTGGTTGAGTCATCTCAAACTCCAAAACTGCCAATACCCCACCCCCTCCCACTGACATGCAGCCTCAGTGTGGGTGTAAGCAAGGGAGTGCTAGAGACATGCATGTCCCTCCAGGCTGAGGAAATGGTAAATTACTATAAGAGCTCTTCTTTCCTTGTTTGGGGCACTTAGCTTTGAGTCTTCACTGTGGACTTCCTTCATTTGCTATTCTTATGAGCATAAAGTCTTGAGCTCAGCTCCCTGGCTTTCAATCTATCTCCAGAATATTATTTTTTGTGTGACTTCTATAAGAACTTCTGTGTCCTGTGGCCCAATTTATTAATTGGTAAAATGAATACTTGACAGAATTCATAGGATCTGTTTATAAGTGAGAGGCAAGGATTGCTACTTATGTCTTTCTTAAAATCTGAGAAACAATGCACCTGTAGGAAATCAATGGCTGTATTGTGAGTTTATAAATATATGAGACTGCCACGCTGTCTGCTATTCTCTATACACTAAAGCCCTCAACCATGAACACTGAGCTGCTGTCTGATGCCACAGTTCCTCAGCAAGACCCAAACCTTAGCCAGCTGATCACATCCAAAGATTTACCATTCACTCACCACATACATCTGCCTAAGTTTAAATATTATTTAAAGGATGGATAGCGGGGGGGGGGGGGGGGGGATGAGTTGTCCAGGAAAAAAAACAACTTCTTTCAAGTAGGAATATATGAAGAGAAAGCAAAAGAACACTGTGACCAAGGTCTGTCTGCTGTGGGGCCACTGTGGCCCAATCCCACTCTCTCAGAAATGACCATGATTCCATAAGAATGTAAATTTTAAGTCTATGGGTTTTCCCAGAAATCCTTGTCCTTGATTCAGTAAGTATACTGGATTCCATTCAAATTGCTTTCTTGACAACCCAAAGTAGCATCTCCTTGCACAAAGCAATACATTAAAAGTGTGCTGTTATTAATCTCTAGCTTATTTGAACTCTTCCTCTTTCTAATGACAGTGTTCACACATCATTCTATCTCCATAACTCCTTCACATTTATTAACCTACATTACTAAGCTTTTATCATATGCTGAAAGTTGAGTTGTATGCTTAGAACAAATGCATGCTGAAATCATACTACACACCTACACATAAGCAAGTGTTGTTATTCATGTACTTCATTATGAATAAAGTAGCTGAAGAATAAGCAGCTGACTTATGATGATCCAGACAGGAAGGAGTTAGTTAACACACTGATTCTGGTCTGTACAATGTAAGTCCACTGCTCATCAGTGCATCTCCAGGGCTTTTAATTTGCTGAAGTCACTGGACCACTTTTGAGAGGAGTAGAGATTCTAGGTACTGAAATCCACTTGGAAGTAGCACTTGATATGAATAAAGTCAATTGACTTCTACACTAAATGTAGAGGCTCCTGCAGTATCTTTACTCTTAACAAACTTCTGGGTCTTAGATTTGGGGGGAAAAAAGTAATTAACAAGTCTCTTCTAATTCAGATCTGTAGATTTGATGTTAGTGCAGAATCTGGTGCTTTTGAACAGCAGCAAATAACATGCTGAGCTACTGGCAAAGGAATTACAATAGAAACACTCCCTTAGGGTTGTCTTCCATGGTGGATTCCTTCCCCTCTCTGTGAAGAGATATCAAGTGCGACTTTCAAGTGGACTTCAGTACATAGAGGGTCCCACTCCTCTCAAAACTGGACCAGTGACTTCAGCAAATAAAAAGTACTCTGAGGGCCAACTATTGTTCTGATGAGAAACTACCAAAGATTGTAGAATGGGGGCAAAAACAGAGCTACCCCTAACAAACCTGAGTTCCTGTTAAAAGAGAGAGAGAGAGAGTTGAAGATCCCATTTTATTGTATATAGACATTAACTATCCAAAGCTGTAAAGTGTCTGAAAAAAACGTGAAGCTAGCAAGCCCTGAGTTTGTGCTATAGAATACTACAATGGGTCATGGTTAGTAGACAGTGATTAAGTATCATGGCCATTAACTCATAAATTGTGTTTGGCATGAATAATGTGTATATCTCCTGAATAACATATGGTATACAAAATAATTATGCATTAAAAAACCTTCTAAGTTAAGAATTTAGAAGTTGACATGAACAAATCATCTCTGTCTTAACTAAAATCACAAATTCATACAGAGCAGGAAATCCTACCCTGGGAGTAGATTAATGTAAGGTTCCCATTATCTAACCGGGCAGTGCTCAGTGAGTGCTAAACTGAATACTGAGTCAACCCAGTGAATGAAAAGTTTCTGCCTGTGAGAAGTTGATATCAAATGTAGAAGATGTTTAGACCTGCAATTCCCATACTTAAATGTACATCATAATCTCTCAGAACCTTCTACAAATGCAGATTTTTCATTTTACGAGACATAGGAACCTGCATTTCTGAACTCTTCCAATTGGTGGCCATATGACCAGTACTTGCATGCCAGGCTGAAGCATGCATCAATCCCTTAAAAGCATATAAATCTAAATGGGCTCTCTTCTCTCAAGTGATATAATCACTCAAAGGCCATATGATCCTCCACAAAACCCAAACTACTGATTTTCTTATGGTCTAAAGTGAATCACCTTTCCCTTTATATTAGCATGGCAAACATGAATCACAAAAGTAAAGACATTTATATTCTAACTAATTTCCCTTCAAATTCTTCCAAAATTTATATAACCTAATTTCATTTGCATATACAAAGTTTAATTTTTATAATAAATAGAAAATAGCCTTGATGCCATTTCAAAATTTCTACATAAGCATGCACTAAGATATGTAAAACAAGTAATTCAAGTTCTAAGCAAAAAAATCATGATCTTAAAATTATTATTCAAAGGCAATCTGTATAATAGCATTATATTTCTTGTGCATGAGCAATTTTTCTTTAATGTATGTTACTTTTGATTGAGAAAGAGATTTTTTTCTTTGTATAAAAATTTCCCATGTCATACATCTTTTCATTGTAACGTATATATCAGTAACCTGCTAAATAGGTGTTATTTAATGTATAGGCCCAAACTATTTGCAAATATCAAAGAGAGATTATATTTGCAAAAAAAAATGTGAAAGCAGAATCATGAAACAAATATGTAAGTATGAATATCTTAGAAAATTATATGTATTATTCACAGGCAAATGTGTGCTCAGGTGTGCGTATGCATGTATGTGCATAGGTGTGAGGGCCAGAGGTTGGTCTCAGGTATATGCCTTAGGTATTATCTACTTTTTAAAAGACAATGTCTCTTACTAGCTCAGACTTACCAAAGAGCCTAGGCTGATAGTCCACCTCAGGGATAGTCCTCTCTCTACCTCCCCAGAATTGAGACTGGAAGTACATATCACCACACTCAAGTATAATTGCAGGGGTCCTGGGGAACTATCTCTACCTTTTGTGCCTGCAAAGCAAACATTCTTTATTGACTAATTTATCTCTCCAGCTCTCAAGGTATTTTAAAACAGAAATGTCTTAACAGTGAAGAATGGCAGATCCAAGGCTCAACAGAGAATATTACTGCAAAATGTGAGAACTTCACATGCTGCATATGAACCCACTTCTTCACTCCACTGCTGGTTCATTGTTTAGACCTCATTCCTCAATCACCTCCTGTCACCTCTCTTGTCCTTCCAGAAGCCTGAGCACAGCAATTCCATCAATATTGCTGACACATGTCAGCTAATTTCTGCAGCATCCTAAGTCCTATCTTACTCTCAATCCTCTGCTCTTGGAAACACAGTACTTTCTCTGGTTATGAATCAGTTAGAACTTCTTAAATGTGCTTAGTGTTTTAAACTCTTCATGTGATTGGCAGATGCCCAGCGGCTACCTATTTATCTACAGAAATGTATCTATCTGGCTGATGTCCAGGCAAAGAGATATTCTAGAGTTTGCTTCAACACAGTTCTATCATAATTAATCACAATGATTTATGTGACTCCCACCATGTACACAAATCTGTGTGAGAAACCCATGAGAAGAGGTGCTGAAGACTGTGTGCATAATTACAGGGCAAACAGGAAATGCAGACACCACAGTTAGACATTTCAGGGCTGAGGCAGAAACCTAATGCAATGGAAACTCCTAGGAATATACAATCCTAGTGAAGAGTCCTAGTAATGAGGAATATGGAGCCTGAACCCAGCCGACTTCTGAGCTCGGTCCTCTGAATATATATAATGATTGTGTAACATTGTGTTATTGTAGGACTAATAACAATGGAAGGGGCCTGTCTCTGATTCTTGCCTGCGCTTAGGGCCCATTTCCTCCTACTGGGTTGCCTTGTTTAGCTTTGATATGAGAGCATGTGCCTAGTCTTTTTGAACATGTCCTGCCATGTTCAGCAGATATCCCTGGAAGGCCTTGTTTCTGAAGGGAAATAGGAGAGGAGGGAGGGTAGGGGGAAGGACTGGAAAGAGGGAGCAAGGTGAAAGTGTGGTCAGGATGTAATATGTGATAGAATAAGTATATAGATGCTAGATGGATGGATAGATATATAGATAGATGATAGACAGACAGACAGATTAACAGTTATGCATCCCAAAGAGCTGGTTTTAAGGGGAGGGGCATTGTTTTGATTCTGCAGTGCAGGGTACTGAATTACAGATGTTAGGCATGCTAAACAAGCAGTGGAGCACTGTGTTATGATATCAGTCTAACAGAACAATAAAACCAATTACTGAATTATAATGCATAATTTCATGAAAATAATAAAAACATTGGCTGGTAAATGGCTATTGTATTCTTCTATTGCTCTGAATACTCATCACTACATCTCTTAGTGCTTACAATGACATCATTCCAAAGCAGGAAAAGATACAGAGAACATTTTTATAAGTGATCTTCCTAAAAGTGTGAGGACTTGGAGGGAGGAAAGAGAAGGGAGTAACTTGTAATTATATTTAATCTCAAAAATGTATTCAAAAGAATATAAAATTTATTACATAAAATAATATAATTTCAAAAAGGCAAAGATGTTTTTAAAACAAAGAAACATACCAAATGCCATTTAGAGATTACTCTAGTGCACTCATTAATAATGTTAAAAGCATGACAACAAATTTCATTGAATATGGTACAAATGCAATTAATAGCAGAATGAGACACTTATAATCTACTACATTTGGACTTTCTTCTCCCATCTATTATTTATCAGAAAATCTGGATAATGTTCAAATAAACCTAAGGTATTTAACAGAATAATTTGCAGGTACTTTCCAGCATGGCATACACAGTACATGCACACATATATATATATACACAAACATGCGCATAGCCCATGTCCTTGCATGTGTCCTTGCCTCTGTTCATAGTAGACCCAGGAGAACAACTAGCTTTAGCGTGCCTTTCACTATTAGCTGTGGTTTGAAAGAAAATACCCACCATAAGAAGTGGCACTATTAGGAATTGTAGCCATGTTGGAGGAAGTGGGTCTCCTTTGCTCAAGCTATGCCCAGTGTAACACACAGTGGACTTCTTGTTGCCTGAGAATCAAGATGTAAAACTTCTCCAGAACCAAGTCTGCCTGTATCCTGCCTTGCTACCCACCGTTATGATACTGAACTAAACCGCTGAAACTGTAAGCCAGTCCCAATTAAATATTCCTTTTATAAGAGTTGTTTTGGTCATGGTGCCTCTTCACAACAATAGAAACCCTGACGAAGACAGCATCTAAAACCAAAACTCTATTATCTTCAGATCAAAATATTTCTCTGGGTAACAAAATAAGCATACATATATTTTTAAATTTAATAAAAACAGCCAGAGATGTCAGAGGGATCTACCCAGAGTCAGTCTAGGAGGATCAGATAGTGGTAACTCACACCTTTAATCCCAGCACAGGGAATACCCCAGGAGTGGTGACCAATGCCCTTAATCCAATCTGAGTTTGAGGTCATCTTAGTTTACAAAAGGAGCCTGCCAGGCTCCCAGGCAGGCAGGCAGTGGTGCCACACCTTAACTGAGCAAAGAAATTATTTAAAGCAGATATAGAAAGACAGAGCAGGCAGAAGAATCCAGGAGGAGCTGGAAAACAGCTGCGTGAGATCTTACTGTGGTGTTTCCTCTCTCTGATATCTCCGAATGTTTTTATTACATTTGACAATATCCCCACAACCATAAAATAACACTATTTTTGCTAAATGTATCTGAAATTGTTCTGCTTCATTTCTGCCTTTCTTCTGGCTTCTTTCACTAATCTTGATTTATTTGCGATACACTGAGTTTTGTAAGGACTGTAATCAAAGGTGCAGACCTATGCATTGTAAGGAAGGGAACAGTTCTATACTGTAACAAAAGGCACAGATTTGTGCACTAGATTCAACCTGTAGGCCATCCGGAAAAATAAATCAGAACAACTCCAACAAAACAGATCCTGCCTTATACCCAGAAAACAAATGATTTTCAGTTAAACATAACTTGTCATTTGTGGTTACAGAAAACAATAATTAAATTCTGCGCTCCGGGAAACAGGAAATGGTGATGAGCCAAATACATAAAAGCTTGAACAGTGTCTGATGGTTTAGGGTGTAGGTCAGCATTCCTATGATACTCATCTCTTTTGTTACAGGAATACAAACTGAACAGAATGTACTTACATGTTTTAGGGATAATGTGAAATAAAATAAATTCTAAACACCACAGATTTCCCTGTGTGGAGCAAATCAACAGCAACCAGTACGAATATTCTGTAAAGGCAAACTGGTCAGACTTCTCAGCTCAGTTCCCTTGCCTGTTATTTTGCTGTGGAGCAAACCGGAACAGAGGCAGGAAAAGTAATGAACTGAACACAGCTTTTTCTGGCTCTTTCCCTACCTCCACCTCATCTCCCACTGTCCCTTCTCCACTATGACCATTTAACCCTGTGTCACCATCCTTGCATGAGGCCCTTCATGTACCTTTTACAACTTGGCTCCCTTGGATCTGAATTTTAACTAAGTAACTCCCAATTCCTAACCTCACCCTTTTTGGGCTTAACTAAATACCAGGTTTGCTGAGAGAATTCACCCAGTGACTTTCACCCCTCAGAACTGCTTTCTATGATTCTCTTATCAAAGCAGAAATTATTTCTTTTATTTCCATGTCATGGACCTTTGACAGTTCAGCTCCACAGGAACTGGCAAAGCTTTCCTCCAGAAAAGGCTGGGGAGTGGTCAAACAATGAGAGTTTACAAAAGACTGACCAGTGTGTACAGAAACTGGCAATTTCTACCTCTGGGATGGCTGAGCCCCACAGAGTCTCCCTAACTCTTACTTCTGATGTTGTGCATAATAAACATACTGAGGTTCCAAGTTTTTACGTGTTTTCTCCTGCTCCATCAGAGAGGGCACAACCCACACAAGCCCAGACTTTCTGTTCTTTTCCTTCCTTATTCTCTCATCACCTCATACTGATTTCCAGAGCCGTCCCATTCAGGACACAGTGGCATCCTTTAGGGTTTGCATTTACTACTATGCATTGTATTATTACCTAATTTGATAGTAAGTTCCTTGTAAGTCACATCTGTTTAGGACAACTCACTATAACCAATGGTTGAGTTACAATGGATATTGACTATCTTGTAAGTCAATGAATTAAGTAATTAATGAAAAGCTAATCACGTCTCCTACTTACACATCCCTCACTACTTTCAGAACAGTATAAATATTTTCAATATTTTCTGAGAGTTGGAAGTGACTGAGGACTGGTATTAGAGAATTTTCTTATGACTGTGAGGGGTTACCTGAGAGAAAAGCTTTATGGGAGCAGGGTTTATTCTAGCTCACATGTCACGGTACTCTGCTGATGATGGTGGGAAAACATGATGGCAAAAGTGAGTGGTGTCGGGTCCAACAGTCTCAGCACTCAGGAAGCCAGAAATGGTACTCAGCAAAAACTCTCAAAGCCCACCAGTCAGTCACCGGTTCCATTGGATTCTTAAGACAGTGATACTAAGGAGCAAGTATTCAAAGACATGAGACTGTAGGGAATATATGTCATTCAAATCATAATATTTCACCTCTGCCCCCAAAAGATTCCTAACCATCTCATTACAACTTCAAAGTCCACAGCAGTCTCAAAAGTCCAAAATCTCTTTGGAAACTCAAGACAAATTCTGAAACGTGAGCCCTTATAAAACTTCTAACCTACAATGGTACCAAGAAAACACCCATTCCTAAAGGGAATAATGTGGTCATATCAGGGAAAGAGAGGACGGAATCAAGTCCAAAACCCAGAAGGGCAAACAAACCTACAGCGACATGTCTGACATTAAAGCTTGTGGTGGAATCATCTGTCAACAGTGAGCATGGGTAATCTTGCCCTTCCCACCATGGGACAGTACCATGCACGCACTCACTCTCTCTTGAGCTATCTGCATGGACCACAGCAGTTCCTCAATAATCTTGGCATCTCCAATAACATGGAGTCTTCCCTGCACCTTTGCCTTCAACTTCACAGCTTCAAGTCTGGCCCACCGAGAAGCTCATTGCAGGTAACGTGCCCCAGATAAAAATCACAACCGGAGCTCTCTAAAGCTTCTGTGCAAGCCTCCAGGCATTGTGCACGCTAGTAAAATAAGTATCCTGTGGACAATTCAAAGTTCTGCTGAAACTCAAACTGCAAGAGGGACCCCACTTTCTATGATAACGTAACCTTGTGTGTCTAGATGCAGAAAAAGAGAGAACATTTCCTTCATCAGGCACCATTCCTGATGCCATAGCAGGGCACAGTGCAGTTCCTCTTTATGTCAGTCTTAACCAGAAAACCATCTTTTGTCCACAACTACTCTGGGCATGTGCCCCTTTCCTTGCTAACACGATGCTTTTCACATCTTTCTGCTCTACTTCATACTATCTCTCACTATAAATCTGGCAATAGACAGTACTACAGACTGAATGTTACATTGTTTTGAAACTTTCTTTACAAAATTATCCATGTCTTAGTCAGGATTTCTATTGCTGTGACAAAAAGAAGGTTGGGGAGGGAGAGGTTATCTGGCTTACACTTCAGCATCGCTGTTCATCACAGGAGGAAGTCAAGAGGGGAGCTCACACAGGGCAAGATCCCAGAGGCTGGAGCTGATGCAGAGCCCATGGAGGGGAGTGCTCCGTGGCTTACTTCCCAAGGTTTGCTCAGCCCACCTTTTTTTAGAACCCGGGACCAGCAACCCAGGGATGAACCACCCACCTGGGGTGGGCTCTCCTCCATTGATCCCTAATTGAGAAAATGCCTTTCAGCTGAAATTTCCTCAGCTGAGGCACCTTCCTCTCTAATGACTCCAGCTTGTGTCACGCTGACACACAAAAGAGCCAGTACAATCCCATTACTTCTGTATCTGATCTCAAAAGTTTTCAGGTCACAACAAGATATTTCCAGATTCTTTCATACACTGTATTGTAAATGGCCTCTAGCAAAATTCTCGGTAGAACTTTTGCTCCCTTTCCAAAACTTTGGAAACTTCTTACTGTCCACACTCTTACCTTTATTCTCCTGAACATCCAGAAAGAAAACAAAAACAAACAAACAAAATGCCATTAAGCTCTGCTAGGCCACAGATCTGAACTCTTTCACATTCTTCCTGAAATCCAGTTGCAAAAGTCCATAAGCTATCTAGTGTAGCTATCATCAACAACCCCACATCTCAGTGTTACTTTTCTTGTTATTACAAGAACACCTGACATAAACAAGCTAGGAAAGTAGGACGTGATATTATATCAGAGAAGTTACAATGTATCAGTGCTAAAGGCACAATGGCCTGGACAGCTCCTGCCTGTAGAAGCAGGACACTGAAGTCACTTGCTACATCTCTAACTATTTAAAAACAGCTTAAACCAGAGCGCAGCCAGACTGTAACTCTCAAATCTGTGATCAGTGACCCTCTTGCTAGCTGACTGTATGACTTAGAGGTTCCACAGGCTTTTAAAACAACCACCAGTAGAGTACCAAGTGTTCAAAAACATCAGTCTACTGAGGGCCTTTCACAGTCACATCCAAACAGGCCCCCTCAGCAGTATCTACCTGCTGAAGTATCCCTGACATTTCTTTCTCTGAAATTCAAGGCCCAGAAAAAAATAATCAAATGAAGACAGTAAGATTGATACTGAAGTCCTACAATTTTAATATCAGTGACATGTGCATTCATATGCAGGTGAGGTACAAAATGTGTCTCTCAACACATAGGCTTCTTCTCCACTTAATTTATAGCCACTTCATACATGAATTTGGTGTTTTCCATTATGTTACAGTTAGACATTTGGATCATCCCAAATGCATGTTGCAAAATTCTTCCCAGGCAATTAGCATAAGCATACCCAATCCCTTCCTTCAGTTTCAATGGGAAAGATTTCTATTCACATCAATAAAACAATCCCCCCATTGTGTGAGGAACAGCTCTACACCCACACTGATCTGCCCTGCAGATTTCAGCAATGTGACCTCATCATTTTAATATGCTCTTTTCAAAGATAGACAAAAGCTCCCGGGTGTAAAAATGTTATAATATTCACCATTTTGTGCTTTTCTATAAACTATGAGCTGAAAAATACAATGCCACAAGATAAATATGCTTTCATAATGGAAGAAAAATCTACATAAATCAGATAAATCCCTTTCCAAGGGAGCTACTTCTTTCAGATTTAACTATAATCCTGTCAAACTTTAAAAAGTCATGCTTTTTTCATCTGTTCTTGAGAGATATTAATTAACAAAAAGCATTTTGTGACAACCAACATCTACATTCATGCACTGATTATATGACTTTGTACAAATTCAAAGCCAGAAGATTCCTTTAACTGTTAAGTAAAGGAGGGAATCATTGGGTGCCTTTAAAGATAAGTACATAAAGTGCTGTGCTTGTGTATAGGAAACTATACAAAGTTGTTGGGTAACAACAGCAGTGAAAGGGGAAACATCCTGGTGAGCATCTACAGCAAAGCTAGAAGCAGGAACGAGCTAAGCAGGAACATCCACTGAGGTTCTTTACAGATACCCAAACTTCAGTTTTAGAAAAATTAGGTGGACAACACATGAAAATGTGGGCAACGCTGTGGTTTTGGGGACACAGAATTCTCAAAACTGTAGGCTAGAAGGCTCTGGTGGAGCAAAGGTTCAGCAGAGAGGACTATACTGATAAAAGGAATTAGACCCTGAACAAATAAAAGGTCAGTGAAAGCAGAAGGATATCAAGAATGGAGGTCCCAGGAAGAACATGCTGTACCAGCACTAGCAGGAACACTATGGCATTGAGCTAAAGACCATCTGACAAGTCTGAACTCCTTAAAAGTAGATAAAATTATCTGTCTTTGAAAAGAATACCAGTACTATGTAAAAAAAAAAAAAAGTATAAGAAATGAAGGAATAAAAAACAAAATGATGTTTCAATAAGTGACGATGTACATTGGGAAAAATTATCTATAAAACAGATTCAAACTAACCTAGCATTTAATACACTCAAATTGGTGTTTTAAATTACTTAGACACAGTCTTAAAGTACCTAGAAATACATGAAAAAATCCACTCATTGCAGAAATGAAGAGTTAAAGTAGCACACTAACAGATTTTTCTGATGCTCGGAAAGAAATACAAAGTGGAAAGTAAGAAGATTCTAAACAAGTGGGAAACAATTAATCATGTACATTATTCATCTAAAAGGCAGAAATTTACTTCTGAAGAAGAAAGTTAACAGAAAATACTAAGAATATGGGCAACACAGGAAGTATTACATAAAAAGGGTTAAAATTATGAAATAAAGAGCTCTTTATGTATCTCAGAACACCTGACAGAAACAGCAACTATAGACTAATCTTTAATAAAAAAAAAAAAAAAAAAAAAAAAAAAAACAGGTCCATGGTTTACAACTGCGGGTCACCACCTTTCCGGGGTTCAATGACCCTCTCTCAGGGATCATATATCAGATATTTATAATCTGATATGATTCTTAACAGAAGCAAAACAACAGTTATGAAGTAGCAAGGAAATAACTTTCTGGTTGGGAGTCACCACAGCACGAGGAACTGTATTAAAGAGTCACAGCATCAGAAAGGGTAAGAACCACTGCCCAAGAGGAATGGTTGAATGGCGCACATTTCAATCACAGCATTAAGAAAATAAAAGGAAAGAGAAAACAGCAACATAAGGTTTGAATGATTTGTGGGCATTGTCAAGGAAGATACTTTTATACCACAAAAGTTCGTTACAGCTAATCCTACTCAGTCTTTGAATACTTACATTTAGCTCATTTTTTAGCACTTCCTTGAGAAGATGTCCTACAGATCCTTCCTCTTTTGTGTTCACAATCACACAAATCTCTTGTGAAATTTTCTCTGAAATTAAAAATAGAAAAGTTTTTAAACTTTATTATTGAAAGAGAGCATAGAACAAAGACTTATTATCCAGAAACCTGTGCTTGCTTGATTTTCATCATCCCTGAAAAAGATGAGGGAGAGTCTAGCTCCAGGCCAGGTAGAGTAACCTGAGCTACATGCTGGGACGTCCTTGACAAGCCAATGCATCCATACATTAAATGTCTATCAAGTACTGAAATGAGACAAAAGAGATCTTGGTTTACATTTTACTGGGAGTAAACTAGAAGTGACATCATTCATGTGACCACTGCCATTCTTCCTTGTTCATCAGGAGTCTCCCTGATTCTCAGGGATTGCCACTTATAGGTAGGTATTTCCTTTAAGTCATGCCCAGACTTTCCTTGGCATGCATCTAGGTTGTCAATTCAATACAACTCAGCTCCTGTTTGGATTCTCACAACGGCCAATGAAAATTATTGAATTTTCCTCATACTTGTTAGCTTATTTGAGATGGCTTAAAAGTTAAAATGTAAATCATATGACATGGTGGCATTCACCTCTGGACTTTCTGTGCATTCTCCAAAAACATAAGAAGTCCTGTTCTATAGCTATAGCTGTCAAGTACCAAGTCTCTTACCAATTAAGAGCCCCCACCCCACAAAAAAAAAAAAACAATAAAAAACCAACAAAACAAAAAACCTAGTTTAAAGTAGTATTTTCCCAATCAAAACAGGATGGAACAGCATTTGACCTTGCTTCATCATACATGGGTGGCTTACATAATGTTTTTTCTACCAGAATTGATCAATTAATAATCTTTTCAAGAAAAGCTAGAAAGGACACTTAAAATAATATCACCAGTTAACGATACTCCAGTTACTAATTCTCATTTTACCAAGAATCCTATTTGTCTGCAAAGCTATAGTAATGCAGAGAACATGGTGACCATAGAAGAGAGAATTATTATGAATATGTATAGTAAAGTCAGAAGGGAATGACATTCATAAGATCTCAGGGTTCTTCGTAGTTTGAAAGGGATACAAATCCAAAAATATTACATTTATAGACACTAAAGGACCAAACTGTGGATAGAGGGAAAGCCATGGACCACTTTGTGACCTTCAGACATTGCCATGATCTTCATTGTCACTGTCCCATTATTATCTGAGTGTTATAATTTTTGTTGTCACTCCAGGAGATTTAAACAGAAGTCTTCATCAAGACCACACCTTCCTAGAGTAATCCCACACTTACAATATCAATAGCTGTTCATGCACTCTTTGCTCAGACCCTTTAGTCAAGTAATATGCATATGTAAACAAAGTAATTCCAATGGACCAAGATGGAGAGAATCCCTCTTTTCTGAATATGGCTCTGCCACAAAAAGCTATAATGCCTTCACAGCACCTCATTTCTCAAGAGTCTGTTTGCTTACTTGCTAAGGTCCCATGATTCCCAAGGGATACACAACTCTAATAAAATCCAGTCTGATGAAAAATAGAGACAAAGAAAACAAGCTGTAGGTGTCGTAGAACATCACCAAGTTATGAAACACAGACTGCTGAAAAAATAGATGATTTTGTACAACTAAGTGAGAATAGAATTTACCCTGAAAAGGTAAATAGGTTTTGCTTAGGAAAGGAAACAAAATTTGAATAAATTCACAGAAATAAAAATAGAAATAAGATAAAATAGGCTGAAAGAAGAAAAGGATTCATAGTGCGATCAATAGGCAGGGAAATTTCTAGGAGCTCTTTATCAGGAAAGGCTAAGTAGGCAGAGTATCCAGAGAGGTCAGAGTCACTCAGGAAAGGCTAAGTAAGGCAGAATATCCAGAGAGGTCAAAGTCATGAGACTTCTCCCAAGATTCTGAAGACAAGGCAACCATCCTCCAACCATAGTATTTTGAAATGAAGTCAACACAATCGATATACATAAATTTGAATACTTTGAAGGAAACATGGCTCTCCAGCATCCTCAAATGCCCAGAAACATTCCTAAATATTTCTAATGCATAAAAAATGAATGTATGACTACAAAGTAACCTACCAACCCAACAATCAATGTATTAGCACCACAATCATTTTGGACAAATTGATAAACTACAGATAATTAAGAATTGTTTCATGTAGAAGAGTAACATATAAATTGTTCCTTTACTGTTTTATAATATATTCCTATGCAAATATACCCCCTCTGCTCAAGATAAATTACTAGTAACAAAACTAAAGCCAGCATCCTTCTCTAGAAAAATAAAAGTATACTAAAAAATAAATTTTAATTATATTTGGCATTTATATTAGACTGCATTTCAGATAGTCTAAGCATAAAACTTATATTCAGAAATCTTTCATTTCCATGTAAATTTTGCAGTCAGTTTCTGTAATTCAGAGTTCTTAAAGAAAGAGCAACATTAAAATACCAACTATTTCAATGATTATGATTCAGTCCCAAATTTCTTGATATCTCCCTTAATTATTTCTAACTCACAGTGGTTTATAGCATCTAGTACTGAGTCATTTTACAGTTTGTTTTCAAATGTTCATAGGTATAATGTCACATTCTAATTTTATTTTCTATTTCAGTGTAAAATTATTTTTGTATCTTACAGTAATTTTGTTGTGTTTATTTATAAGCTCTAGTCATTCATATATATATATACATATATATGTATATATAGGCTGCATAAAGTCTTTTCTCCTTGCCAAATTATACTTGTCTGATAATTTTTAAATAAAATTTTATATTCTCACTAAGTTCCATAATGGTTTTAAAGTTAAACATTATTTAAATGTTAGAAGTGTTTTGTCTACTCTCCAGAAAACTGTATAAGACTGATATCATTTATGTCATTTTTGAAGTTCAAGAGTAGAGTTGCTATTTTAAGTTATAAGTGTTCATAAGCTCTATTATGTGTCAGTTTAATATCTTGTATTTGTCTAAAACTATGTTCATCTAAATTCTTACGACTGTTAGTCGAGAGGGCTCATAATCACTTCAATGTTCACAGGAATTTAATGTTCTTTTCTTAGTTAGGCCTTTAGTATCTTCCTGATTACCCTTGCCAATGGACTAACCATTGTATTAGCATTTCCACAGAAAAGTATTTGGTATTAGAGTCCTATATAACAATATAAATGCATAAAGCTAATCCATCACCCACTTAGCACACAGTTATGTAGATGGGAAGTGAAGTACGCATAGGAAATAATAAAGTAAATGAAGCAAAAAATGATTAGATCATGAACCTGTGAAACCAGGTAAAAGCATAGGAGTGCTCTGTGAGGTTCTGCACCCTTTAAGCTAGAAAACATCTTAGTATAAGAGGGGTCCTCACTTTACAAAACAAATAAGATACAAAGAAAAATACATTAAAATATATTAATAGTAAGAGAAATTAAAATTCTCATCTTTCCCACTAAAGATCATGAGATCAAAAGCTAAGTGAGGATGACCTAGATTTGGGACCAAGAAATAATGATAGTTGGTGATGCTTCTTGTGTGGTCAGCTCAGATAGTAAAGTGCTCTGAGATACACCAACTGTCTTCTTACACACTCTATGGACCATATGTAGATATCCTCAGCTAAAAATGGCAGCTTCTCAATCTGTCCCTACTCTAAGACTGGATAAGAACTTTCCAACCACCTCTTCAGTCTGGTTGGATAGTGGGAGTGACTAGCAGTGTTCTCTTCTGCCGCCTCACTTCAGACACACAGATGTGGTAACAACTCAAGAGGAAGTTCCAAAACTGATCTGACTTATGGCCATATTGGAATCTCTGCTTAGCTGACACTAACTAAGGCTTCCCCTCTTTAAAAAATATGCAAATTGCCTACCATAGCTGATTAACACCCCCAACACACCAGAGCAGTGTAAGTCTTTTGAGGTAATATTTCAGTTTTCTTTCATCTCCTCGCATAGTGTGGCGATTGGAGAATGGTGAGTTGAGAAAGACAGGGTGAGCCACTCATGCTCTGGGCCTTTCTATTTTTGATAGAAAACTATAAAAGAAAACTAACACCAAGCAGCCAGTACTTTTATCTACAAGTCCAACCAAGGTTTACAGTTTCGTAATTTCTCCCAATACTCACTCTAAAAATAGCACATAATAACAACACACTTTACAGTTATATCTACCAGCAATTAGACTAGCATTTAATAAAGTTTTATAAAGTTCAACTTAATATCCGAGATGCTACTGGGCGTCACTGGTCACACCCTGGCAGTGTGTCCAACAAGGATGAACTGAGAAAAGACCATTTTTAAGAAAAGCCAAACAAATGTTTTTCTGCTGAACTAAATCACCAGCCCCACTTTATAGTGTCGACAGAGAGTCTAAGTAAAAATTACGATCGTAAATGAGAAAATACATAAAAAACTTTATCTCAGTATTGAAAATTAGACATTATTAGCATTTACTTCCCAGGATAATAAAGTCTGTATCATTAAACAAAATCAGTAAGTAATTATGAGCCACTCTATTACCCTTTTAACTGAGGGCCAGAGTCACAATGAAATAGGAAGATGCCTCGGTGGGTAAGACACACACTGTAAAGACACAAGGGCCTGGATTTGAATGTCCAATATCCACATAAAAATCCAGAATGGAGCAGCAGAAACAGGACATTCACTGTTTTCCTCTAAACAATCGTGTGTTGGTTGTGGCCATGACAATGACAGCAAGTGGGGGAACAGGAGACCTGAATAACGTTAGAGGGTCCATTCCCTCACTGACTGCTGCAGCAGCTTGGAAATGTGGGTGAGCACAGTTTCTTCTTCCTCTCCTGTTCTGGACTTACGCAGAGTCACTGGAATGTGAAGGAGTGTGACAAGGTTTGCTTTTCCCAGAGAATGTTTTAAAGGGTTGGAAGGGAACTGGTGGCACAATACTATGGACTATTCGTAACTCCAATACCAGGTGCACTCTTGAGCTGTACACAAATTGATTTGGCCCCAAATATCATGCTGCAGACTCTTAGAGTGGACATAAATGATAAATAAGGTACTTGACAGGCCACTGAGCAGAACCACGTGAGACTGACCCAAGCAAAACCATATAACAGGCACTGTAAATACAACACAAGATGGTTAAAACAAAGGCGATCAGGACTGTGCGATCTTACTACTGAAACACTAATAATCTGAATAGAACCCAAAATCTTACAACAGACTATAGCAGGATAGTATCTTATATTTAGAATATTAATACAACAATGGTGTTTGGTATCCAGAGAACTAGGCAAGTCTTAACTCCCAGGGGGAAAAGAGTCAGTGTAGGTAATTTTAGTGAGCTCACACATACATGGTGGCATTATTTATTAAATATTTTTAAACATCAGTAAATGAAGTGCTACACTAATTAAAATATGCCCTTGAAATATGATATGATATCACATGTAATATTCTTTCAGGAAGGTTAAACTCAAGTGATATTCTAACAAAAATATTTCATAAGCAAAAAGATGTAGAGTGAATAAGTCCAAACAATTATGAAGGAGGACCGAGTTTAATTTACAATGCTCATTTTATTTCATTTCAAATAAATAAAGTAAAACACTAGCAACTCAGTTCCAGAGGCAAGAGAATCCAGGTCTACATTGTCAGTTTTCTGGGACACTCAAGCATATTCAGCAGGCCTTCTTCTGGACTGCCATCTCATATCAAAGCTTTGGAGTTCACGGGGAAATAAAAACTGTATTGAACCCACAGGCAGTTATTTCTGAAAGATACTTGGCACCCGAAGCTCTCCCATTCAAAGTAAGAGCAGCATCTTCCATCTCCTGTTACAGTCTGGGAATCAGAAGCCAATTTTAGGTTCTACTTTCTATCCCTCAGTGATTAAGAGCGGCATTAAAGACTCACAAGTGAGAAACAGTGAGTGGCTTATATCTATTATTGCAGCACCCAAGGGGCTGAGGCAGAAACCCCATGAGGTCAAAGGCAACTCTGTTAAAGAGAAAAGGAAAAAAAAATAAGTGGTCCTACTCCTGAGCCTGGATACGCCATCTCAGTGATAACTGCAGATTTCCATCAGTCATCCCCTGGGGACTGTTAGTGTATGAAGGGGGAAGGCAGGCAACAAACAAAAAGAAAATAATTAATAAGCCATCACTACAAGACACCAGAAAGTACAGGCTTGCAAGAACATTAGATACACACATATGAAGATGGCATCACAGCCTTCTGTGGAGAAAGATGCACTGAGCTGTGCACATTGAAACTGAAGCACAATCACATTGAGGCAGATTTTTAAAAAAAGACTGTCTATAATCAGACTTTACCCACATTTTAAAAGGAGTCACATGGTACCAGAATGGAATTTCTTACCTTAGAACTGAGTATAAGTAGTGGGCATGTGGCATCGTGTCTCAGTCACGTACATGTTTTACTATTTCCTGGTAGCATGTTATTTTCCCTTTTAAGTATATATTCATTCCTAACTCAGAAAAGTAACGTTGAAAGAAATATTCTCTACTAACTTAGAAAATATGTCCATGTGCTCAAAAATTTGTCATTACTTAGAACATACATGGCATGCCTGAGTTTGGGGATTTTGTAATACCTACCCCAGAGTGTAGCATAGGTGGCTAGCTTCCATCTATTACCTTCTTACTTGACCTTTGGCATTTTTTTAAAATGACAGATTTCCTTGCCTGTCCTTGAACAGACATTTCACTGATGACAAATTTTAAAAATTATAAGATTAAACAAACAAGAAAACATTATTTTCTCTAATCTTGACCCAAATATTTAACTTTCTAATTTACATCTTTAACAATAAAATGCTGAAGAAACCAAGTTCCTTTTAAATTATGTTACGACCTTCCTATTCTTATTAATGAAAGCTTGACGCAAATGTTCTTGACGCAAATGTTCTCACATATTCATAGAAGATACCATCACAATCCTGCTTTCAAGACAGTAAAGAACAAAAACTATTATGTACAAAGAAGACGTGGTATTAATGGGAGAAATGTGGAAAATTAAGTATCAGTCAAAAGCCAGAAACATCAAAAAGCAAGGTTTCTGAGTAAATCTTAGCTGTCACTTTGCATTGTCCAAAGAAACATGGTTAATATGAATGGTGCCCTCACTGAGACGTTAACAAGAGACTTCTGACCAGGACATACCACAGACATAGAAAGGTCTAGTTGTACCCAGTGGAAACCTGACTGCTCCTTGCTCATCTTTTCAACTTCATTCAAAAGTTTCAAAAGAATTTTGTACTTAAAATCACAATACTAAGTAAATGCTAAAGGATCCTTACAAATTAAACCATCCATTTTCCATGTGCGTAAGACTCCAAAGCCAATACAATAAGTCCTAAGTTTCCATAATGCTGATCCAAATTGGTTCATATGCAATTTATCTTATTCCGTCCAGTCAAAGACTATTTAAAAGCATCTCTACATCCTTTCACGTACGTGTACAAAGGAACTCAAATGCTTTCCTACCGGCAGAGTTTTTAAACAACATAAGGGAGAAAGAAAATGAAACTATACATTTAGTTTTCTTAATATTGTGGAAAAATGCACCTGTGCATTGATGTTCAAAACTATGATGTTGGGACTGTATTTTCCAAATAAAATGTAAAATCACTAGTCAGTAAAAGAAGTTATATTTCAGACAAATCAATTCCCCTTACAAATAAGACAAAGAAAAAAAAGCAATAAATGATGACCCAGAAAAGACACAGATCTTTATATGAATTAATATTAACCAACTCTAACTAAAAGCAGCTAAAATTGATTTTCAATTTTAACTTCTCTTTTTGTATTTTTACATAAAGCATCATATGAAAAGAGGCACCATGGGCCATGTTTTATAGGATAAGTTTATACAGTTATAACCAGAAAAAATAAAATAAATTTTTATAACACAAAACTGAATTATTAGGCTTGCTAAAGGGCAATATTGAAAAAAAAAATAAATGCACTCTTTTAATGAAGAAATTCCATAGGGACTCTTTTCTTAGAAAAATTTTAGGATACTGACCCTTTTGCCAAGATATGGTCAGCATATTAAATCAAGTGTGGTTTGAGACTGTTTGTACGGCTTGTGTACATCTAGATAAAATATGCTGCACTGGCATCTGTTCCCACTTTAACATCGGTGGGGTTTGTCTGAACATGCAGAGCAGGCTTGGGTGGGCTCCACCAGCTTGTGGAAGGGGTGGGAAATACAGGACTTCTCTGTTCAGTGTATGTTTACAAATGGATCAGTCAGCCAGGGTTTTGTTGTAGTAATTAATCACACAACTCTGAAAAGATTGTTTTGATTTTCACTCAGAATAAAAGCTGAAAAGAGTTAAACATTAAATAACACGGACCAAATTTAACACACTACCTTAGGAAAAGGAAATTCTGGGGTTGCATTGTTTTATGTAAGTGTAATAGTAATTTGTAATTAAGTGCATCTTAAGATAGACACTATGAGAGGCAGCCATGAGACTACCACTCTCCATACATCTTTCCGAATAACCATGGTACACCATAGGTAAGAACCCATGTAGGCAATGATGTTAAGTTAAATCAAATTAAAAATTAGCAGAAGATAAAAATTAGATTGGGAACTTGCCATATGCTTGCCTGCAATTAAATACCTAAGTCAAATATTAATGAAATGAGATTTTATTTTTCTAGCAATAAAATTTCCATACTAAACCAAAGATGCTGACTTGCTTACAAATTAAGATGAACAGTTAGTCCACTAAGCAGTAAATTTTCCAGTAGAAAATGTTCTTACATTTGACATAAGATTTTTTTATTTATCATGGCAAAGTTCTATGGTGTGAAAAATACTAAGTAAACAAGAAAGTTATCACTTCAAAGTACTTGCTGCCCATCAATAATTAGCACTCAAGAGGGAAAAAACTGAAACGTACCAAATTACAGGGTATTCCGGAAACATATTATAGCATAGAAAATGTTACAGGTTCTATTCAAATTTAGGAAGGCTATTCCTACACAGACCAGATTTATAAAAATTAAAATTAAAATCTAAATACTATATAATTAATCACTTTTAAACTATTACTCTGCTAAGTTGTTTTTATATCTATTCACTCACGGGGCATGTCCAGAACATTATTATCAATTTTTCTGAATATCTGTAATGTAAGCAACACCAGGTACTTTCTAGAAAAATACAAAGAAGAGGCAAGATCTTTATTCTGCAAAATAGCAACTAAAATTACAGTCCTGATCATGAAAATACAGGCATGAAAGGTGGATTGACTGAATTTAGACAGCACCAGGGTCTGTTCTGAGAAAGCTTTTGGATCAAATATTGTTAGCACTAGAGTGAACCTAGGAGAATGAAGCCAAAATGGAGGCAGGCTATAAAGCCTCATGCAATAGCCATATTTATTCATGGCCTCAGACAATTTATATTCTGAGGGCATTCTCAGGATTAAGCAAGGTAATGTGAGCCAAGTTCCCTTGAGCTCCAATTGTATACAGTCATGAGGGCAAGATCAAATGAGTTTAGGCTTATTCAGGACAAGTCATGCTTGGAAATATCAAACTGAATAGTAATGGGTAAGGTGATGGGTGATGTGAAGCAAACTGCTCCTTCTATTACACCTGGGAGGGCCTGAAAACACATCCAAGAACAACCCACATTGTAGAGGAACAGACTCTTATCTGTTTACATGGACCTTTTCCACAAGTTCAGAATTCTTCTTACACAGCTTTTTTTCATGGACCATGTTCAAATACTAGGTTAACTCTGATGCTCAGCAAGTGGGTCTGCATGGTTGTAAGTGAAAGGCATGAGCCCAAAAGCTGGCATATGGGCAATGAAGACCTGTATTTGAATTGTAGATAATTTTCTTAACCATTCTGAAAGATGTGCCTTCATCTTAGTCCCCTATTGGTAAATCAGGAGAAGTAATATCATTTTGAAGAATAAATATATTATAAAAATAAATATATTATATAAATGTCTGGCATGGGTGCTATGTGAGCTCATACAACATACATGTTATACTAGTTCTACATTACAGCAGCATTTTTAAAGGGATGGATAGACAGATAGTCCAAATCCAGCTGTGCACCTTTTGCAAACAGAAAGGCAGTAAGGTGGGAGGGGAAGGTCATATATTTCTATAAAGTTAAATCTCCAAGGAAAAAAAGCTGCCTATATATGTTACCATACAATTATTAAACCTAAAACAATCATTAAAGATAGAAAGGATACAAAACAATAGATATCCCTTCCATATTTATTGAACCATGATCTGAAATAGGTTCAACACATATTGACATTGTTAGCAATATGGAAATTCATAAAATTCTTAAGATAAAAGTATTTATTTATTTTGGTGTATAATTTTGTGAAACATGAATTCTAGTTGTTACCAAGTGAAAACTCAAAGCCAGATATTGGGGGAAAGCTGGAATATCAGAGAGAGGAAATAGACCACAATCAAATCTCACCCAGCCAAATTCTCGGGGTAAAAGCTATCTTCCAGATTCTTCAGCCTGGCTCCTCATCACTTCTACAGAATACCACACCCTCTGCCTTTGCCTCCTTAAATAGTTAGGCCTTCAACTCACAGAAACACAGAAAGATCTCTGGTCTCTGTCTCTGGACTTATGGGATTAAAGGTGTAGGTCACCACTTCATCATTCCATGTATTCTCTGATATTTCAGACTGATTGTATTAAATATAAAATATATCACCAAAATTTTGTGACAAAATGAGTCCTAAACGTAAAATAACTAAAAACTTTATGGTATTTATCACATAGAACATAAACATTTCTGTGTTATAAGTTTCATTTTGTGGTGACTCAAATCCCACTGCTGATATAACATAATAAATGATGCTTTCAGGTACCCTGGACAAAGACTGGACACTGCTTTTCCCAGAAGACAAGGGTTGTTAAATGAAAATCTCAGCTCCAAGCACAGGACACCTTCCCATGACTTTCTGGTCAGGGAATCACAGAGGTCACTAAAGAAATACAGACTATTTTCATGGCTTAGTTGCCTACCATAATTAGATGGTCAGTCAAGACACAGGACATTTTCATTACAGGACATAAAAAAAAAAAAAAAAAAATCAAATTGAAACTGACCTGAAACTTGTTCCTAAAGCTAGCTTTGATAGTATCAACAGGTGCTATACAGACCATTAAACAAAGGCATCAATGGTCTTACCCAGTTTTGGACCCCAAACGCTACAATATCAACCTTCAAGGCAAGGTACGAACACTGTGCAATAGTGGCATGGAAGTAATAAGGGTAACCAACGACATTTCTGATTGAATCTGAGGCCTCCTCCACAGAAGAAAATTCCTGTGTATCGTGATAAAACTTTTAAAAGTATATAGGACAAATCTCCTATGTGTTACAAATAGTGGATGTGACCCAATGGAAAGTACTTCCTTTCTGGCCTCAGAACATTTGATCCCTTCACACCCATTATTGAAAGTATATGTGTGTGTTTGCCTACATGGTTGCCTACACTAAGAGCTCCACTGAGATCCCCCAATTCCTGTACCAGAAACGGTACTGTTGATGCTTATGAACTTCCTAGACTGCTAAATAAAGTGAATTATTTTTGAAAAAGTTCACTTCACAGGAAGTCATAGGCCTTAGTAAATAATCTGCTGGTATTATTTAGCCAGACAGACAAGTTGCCAAAGTATCTTCTGGATTTTGCTGTTAATTCCCATATATTAGTTAAGCTCTCGGTCTTGCCTCTTTCTGAAACGGGCAGAATACAGAGATGTATTACTTGCCAAAGACCTAAGAATAAGTGTCAAATTAGTGCCCCCCTATCTTGAATATCCATTTTAATTCCCGTTCCTCAAGGATTGGGGAACATTATGGACAATAGAGAGAAGAATGTGAGAGCCAAAAGATTCTATGAAGGCCGTCTCTAGACATGAGACGGGCACTGTACTCAAAAACCCATAGTAGCCATAATCACCTGCATAAACCCTGTACAGGGTCAAATAAGCACTGCCAGTCACCAGGTGGGTGGTAGTGGCAGCAGGTGCTGCCGCCTTTAATCCCAGCACTCATGGAAGCAGAAGCAGGTGGATCTCTGTGAGTTCCAAGCCAGCCTGGTCTACAGAGGAAGTTCCAGACAGCCAGAGCGACACAGAGAAACACTGTCTCAAAAAAGCAAAAACAAACCAACAAAACCCAGCTGCAGAGAGTCCAAAAGGGGATTGAGGACACAGACATGAGTAAAGGGGTGTGTTGGGAAGGTATCTAGGGGAGTGGGGATTTGAGAGGGAGTATGATCAAGATGGGTTTCGTAAATGTAGAAATTATCAAAGAATAAATAAAAACTATTATAAGACATGATGTGCATTAGCTTCTGAACATACAAAAACCAGGCAGCCTATGGGTCACATATAAAGAGAATGCGAGCTCTTAAGGAAGGAGAAACAGGCACCTAAGGTAAAGCATTCCATTTAACAATATATTTTTCATCATTCTCAAGTAAGTTGTTGCCTAGAACACTTGAATATATTATAATATAGAAATCATATCACTCCCCACATCATTGATTTGGGAGTGGGTAATAAAGAGCTATAGACAAAATGCTGCAAACAATACTCAATACAAAGCGAGAGCAGAGTCTGATAGAATTTAGCGCTCTGTAGACTGTGAAGCCAGCCTGTGATCCCATATACTCAAGAAGCTAATGATGTGGGACGACTGTATGATAAAGGACAGCCTTGGCAACTTGGAGAGACCGAATGTCAGAAGGAAACATAGAAAAGGGCTGGGAATGAAGGTCAGCATGATCAAGGCCATCATTGCTTAAATGCAATCTCAAGTACAAGGAAATTAAAATATATAAAACACAAAAATATTTTTATTTATTAATGTGATGTTAATTTTATGACCAGTTGACTAATAAAGGACTGCTCAAATAGCAGGTAATCTCTGACTGGACTTGTGAGGGAGCGAGATTTTTTAAAGAGGTTAACAAAAATGGCCAGACTAAGCAAAAAGTGGTCTCATCAACGTGGGGACAGTAACATCAGTCCATCAAGGTCTCATGAGAAGAGGACAGACAGGCTAGAAGACAGGATTTTCTCTCTTTAAAGCGGGAGCCTCTATCTTCTGCATTTGGTCTGTTTCAGTGTGAACACTGATGGCTATCCTGGCTCTCTGATCTTTGGGTTTTGATGAAAACACCACCACGGACTTTGTTGGCCCTCTAGCCTGCATATGGCAGGTCATGGACCTTCATCTTAGAAAGACAGGGCAGATTAAGAGACAGAGAAAAGGAGAATCTGAATGAAGACTCAGAGCAGTTGGGAATAACAAATTCCAGCAGAGTTAATGTATGTGCTCTGAAGATTGTTAGTGTGAATGAATATAATATTCACTTATATACAGATACCTAAAAATATTAAAACAGCAATGAACAATGCTTTAGACATAAATGCTTCCAAATATTGCCTTACTTCTCTCCTAGATATTATCTGGGAGTCTCACCAGCAAGATGATTAACTTTTGTTCACACTGGAAAAATCTCAACTTCCCATGTAGTTCTAGAGATCTTGGGTTTACAGTACCAAATGCAATTCCTTCCGTCTGCCTATCTCAAGAACCACCCAATGATCTCATTTAAGTTCCTTAGCAATTCTGGGAGGATGGAACTCCAAAACCACTGACAACAAAAGCATGAAAAGCCACACCCACACTAGGGTCGCGCCCCTTCCTTGAGTACTTTTCTACTAACTCATAAACCAAAAACCTCTTGTAAACTCCAATTCTGCTTACTACTGACTTGTTCCAAAACTCTTTTTGCAGCAAGATTAAGAATCTAAACTTCACCTTAGAGGGGAAAAAACTCTTGGGATGGAAGGGAGCAGTTCCAGTGATCTGTGTCTCTCGACCATCTTCCTGCAGTCTCTAGACTGCTCTCTCTAGAAACAGGAGGGCTAAAGTTATCTTTTAAGTTTCAATTACAGTGCCTAAGATGCCCATAAAACAAAATGTCTCTAACCTGTAAGCTTTTTAACCAAGGATAGATATTTCCTGGGATGCTGGAGGCTATTGCTTATATAACATATCAGCCACATATTTTCCTTCTCTTAGGCAAGTTTGTTTGACTCAAATGCACAGGTTGTGCTTGATCACATGGCAGGTACACAAGCAGTAAATAAGTCAGGATATATGCTTGCCCCTGCTTAGATGTAGGCGAGAAGTACACTAGGATATTTGCTTTCCCCTGATTGGACCTGGAGGGAAATACAAAGCCTGATTGGTTTGCATTTATAAGCCTTTGCAAAATATTATTGTGTCCAGTATTAAGCTTGCTTCAAATTTTGTTTAAAATTATGGTAGTGGTCTTATCCTGGATCAGTAGAAAAAACAGATAACCCTACTTGATATAGCGGAAAAGGAAAGCCTGAGAATAGTTTATTAAAGACTTCTGCTAGCCACGTTTTTTATTATGTACTTGTGTGGCAAGAATGTGTGTGGATGTGCTGGTGTACACAGGCCAGATACTGGGTGTCAGTTGCTCTCAAGCTGACTTTTTGAGGCAAGGTCTCTCACTAAACCTGAACTCACTTAGGCTGGCTTTGCAGTGAGTTTCAAGGATCCTGCCGTCTGTCTCCCCAGCACTGGGATTATAGGTGTGCACTGCCATTCACTACTACATCTCATAACTTCAAAAATTCAAAATAAAGCTCCAAAAATTATCTTTCTCCTGTTTCTTCTAAATGTACTTCAACTATCAGTATTGGTATTTAGTGCAGGTCATGAAGAAGGGAGTAATCTTGGGTTAAGAAATATACATTTGGAGTTGAAATACTATAGCAAGATTCCAAACCTCTAAAAATAGATTAGGAGACTATCAAGGGCAGACTAGAAAAATGTCTCTTGAATTTGATTTACAACACACTTACCTGGGGTTCTTATGAAAACAGGTTCTGATTCAAAGGATGGTATTGAAGACTTAACGCTCAGGGAGAAATCACATGTCTGCTGGCCTGGCTGCAAACAGAGTATGAAGGCCCCAGAAATGTAGACTTGTGTAGGCCCAGTAACATCAGAATCTCCTCTGAGGTCTGAGAAATACAAGTCTTAAAGAATGTGGACTCTTGAGTTTCCAACTAAATCAACTTGCTTATACGTAGGTCAGACCAGGTTACTCTCTCATAATGAAATAGAACACTTTGAAAATACAATGTTAGAAACTGTTAACTGAGTAAGAAAACAGCTAGCTTGAAATGCTTGTTTTTGCATATCTGCTGGGGAAAGAATTACAGTGTGCAGAACTGGCAGTTGAGACACTTAACTACTTAGCGCTCAGATCACACCACCACTCCACTAAGCAATGCAGAACTTACTTGGGAATAAAATCAAACTGACTTTCCTATTTTTTTGTATTCAAGGCATAAATAACCACACTATGGCTTAGTGAGCCATTCACAAAGAAATATTTACACATTGCCTGGCTGATAATGTAAATATATGTCAACTTTTTGATTTATGGTTATAGATTAACTATTTACAAACATAGAAACAAATTATATGACATTAATGGTTTGAAACTAAATATTCTTGAAGAGAAACAAATCTGAGGGTAACTGCAAACAGCCTCTAAAGAAGAGCTCAGCTTTCCACATGTGAGGCCCACTGATGGCTGACTGCTTTCCTAAAACTCTAAACCAAAACTATGCATCTAGGTCTACTGCTCTTCCCTACCCAGCAGGAGACTAAATTTAAGAGTTTACTTCTCAACCCAAACTGGAACATATCATTTTGCCCAGAATCTAATTCTAATGGAAACAATCATCAGCTTCCTGTTGTCTCAGAGCCACAGGGAACATCTCTGGAGTTTAAGACCAGGGTGAAGACGGCGATTTTCGGGCAAGGTCAACTTTATCTCTTATGACATTTGACACTTCAAGAGAGACTTTCATGGTCACAGACAAGGTGTAAAGGAGAGGGGGCAGTGTTGCTGACATCTCCTTTGGTGTATTGGGGACTACTGAGAAAAACACAACAGCCTCCTGAAATGTAAGGAGCAGTGTGGTGCTGAGCTTGAGAATTCTGCTTAGACCACAGAGCCTGCAGAACACAGAGTGAATGTGCTGACTACATTCCCAGCACAGTAATAAGTATTTTATGGTTATTAAATACAGTGCGTGGGACCTTAAAGGCTACAGTGATGGAAAGAAGAAGGCGTGTTTCCACATACATGATCACAAACTTGAAGACAATATTGCAGTCATTGTTATGAAAAAATACGTTTCTCTTTATGTTTTGTTTTAAAAATTATCTAGTCTAATATTTCTAAGTTGTGTAAACTGTCATATGGAAGGCACTCCCCAGTGCTCTGACAGGACAGTGCTAAGGGGCAGGGTCAGCCTTCTAAGCAGTAAAACAGAGACCTACACAATTTTTATTTAACTCTCAGTTTCTACAGTTGCCCTTCTGATAGTATTGATGCTTCACACTTAATAGGTTAAAGACTCTCTTTTATGAAATTAAAATCATTGGAGCATAATAAGTGGTATTTCACAAGCAGGAAACAAAACAAAAAGCAATTATTTTCAAAACACAATCAGAGACCTCCGCGGCCTCCAGGCATCTGTTCTAAAATGACTGGAATTTAACTTTTCTATGAAATCCTTAGCTAGCTCTCATTTCCTGAACACAGAGCTGACAGTCACAAGGTCGAACATACCCTTAATCATTGATTCAGCTGCATACAGATCTTGTTTGTAGGTCACCTAAAGGACAGATAAACCTCATTAGACTCAACAGAGCAGGCAGGAATGTGAAAGCAATGAAACAATGCCCCCAAGGAAATTCTTCCTTCTGGAGAAACAGTACACACACAACACAGGCAATTTCCAAAAGAAAGTAGCATTTGACATTCACATTAAATCAAATTTAATTTCAACAAATTATGATGATCCAAGTCTTATATCTTTGAGCAAATTATGATAGCATATAGCAGTGGTTACTGAAATATGATTGGCATATCTAGGATTTTTATAATAAAAAATGTATAATTGTTCAAACAACAGTATTCAGATTACTGTTTTACAAGGTTTTGTATTGACAAAAAGGGAGGTAAGGAAGAAGACAAAGGGAAGGAGCTGAGGAGACAAAAGAGTCTCCAGAGAACAAAGCCGCTGCTCCTATTTAAACTGAAACTCTCAAAGACCAATTCACATTTCAAGAGACTTCTCCTGAATTGGGAAGCTCTTCATGAAACAATTATTGCACCTTGTGAGGTTTTCCTTAAAACATGGCTCCTATAAAAATAATCTATAGGATACCACATTGTGCCTAAGGACAATAATCTTTCCTTAACAGCAAACACCTTGCTCATAATTACACCCTCCTCATCTTAAAGTATTCTGCCATGGTATGTAGGTCTGATGTAGGGCACAACCTTCCCGGAGGCCATCACTGAGTTCAAATACAGAACACCTGCAGAACTGGTCTCCTTTATTATGAACTAGAGCACAGAGTGGACAGTATTGAGTAACTACAATAAGCTCCAATAAACTTATCAATTAAAAACTCAAATGATTAATGAAGCCAGTGATCTAAAACTCATTTTGACAAATACTTGTCTAACTACTACCTTCCCAGACTATCACATGGGATTTTTCTTCCCCCAAGTCATCTCATCCATGGATCTGTACAGATGCCTTGTTTAGCTCAGATAGATCTGAGCACTTCTATGTGTTAGATTTGTCTGTTAGGCCTTAGACTACAGTTTAATGAAGTTTGGTGATGGCATACTCTTCAGAGTTGCAGTAACAGCAAAGTGAGAAAGGAAGATGGAAATCTAGTGGATTCACTAAAATCAAAGGTGCCATCACTATGCTGTCTCTAAAGAAAGTATAGTCCACTCCTATCCCGGACTCTCTCAGTGCTGCAGTTACTACCCAGGCTGCAGTTCTGCATTCTAGAAAACAACTATAAGCTCACTCTGTAGATTTGCCAAATTCAATGTGTCTGGTTGCAACAAATGTTTATAAAAAAAAAAATGTTCGAGACGCCATTCAAAGTGTTAGGAGCAGAGCAATGGGAGGAAGTGGGTGATCTTTCAGCTGCAGGGACCTCACTTCAGTTGGTGGCTTCCTCTGAAGCCGAATAAACCTGGCTTTAAACTCTTTCTTAAGCTAAGTTTAACTAAATGCCTGAATTCCAAACTAATTAATATTTGCAATTTAATAAAGAAATAATTTATGTAACTACTCTTTGTCGAGTAGCTTTAACTCCAGTCAGAAATTAAGAATATACTGAGATAACTATTCATTTTTTATTTTCTCCTGCTCTGAGCGGCAAACTACCTTTTAAGTTCAAATTAATACTAATAGTGAATTTTAAAACTTACATAAGTTTATCACCAAATATAAAAATAGCTTTTAGAATTCTTAAAACTTAAAACACCACAATTACTTATGAATAAAATAATTGGTTTTTTTTCCTTAAAAGTAATATCTACAAATGAAATTTTAACAGACTCAAGTTTATCTCTCCTGTCTCCATATACAGGTTACAGATGCCAACACAAAGATGAATGACTTTTGTTTACTCAGGATCAACAACCCGTATGTTCTTAGGAACAGCTTTAAAGCTAGGCCTAGTGGCCCTCCAGGTTTAGAATCCCAGGACCTGGAGACAGAGGCAGGAAGAGGGTGAATTAAGGCCAAATTAGTCTACACAGTGACTGGAGGCGTGCCTGAGCTATGAGCTACATAGCCAGATACTAGTGAGAGGGAAAAATTGTTTTTTCCTAAATAAAACAACTAATGTACTTCAAAGGGAATGTTACTGGAAAATGTCATAACTTTAAAATGTTGTGTTATTCACTTCTCTGACTTTTTTTTAAAGATGAGTTGGCCTTCCCTTATTTTTAAGGAAACCAAACATTACAAAACCATGCTAACAATCAGTTCTGAAATTGATTTTCAGCACTTCTCAGCCTCTGGGGCAAGATCAAGTGTTGAAATTGATTTTCTTCTGTCAGAATCATCTGTACTTTTCCTTTGACCTTGCACAATACCCAACTATTGAAAATAATTACTGTAAAAAACTCTTGAAGTAATAGACTAACATGTTGCTGCTGTTCTCACTGACTAGTTTTCCCTCTGTTCACTTGAGCCTCCAGAGCACCCTGTGAGGATCAGTGAGGCAGTCTGTACAGGAGAGTCTGGCTGCCTATTCCTGCCCCTCAGCAAACACAGCTCAGCTGTGTCTGTTTCCCATGGCTGTACTTCCTGTGAGCCAACAGAATAGAAAGCCAAAGCTCACACAAACAAGTCTTGCTTCCCTCAGCTCCCTACAGGCACTTCACCTGGGAATACTATACATATTTTATTCATTCTACCTTCTAAACCACAGGAGAAGCCTTTCCAAATTCCAGCCAGAACCAGTACAAGGTGGCCTCCACTTTCCTTTTGTGAGAGTACATTACACTAAAGCCCCCTCACACCATCATCACAGGATAATGGAGACACCACCCAATACTTGGCAAAAACAACATCAAAAACACAAAACCAAAATCTTAGCTATTAATTCTTACACTTGAAAGATAGAGAATATTTATTAGACATGGGAGTCAAGTCCAAAATGAACCACAAAATGGCAGTTTTGGCTCTAGATGGACTATGAAAAGACTCCTGCTGCTCACCCTCATAATTCCTCAGGTTTCTACCCGCCAAGAAGAGCCAGTTCCTATGGTGCACACCAAAGCCATCAGTCTGCATGCCCTCTTCCCTACTTGGCACCTAAGGGTTTTCCTTTTTAACCTAGGAGGTGTTTTTCCTGATCCCACATTTCTCTCTGCTCCCAGCAAGATAGCACAGGCCATTGCCAGCTCACAACTCTCCTCACTGCCCCAGAAAAGTAACCATGCTGCTTTGGACTTCCCCCAAAATTTTTGGCCTGTCCAGCCTGAGGTCAAGATCTGCAGTTCCTCAGCTGCTTAACCCCAGATAATCTCACTAAGGCTTATATTAATTAAAAACCTGTTTGGTTTATGACTTAGGCTCATTATCAGCTAGCTCTTACAACTTAACTCAACCCATTTCTATTAATCTGTCTTGCCACATGGTCCCCGGCTTTAGCTATGTTCCATTACATCTGCTCTCTGGGTAGCAGCTTACAATATCTCTGACTCCTCCCTCCTTCCTCTTTTCTACACTCAGATGTCTCAACTGCTTCTAAGATGCCATCCCATAGGCCAAAACAGGCCCTTTATTAACCAATGCTAATTCACAGTATACAAAAAGACTTCCAACATCACTATCAGCCTGCAGGCCCTCTCCACTACTCTGCACCTAAGAGTTTTTTTTTTATGGTCAAGGAGGGTTTTCTCTGATCCCACTCTTCTCTTTGCTCCCAGAAAGACAGCACAGGCCATTGCCAGTCCACCCCTCTCCTCTCCATCTCAGAGAAGTAGTCATGGCTGCTTTGGACTTCTCCCAAAGACTTCTGGTTATTCTCTCTCTCTTTTGTATCAAAACAAAAAAAAAACAAACAAACAAACAAAAAAAAAACCAAAAACCCTCCCACCCATGGAGTGGTCATTTCAGAGGTTTCTCTGTACCTTGCTTATGATGGGTAAGTTTGAACTTCATTTCCTAGACTGAGAAGATTACATGAAAACCTCAACAATAGAAACTGTATCACCACACTGAACTATTGAGCAAAGTGGAAGTGCTTCCATGTCTTTGTTTTTAAAACTAAGATACCAAACTAATGGTATCTGCAAAAGCTAGGCATCTCAGAGGAATCTTAGTCATTCTTCCCAGTGTGGCTGTGTAGACACAAATACTCTCAGCTTCCTTAGGATGCATTAGAAGACAATGAAACAGTGTTAAAGTTCTCCAATAATGGGTTATAAATCTCATGCCTTGGTGACATTTTTGACATTTAGGAACAAGAAGCTCATAGTAAACAGAGTAAAAGTGTGACCTGCTGTGTCTAAAAGTTCTGGGGAGAAACATGGAACAGATAGTCACTTATGTTTTTCTTAAATAGGATCAAATCTCATCAAAACAAATGTTCACTTAAGCTACCAACTCATAGACACTCAGGAGCCAGAGTAAGGCTCTTTTATGCTTGGATATTTTAGAAAAATAGGAATAAACATGTTCATGAGGGGACTGTTCTCTACCTTTCATGGTAAGGATTTTTTAAAGTAAATTAATAAAGTATTCCAAAGACAACAAAGGGCCTAGTACAGATAGGCTGGCATTAACCCTACATGCGTGAAAATTTAATTTCACTTATATCAAAATATATCTGTCAACTTTAAAATAATAACCTCCTTGTGGAATTTCAGATGGTCTTTAAAACAGTCCTACAGACTATAATCAATAGTCTTGTCACCCTGCATACCACCAGTCACCCTGCACATCAGTGGGGTAAAACAAGGCAGACTTTTGCCTATTTCAGAGTCTCTTCTATGTAGCTATTATATGACATTGAGATGATGCTTCTGGGTTATGTTCCTACATGTGTTTTACTGTATCAGGCTTCTGAACCACATTTGAGATATTGGATCCAATTACAGTTTTAGTATCATAGCAAAATCAAGATTATTCACATTTAGTAGTTGCATATTTGTTTCCTAAATATTCCTTCATATTCTATAGCTCAGGTTGGCCTGTAAATCACTATAACCCAGGCTGGCATCAAACTCAGGGCAATCCTCTTGCCTCAGAGAGACTGTAAACATGAGACACTGCGCCAGTCTTCATAAACATGCTTTGTCGAAGTGAACAGCCTTATATTTAAAAATATAGTTTTAAGATAAAATAAAGTTCTTTTTTAAAAAAAAGAATAGAGTAATAAAAAAAATAGAATAAGCCCTTAGAGGTGGGAAACACCCAGAGAATCTGGATCCTATATGTTATTGTGTTATCTTTAGATATTTTGACTCCTGAACAAATAATAACTGCTAAAAGACATCTTATCATGAAAACTGCTATATTAAACCAACCTGTATATGTTAAAATTATCTTGACTTCAAAATTTAAGTCAAAAGTAATGTTGCTTTAGGAGAGAGGTTATGGTGATGATATATTGTGTATCAAATGAAGATTGCCTGAATATCAGAGGACAGAGCCAACCACAGAGCCACAGAGATCAGGCAATGGTGTCACATACGTTTAATCCTAGTACTAGGAATGTTGAAACAGGAAGTGATATGGCTGAGTAGAGAAAGAATATAAGGCAGGAGACAATAGTTGGACCTTTCCATTTTGGCCTTCCGTGCACTTCACTTCCCTTTTGACTGAGGACTAGAGGTATTCAATCTGAATAGATTCTGGGGACAGAATCTATGCTTTCAGCCTGAGGATTCAATAGTAGTGAGAAGTGGTTGTGGCTGGTTACTCTGTCTCTCTGATCTTTCAGCTTTACTCAAAGATGCTCTTGGTTTTTAACTATAACACCAATTAAAATGTGTGCAATAAGAGATTATGTTTTTGTTTCCACCAGAAATGAGAGGCTGTGGATTCATTATGAGCTAGGGAAAATCAAGCTTGATAGAGGAAGACACCCCACACTGAAAAATTCTCCAATGGAAGCAGATAGTCCAGATGATCCAACATCTCAGAGCACCTCTGCTATGGTTTCCTCTAAATTGTATATCCAGAACAGCTTCAAGGTGACAGACTGAAATATTCCAACTTCACAAAATACTCCAGCAAGACTTGTTGATAATGCTCAGTTTTCTCAAGGCTCCCCAAAGAATACAGTGCCCTTAAAACAACATGAAGTAGCCTGGAGAACACAGCCTATAACCCTCCAAAATAAATTATGTATTTGTTATTGTTTATGGGGTTTGGTTACAAAATATTATTGGTTAAAGTCAGAAAAAAGTAAATAACGAAGTTAAATTCAAATATCTCTTTCTAAAGGAAAAAGGGGGAATAGGATATAGAAATGATCAGATAAAAGGGTAGTAATTGTATCTAGTTTAATCCAAAAAAACCTGTTAATCTCAAAATATTTCACAATGGTATTAATTTTAATTTATTTATAAAAATTTAAAGTTGTTTCTGGTATGTTGTATTATGTTTCTATTCTTGTTTGGAATATTGTATTTATATAACTCATTTAAAAATGTAATGTATAATTTAAAAATATAGATTAGTAGTCACATATAATCAAATCTATAGTATGTTTTCAAGGTCAGACACAGATATATTGAGACAGACAATCTTCAAGTACTTCATTTAAAATGTTTTAATAATATAAGGCTTTTTATGGTGAGACATATCTGCTCCTGACAGCACTCGTTTACTTTAAAGAAAGATGTAAGCATCTAAGAAACTCCATATGGAGTTTGTATCCTTTATGGCAAAAGCTAGCCCTGTGAACAAAGAAAATGCCCATGCCTAAATTGCTAACAGTTACTGTCCAAATTGGTCCAAAAGAACACAAAATAGGCAACTTTCAAACTTTGTTAACACAAGGTAGGACAGTCCTTCAAAGTTGCAAATTTCACAGAAAAGTATATTAGATATGCTAGGCCTATATGCCAAAGTTGGATGCCCCATCATTATAGAAAAACTTTTGGTGACAATCCAGGCAATGAGATGTCCCTGTAGTTAGGTAACATTTCATCCTTCTGGGATTTTTGATGGAGTTAAAAGATTAGATAGTCATAGTTATAGTTTTCCTTATTTATGATAAAAGATAAATTAGATAGATATAAAACTTTCTCTCCAAAATAAAATAGATAACGAAGTATTTTCTCTAAATATGCCAAAAACAAATGAATTGGATATAGTTAATGTAATTTTTGCTTAATAACTCTTGTTATATAAGATCATGTTAAAGTTAAAATATTCCTTTTCAATTAGAAAAAAAAGGGAGAAATTCTGTGTATTTTGCTTATTGTTAATAAAACACTGATTGGCTGATCATCAGGCAAAAGGTACAGGCATGGGCAATCAGAGTGAGGATGCTGGGGGAAAGAAGGGTGGAGTTGGGTATACACCAGCTATCAAGCAAGCAGGACATGTAGAAAATAAGGTAACAAGCTAGGAGCCTCATGGCATAGCATAAATAGAAATATGGGTTAATTTAAGTGTAAGAGTTAGCTAGTAACAAGACTGAGATATTGGCCAAGCATTTACAATTACTATAAGCCTCTGTGTAGTAATTTGAAAGTGGCTGCCAGGGTAGGAAACCTCTGCCTAGAGCAGAGGAACTTTGGATGACTGTCCAAGCAGCTAGATGTCTCTGATATAGGTAATATTAATTCCTTCTGGGGTTTTTGATAGAGTTAAACACTAAATAATTAGTTTATAGGTTTCTTTAGTTATTATAGAAAGTATTAGCTATAAAAATAATCATTAAAATGTGATAGGCAATAAGTATTTTCTCTGAATTTGCTAAATACAAATGGACTCTATATTGTAAATGTCATTCTTACTTGATAACTGCTTGGTGTATAAAAATGTACTATGTTAAAGTTAAAACCTTTCATTTTTATTTAGACAAAAGAGTGAAATGTTTTACATTTATTTTTGCTGTTAAACATTTGTTTAATGATACAAAGATGTGTTCCATTCTTTTATGCTACAATAGTTTAACTCAGTGAAGCTGTGTTAATTTGTGTGCCTAAAACACCTGATTGGTCTAATTAAAAGCTGAACTACCAATATCTAAGTAGGAGAAAGGATATGCAGAGCTGGTACGAGAGAACAAAGAGGAGGAGAAATCTGGGAATAGAAGGTTGGGGAGGAAAAGAAGAGAAGTCATCAAGGTCCAACCACTCAGATGCACAGCAAGCAAAGAGGAGGAAGTAAGGAAAGGTCATAGAAGAAAGATGAGATAATTCATACTAAGAAAAGCTGGCTAACGTCAGCCATGCTAAGGCTGTGCATTCATAAGAAAGAATAAATCTCCATGTATTTATTTGGGCGGTTGGAGATGGGCTCCCAAAGTGTAAAGAGAAAAGAAATTGTTGTTGTTGTTTTGATTTATCTATTTATGGACTTAATGTAATATCAGAACACTACTTACAAACTGCACATAAGATTTTATCCCCAAATTAAAAAGCTAAAGACACATCATTCAACGTCACCCATGAGGAGCTCTAAAAAGGGACTAAGCAGCAAATAAAAAGGGAAAAAGACAAAAGGGGGTGGGGGGAGACAGGACAGGATGTGGGGAGAAAACCCAGCCTAGGAAAACATGGCAAGGATTCTCAGCCCGAGACAACAGCGATGTTACATTTTAAGTATTTTCCCTTTATTAAGAAGAAATTTGAATACCTAAAAATCTCAACAGTGATGTAATAGCTATGTTTCTGGATCCATTTATTACAGGCTTTATAAAGTCCGTACCTATCCTCCAGTACATATTGTTAGCCAAACTCATAGCTGGGCAATCTAGCTTCTTCCTGTGATCCGCACCAGACCTAGAAGGCTGTGACACTCCTGCAGCATGTTCATGTTTAGATGCTGCAACAGAACTCTGAAAACGGGACTTTGTAGAGAACTAAGAACCCAGCGTTACATTTCTGGGGCTACACAGTCTGCAGCCTAGAAGCGGACAGGTTCCAGTTCCCTCTGAGAGTTTTAGAGAAATTCCTACCAGGCCTCTTCTTAGCTTCTAGTGAATGACAGCAAGACTTGAGTGTCTTTGGTTTGGTGATTCCTCACTCCACTTCCTGCCTCCATCCTCACGTGCTATTCTCGAAGCCATGGGTCCTGTCATATGTAGACCCCAGGTATGTTGGATTCAGAGCCTATCCTATTCCAGTTTGATCTGATCAAACCTTGATTGAATCTGCAGATTCTTCCCACCATCTCAGGCACAGATTCCAGCATGTAGAATATGAGCACACATTTACCTGAGAGATAATTCAACCCACAAAATATGCAGAGTGACTCACAAGTAGAGCTAGGAAAGGAAGAAGAGAAAGCCCAGAATGGCATAGTACACATCAAAGAACACAGAAAACTAACATTGTGGTTGCTCCAAACAATAATTAAATGTGAGATATCACATAAAGGAGAATTAATAAACTTAAAGATAGGGCTAAAAATAAAGAGCAATGTGTTTCTTATCTTTTACCCACAGTCCTATGTGTTTTACAAGCTTAATGAAAGTTCAGACAGGAGAAAAAGAACCACACCATCAAAGAGGCCAGAAGTGAAGCCAGGGAGTGCCATCAGTGCTTTAGGGTTCCACTGTGGTTCCCCTGTGGCCTTCAGACTCAGTATAGACAGTGCAATGGATTTATACAAAGGTGGAGGTCAAGGTCCTTAACACAACACCTAAAGACAAAATCCTCACAGTTACTGAGAGACTCAGATGGATTCATGGGAGATTGAGAGGTTATTTTATAAGATACTAATGACATGAACAGATGAACAGACAATTGCATGGCTAGGTTGGGGGGGGGGGGGTTCAGAGCCTCAGCATCTGAGATAGGCAACATGGAGGGAGGGGCGCACATGGTAGAAATCAAGATCTCTTCTTCCAACTTTCTGAGGGTGGTGGCAGCTTCACAGTACAAATCTGGAGCCACACACTGATTTAGCAGGCAAGGGGCATGGATAGAGGTGTGGAGCAGGATGTGTGGTCATCGAAACCCCTTCGATACAAACTCACTTCTCAGTGAGAAACTCCAGAATCTAGTGTCAGCTAGGGAATCACAGACAATGTCTCAGTAGGGTGTTTGATGTTGTCTGTGGGAGTAGAGAAGGGGCTGGATTTAATATAACACTAATATAGTTACTCCCGTGTGGTCCTGAAATCAGTAGCACAGTCATAGTAACATCAATACAAATATCTATTAGACAACCATACAAATAGTCTACTATCAATATTAGATGTCAGGTGTGAAATGTAAAAGCAACAAAGTTGACCTCTGATGGCTTACTACAGAGGCATTATCTCCCACATTCCTAGACACCCATAGAAGTGCTTACAGAGTGCATATTGACGAAAGCACATGGGAGCTACAAATAGATAAAACAAGTATTTTTCTACTGAGCTGATAAAATTTGCGTGTCCTTAAATGAACAACAATACTGCATAAATTTTATGTACTAGGCAACAGTTCAAGCATATCACTCTTTCTGGAATTTTAGAACTCAATCTTTTGTGTCTGAGGTAATCTTAGCATGCAGCAAGATCTACATAATTACTGTAAAAAAAATACCCACTCACTGTATAGACTGTAGCCAAGCAAGGTGACAAATTCCTTTAATCCTAGAACTCAGAGGCAGAGTCAGGAAAGTCTCTGAGAGCTCTGTCTACATAATATGTTCTAAGACAGCCAGGGCTACCTAGTTAGGGGGTATTCAAAACTCTCCAGAATTTCATAGATATTACAAGATTACAAAGCATCTTTGAGCAGCTATACCTATTTTAAGCTTCAGAGACTTGGCCTACAGCATTACTTGAGGACTGTTCGAGTTCATCACATTTCTCCATGGTGAAGAAAAGGCAAGCACACTGTTCACAAGGTGACACAGCTAAGATGCTATACACAAGATGCCACAGCTAATCTCTCTATCAATCCAAAAGAAATGTACATGCCATCAGAAGCTTTGAGCCTTGTCCAAGGAACCAGTAATGCTTCCAGCTACACCACAGTTCACAGCTGCAGTATACATGCTTTCAACTCAGTTTAATTGGAGCCAGCATCCGAGGCTGAGGAATATGCTGCTGGTGTAGATAACAAAACTGTAGCTTCAACCCATTTGAGAACATAAGACAAGTCTGTGTACACGGAGCAAGGAAAAAGATGCATGTAAGCAAACTCAGAGGCTGAAATGAGATGTCTGAAGGACTCCAACGTCAATTTTCTTGAAGTCAAGAAATAGAAACATCCCAAATATTGGGGCTTATAAGCCCCATGAGACTCTCTGACTTCAGATTTCTTTCTCTTATGACTAGAAGCACAACACACACTTACATGCAGCAGAGGAATCCCACATGATGAATCTCTCCTACCTTCCAGAGATCGGAGGGGCCTTCTACAAGTTTCGCTTTTGTTTGACTGTACTTTAGGGCCAACTGCAAGCACTCTGTTCCAAATTCCAAGTCATAGTCACTACACTGGTGACAAAGGAGAAAAGAAACAGACAGAGGAATTAACAAACTATAATACAATTGGTAAAATACAAAGCAAAAAAGCCTTTTATTTTACAAACAAGTAAAATATAAAAGGAAGCTCTCAGAGAATTAGCAAATGAGTTAATTGTCTGATTGTGTTATAGAATAATCTTTCTTGTACCCTAAAAATGAAATAAAACAAGTAAATAGGAAAGTTTAAACCATCACAGAATATGGGCTCCCCTGGGTGTCTAAGATATAACAACATTCATTTCTGCTGCGCATACTTGAAAGTAGGGCTGAGGAATTACCATGTCAAAAAATCTTCATTTAATAAACATACATCTGTAAAATCCAAATGCCTGTCTTCCATGTATAACATAATATTAAGCTATCATGGCTATTATTCATTTTATTATTTAGAATTCCAATAAATCATTCTTAAAACATTTATATCTTTGTTTCTGAACACAGAAATGGTTCAGTCTTTCATTATATAGAAAAATGAAAACTTTGCAAATACAGTAAAATATATAAAACCTTTAAAAGTGGAACCATCAAAATCACTAAGCAACAATATAATTCACTGAAGCTCTGAATAATGAACCATCTAAATAAGGATAAATAACACATGAATCATCCTCAGAGGAACTTCAGTCTAGAGGGAAGGCTGACTTCAGAAATTGGCAACAGAATGGTGTCTGCAGCACAACTACAGGAAACATTTCTTTGTATGAGAGGTTGTTAGGAAGGGCCTATCAGAGGCAATGGTCTCTGGCCTCCAGCTTAAAGATTAACTGGAAGATGAAGAACATCATCTAATCAAATAAAGTCTTGTCAAGGTAAGGGCATCAAGGGTTTGTTTTCCAAGTTTATGTGTGAGGATGTACATGCATCTACATGAGTGTATGCATGTATGTATGTATGCACCTATGTGTGAGGATAAACCTATGTGTGTTTATGCATCTATGTGTGTGTATGTACCTATGTGTGTATATGTGTGTACCTATATGTGAGGATGCACCTTTGTGTGAAGATGCATGGATTACAGGTGCACGGGTGAGTGCTGGGGATACAAACTTGAATCCTTATGATTGTGTGAAAAGTACTTTACCCATTGACCCACCATTGCACAGCAACAAGGCTGAATAATGAATCCAGTATTCAGCATAAATTCCTGTAATAACCTTTGAAATTGATGAAAAAAAGAAAAACAGCCAAATATGCAATCTCTAGTTCAACAGTCATGACTCACATCTTCTATTTTTATGTGATGCAATGTACTTCAAGAAATGTTTAAATGCAATATCAAAAATTATAACTGATAAGTTAAGATGAATATTGGTAGACCTCTGCTTTATACTTTTAACATTTTTACAATAATATTTGGTAGTATGTGAGATGTCTACAGAGGGAAGAACTCTCCCATGGTTAAACTCAAACAATGACTAATAATAATCTTAACTTTTCCCAGACTCCTCATACTACAAACAAAAGAAAAAGAAAGAAAAGTAAAACTGAACACTCCCCAGGCAGCCCTGCCTGTGCTCACAAAATACACAGTAAAAAAGCCCATAGGATGAGATCCTTCCTACTCGCCTCCCATGGTTGTACGGAACATACCAGATGCTATGCTCTTGGCTATGCCACAGGTAAGTCTGTGGAAAACAGTAAAATACGGTGCAGATATATGTGAAATTTATTCAGTAAAGGAGACTGGACTTGCAAAGAGATAAGTCTGGACTTATCATTATATAGACTAATATTATAACAGTAATAGGGCTTGAAGACATTTTATAATAAAACTTTTCCTCAAAAATTAGTTGAGAACTCTGCAGTCAGGAAAAAATCTGAATGCCTCCTGTTTAAAATATTAATGAACAGATTGTTTTTACTAGGATATGAAAAAAAGTCACAAGATACGACACACATATTTGAGCAAAGGAAATAGAAATGAGTGCCAGAGTCTGCCGGAACCGTAGTCACGGGCTGGGGAAGGTTATCCCTTCCTATGAGAGCAAGGTCAAGTGTACTGGCTCACTCACAAAGATATACAGAAAGAAGAGACACTGTGGGCCCATGAGGAAACAAGTAACAGACCCAGGTGTGAAGAGTGCTCTCTGCTCTGTGGTGACTTTTCTGGAACTTTTAGGCTGTATGACTAATGGAAGGAGTGTGCCCTTGAAAAAGATATGCAATTGTAGCTTCGTCTCCTTCTTTATTTCTGGACCCCATGAACTGAGCAGCTCTTTCTGCCTGGTATGCCAGAAACTTAACTACATGTCCATAGCCCCAGAGCAACAGGGTCAAGAGCCCATGGACGAAAATCCATGAAACAATGAGATAAATGCTTCCTGCAGGTAAGTCATTAATATCACATATTTTGTCATAAGAGAAGGTGGACTAACATTCCCTATCCATGGCCTGTTAATCCCACAGATGTGAAGAGAAAGACTGTTGGCCCAAATCATGGTCAAATTAATTAAAGCAAGTTGTATTAGTGTACTCAGGTTGTTTACCCTAAAGCAGCATCTAAGAGATAAACACTAGATGCAGGAAGGATAAGGCTCTTACAGATCAGAAGTAAAGGGTTTCCAAATGGGGAATTGGACAAGCAAATAAGTGGGGTCACAGAAGCAGAACATAAGCATAACAAATTAGTCATAACAACCTTCTGACTCCCCATAGAAGGCCTTACCCTCTTTGATGAGTGGATGATGGGGGAGGGTGGGGGCAGGGAGGAAAGTAGAAGAGAGAAACTGTGGATGGTATGTTTAAAAAAACAAAAAAACTTTTTGGTAAAAAAAAACAAAACAAAACAAAACAAAAAACCCAATTTATAGCATGTCCCTTAATAGGTCTTATTTAATTAACAGAAGTGTAGTGAATACAAGACACTGTGGCCAATTAAGGGCACAGATTTTGGAGGGGAAAAAAACAACCTGGCTTCTACCTGTGGGAGGTTTCAGACTGGAGACAAACTCCTTAATCTGTCCCTTAGTGTCTTCAATTTGATGAATAATGACTATGCGTTAATTAAAAAAAAAGCATTACAGTAACTCTGAGGCATCTGTAGAGTGGTGGCTGGTAAGAAGTGCTTTATGAGGTCTAACAAATACTATGATAAATTCAAACCCGTAATCTGGAGTTTGAAAAACTGTCAGGATCTGATTAGTCGCCATCACTGATTGTGTAGTGTGGGGATTTAATAAAAGCTCCAGAAGATCTGGAGACCTAACAACAGTCAGTCTAGAATCAGAGAGTGGTGATTCACACCTTTAATCCCAGCACAAGGAGTATTCTGGGAGTGGTGACCTACACCCTTAATCCCAACTGAGCTGCCAAGGTCATCCTAGATTACAGAAGGAATTCCAGGATTCCAAGCCGGCAGTGGTGGGGCCACACCTTAATTTACCAAGAGAGTATTTAAGGCTTAAGGCAGGCATAGAGGAAGAGGGAGCTGGGAGCCAAGGCTGAGTCAGATCTGACTGTGGTGTTTACTCTCTCTAATATCTCCGACTTTCTCAGAGATCTATCCCTGAGTCTCATTTATTCGTGCAACAGTGTAGGGAGACTAGAGTGAGTCTGACAATATAGGTAGCAGGGCCATCTTTCCCCTTTACTTTCTTCCTTGCTTAATGTCTGCTGATTAAAAGAGATTTGTCTACTGTATCACAGAGAGCAAGATTTCCTTCTTTTTATGTCTGAAAACATTCCAGTGCTTATAAATTTATGTTCATTCATATACTTACATATTTCAATATCCCTCATTTCAGTGACATCAGTATAGTATGTACATGATATGATTCATACAAATATCCTTAGCTGTGAAATCTGAGCAGGACTGTTATGCCGGAGAGTCTATTTAAAATCTCTAAGATTTACAGGAAACCAGATCGTTTCCTTCCAGTAATGGTTGCTTTGGGTCACATTCTCACCAATAAAGTCAAGAATTTCACTTTTCCCATCCAACCACACTTTTCTTTCTTTTTCTTTTTCTTTTTTTTTTTTTGACAGTGGCTATCCTAGCTCATGTGAACTGATTTGTTTTCATTTGAACAATTAATTTCTGCTATAAATCTGCAAACTTTGCTTTTGAAATCCTTGGAATGTTCAGTCCTGTTAGTCATCTGCAACTTATTCCTCTGACTCCTCCATACACTGAACCCTCCTTTTAACTTGCTGAGGCTTCAAGCCTATGAAACCAACATTTGCTCTTTATTAGAAAAATCACTATTTTCTTAGACTGCCCTCATCAACCAGTAGCCATGGTTACATGGCTGAAGAGAGTTATTACTAGAACCCCAGCTTCCTTGCTCTGCTACGCCAGTAGTGGATGCTCTATATAAACTCAGCTCACAAATTAACCATGTTGCAATCAGCTTTCTTAGCTGGTAGTCTATACATTCATCATGTGTATGTGCACATACAATTGGAGACCAAATATCTGCCAGGCATAATGGTATACACTTTTAATCTTAGCACTCAGGAGACAGAGGAAAAGCAAAATTCTGGAAGTATGAGGCCAACATAATCTACATAGGGAACACTAGCTATCCAGAGCTACATTGTGAGACACAGTTAAAAAGAAAAAGAAAGAGAGAATCAAAAATTTGTTTCAAGGCTTATGTGAAAGCAATTCATTCATCCCCTATAATAGATTTTATCTCCCATATAGACAGCCATCACAGGTAGAAATGCTAGTCTAGTATTTACTTCTATGTGTAAAAGTCAATCTTTGCCCAGTAACAAATATGCAGAAAATCTGTGGTCAGTTACAATAAATTTATTCATCACACAGATATAGGGTGGCAGAGGGACCATCCCTCCAGCTGAAGGCTGCAGGGCTCTGATTCATCTGTTTGCTCTGGTAGCTTAGACTGGGGCAGCAACTGTAGACTGTCAGCCTATGGCTCTAAGAGCAGCGCAAGAGGACAAACCCAGGGCTGCTGGCACATTGTCAGCCTCCACTTGTTACATCCAGCAAAATCCCTTTGCCCAATGCAAATCAGACAGACAAATACGAAACTGAGAATGAGGCATTTTGCCCAGGAGGTTTCATGGCAATGGTACAAAAAGCAAGGCACTGTTTTCCAGAGGACGAAGACTCTACTCTGGCTGTGTGATTTACCTACCACACAATGCTTCTAATTAATATACCTGTGATGTGACCATTTGGGTTTTTTATTTTGCTTATTCTCTTTGAACAACAAAAACAAGAAAAAAACTTTCTCTATTTTCCTCACCACAATACATACTCACACTTTCTACTCCACATCATTTCAATACTATAGTTTTGAGCTTTTACATCATTGACTATGCAAACTTTTCTCATAGATAAAACACATAATGCTAAAAGTTACTTTCCTGAATAAGTTTTCTTTCCCTGAAATTTAGGCTTGTCTTCTGTTTTATGTGATTAGCTTTCTATATGCTTATAAATCATTCAATAGTGCACACTTGGCTACCCACATCCACATCTACTCTCAAGAGATGCTAAGACCCATGAAAAAGTCACCCTGAGAATCTCTAGTCTTTTCAACAGAAACCATTATGAATTTCTGCAGGTACCATAAGTATTGTTCTTGGAATGCCACAGGCCACCTCAGGGGCATTCACAATCTGTCATTCACTCCAGTCCCGTGTATGCTGTGCAATCTTCTTTCTCAACTGACCTATTTCCCAAAACAAATTCTCCAAGGACTTCCTATGGGAAGATTGTGCAGAGATGTTTATGAAAATATTTGAGACTAGTATGTTCAGAAAATTCCTCTTAAATTGGACATATTGAACAAACAAAAACATCCCAGAGACAGACAGAAACACCACAGAGATGCTGGGTGCTGAGACAGGAGCAGGGACTTCCTCAATCGGCAGTCAGCATGCATAGATTCCCGAGTCACTGTCTGGAGAGCACTCATCCCTCCACTAAAGCCTGTGGTTGCTCTCCACACTCCTCTCAAGGCAGATTTCTTGGTAAACTTCTTTTGTATAAATGTGTACTGTTTCCTCTTTCCTCAGCTCCTTGAAAACCTTGAAAAGTTCTTTGCTTGCTTCCAGTAGCTTGGAACTGGGCCCTCTTATATCTATTGAGCCTCTGCTATTAACTGACCTTTCAAATTAATTTTCTCTTGTTATTGGTATTCCTCTTATTCTTGATCTGAAGGATTTATGAGTTTTCATTCCTTTCTATGCTCTTGAGTTGTGAGTAGATAATACAAATCCAGTCCACTATCAGTCCCTAGAAATAGAAAATGTGTGTTTCTTAATTACATACATATTCCAAATTGTCTTCTACAAAGATGGCCTCCACCTATAGCCCTGTAAACGGTATGCAGTTATAGCACGCTTTGAAACAGAAACTAAATGAATATGACTCATAGGGATTCAATACTTCTTTTAAAAAATGTATTGTGTATAATGCAATTATTTTGGGGAAGAAAAGAGGGATTCCTTAATTTTCAGAGGTTTTACACGCCCCCCCCCACCAAAGGTTAGGAACTATTGTTTTATGGTAATCATGTAATGCTCCATGGCTACAAGTAATCTGATTATATATCCATCCATCCAAGGCAACATTCAAATTACTATTCCAGTAGGGCAGCCTGGGAAGTTTGCCCAACAAGGAACAATATATACATTAGAATAAAGCTAAATCAAAGGCATGCATGCACAGGTTTCTCACTCTGTCCTTGGAGGAGCATTCTCACAATATTCAAGTATTAACAAAATAGACCAGTTTACAATAAGGTAAACAATGAACACCTGCATTCAATTTATTATCTCAAAATCAAACCTGAAGCATTTTACATACATTTACATGCTTGAATTATGCAATTCTCCTTAGAATTGCAGGAGACAGTTATCCAAGAAGCTTTGTTCTTCTATCAGATCATCTTCTGAGTAAACAAACTCAGACTGTGTCCATAGGAGGCAGATACAGAAACACCCCTCACTGTATAAGAAGTCAAAGCACAAAGGATGTAGATAAGCACAAGATTTCTTTTGGGGTAGAAATTTTTAAATGAGTTTACACAGAATACATTTGCAAATACCTTTAAAAACAAAGCATGAAAAACCAAACAAAACTATAAGATTATTCTAAATCTTGGCCAAACTATACAGCCAGTGTTCATTAATGAATGGCAATCCCATTCACAGCTGTCAGTTCAGCAATGTAGAGATTTTTAATTTTTTTAAAAGTATAGATCTAAATAATTACTACAAAGTAGCATTGTGGGAAACAACTTCACTGGTAATAGATAATATTAAAATTGCACTTTTAGCCCTTTCTGTTGACAATCAAATATTGTCAAAACAATAAGATGCAAAAACATCAGTGAACTGTTTGACTCTTATTTACCTTCTTGGAAAAAAAAATCAAAAGATAGACAATAAAATAGTGGCCTAAATTGCATGTCATTAATCTTATGTGGCAATGAATTATCTAATGAGTGTAAACAACTGAGGGGGGGGGGGGGGACCTTATCACCATCTAACCACAAAGATAAGAAAGAGTTAAATTCTTGCAAGAACTGTCAGCGAGTTTTGCCATAAGCTCATCAAAGGAGTTTAGAGTTGAAATGAGCCCAAGACATTCAGAGAAGGGAGAGCCCAGGGCTAGAATTCGTATCTAGACCTAGCAGCAGGATCAGCTATTCAAAGGCAGATGACACATAAAAGCCAGTCTACTGGAGAGGCTTGTGGTCAATAGAGTTGAAGTTACCTGTAAGACTTATACTCATAGGCAGTTGAAAACTTATCTCCCAAGTCTTAAGTGAGAAATATGAAAAAAAATAGATTGGAGGCATTTGATAATGTCTGTTCACTAATGAAGAAATATTCATGGGAAATTTCCCAGACAATATGCTGAGAAGAGAAAGTAAGACTGCGAGGGTGGGGTAAGCTAATAACCACATGGACACATGGAAACTGAGGTCACTGTCCTAGTAGCAACAGCCACTCATGGAGAAGCCAAACAGAGACACTAGGGATCTTGTTAGACATCTTTCTTTCATTTGACTGATACATTATAAATCACAACAAATTTTAGTTTAGTGCAATCAGAACTATAACAATCTGCTTTAGCCCCAATAAACATTATCCTAAGTCTTTTTCTAAACAAAACTGTGGTTGTAGAACTGTTTTCTACTTTCTCCACAGCTTGACCAGGGGCTTCTTTCTGATCTATTAGTACAGTGACAGTTGGTACCTTCTTCCTGTCCCCTAGCTTCCATCTCACATGGTGTCTTTAGAACTGTCCTGCAAAGTCTTTCACCATGACTCTTCACTAAAACGTGACCCATGAAACTCAGCCTCTGCCAAATGCCGTGTCTCCTTTGTTTAACAAACACTTTCCTTTATCCTGTAAAGTCTATGGGGTGACAAGATAGACACCATTACAGAGGAAGAATTAAATCCACTCGGCCACTAGGCAGAACACTAATAAAACAAATCTTTCCAACACTGGAAGAGAACAAAGAGAAGACACTGAGTGAATTCCAAAGTTCTTACTACAGCAAGAAAAGCCAACTATAAGTACATGATTTCGTGGATATGCCATGTTTGCTTGTTTGTTTATTATTTTTGGAACAAGTTCTTGCTGTTTATTTATTTATTTATTATTTTTGAGACACATTTTCTCTACAGAGCAATGACTTTTCACTATGCAGACCAGACTTGTCTCAAACTCAGAGATTCAGCCACCTCTGACTCCCAAGTACTAGGATTAAAGGCACGTGACACCAGGCCTGGCCCCATATGACACTTTAGAATAAACGACAGAGATAAAAAACAGATCGGTAGTGTCCAAGGTCAAAGTGAACTAAGGAAGGGGCACAAGGGGCACCAATCGGTTTGTCAGGTGTAGTTGCTGTGAAGTTTAGAGGGCTTTATGCTTTGTGAATACTTACCAAAAAATTAGTTTTACTTTCATATAAAGTATGTCTCAGTGAATCTTAAAGATGAAATAATATTATCTATAATAACAATAATAAAAACAATAAGAAACATAGCAATAGATTTTTTAAAAAATTTGAGATTTCTAGAGAAAAGCTGAGTTTAGTGTAAACATATTTTAATTGAAAGAGATTTGACTATTCATAGATGCCATATTAAAAATATCATAGTTTATTATCAAATCTCCCTGAGATAAATTACAAATAAAAATAATTCTAATGTATTCCTAAAAATTATAAACTCTAACTCTAAAATGTATATGATATAAAGTTCCAAAACCCCTTAATACTATTAAATAAAAATCAGTCAATATAATTTCTTTAAAATATTATTGCCATCAAGTTATAAATTTCAATCAACATCTATAGAGGGATTTAGGCATTATTTAGAGAAGCTTAGAGGCATATCTCTAGAATACCAAGACCAAGACCATAAATGGGGCATGGCCAGACACCATTGAGACCCCAGACACACTGACCTTGCTTCATATTTTGTTCCTACACTCTCAAAGAACAGAACAACAGCCCAACATAAGACAACTCCACTTTCCAAAAAATATTTTAAAGTTCAATTTATATCATAAATGTTTATATACTCCTAAATAAATATGAATCTCTTATATAATATTTTACAAATAAATATTTCTACAATGTGGGTAGAGCATGAGACTCAATCTCAGGGCTATGGGTTCAGGCCCCACATTGGGTGCCATTTTTAATAAGAGGCTTTTGGTGTGGCCTAGTTTTAAGGTTTGGACTTGTCTGTTGCTGTTTAGCCCTTTAAAACTGACTCAGATGCTAATATTAATTTTATGTTGTTTGGCCTATGACTTTGGCATATTGTTAGTAAGTTTTTATATCTTAACTCATTTTTATTAATCTGTTTTACCACATGGCTCATAGCTTATTTGTATTTTTCTTATATGTTGATTTTTGGGTGGCTGGATGGTGTCTTTTATTGACTCTGGCCTCCTTTCCCTCCAATTTCCCCACCTACTTCTAAGATGCCTGCCATAGGTCAAGACAGTTCCTTTATTAATGAATGATATTCACAGCATATATAGACATCCCACATCAGGCATCATATTCTTTGGCTTGCTCCTATTGCCATAATAGTATAATGTTATAAAAAGTAGGCCAACATCCTAAAAATGCAAATATCAAGGGACAGTAGAAAAGGTTACATGTAGTTATCAATCTAAGAGCTGAGTACCACGGTAGACATGTGCCCACATGCATACAGATACATAAACAACAAATTAAAGAATATAAATGTATTTATTTTAAACAAGTATGGAGGCACATGCTTTAATCCTAGAACTCAGGAGGCAGAGGCTCAGGCTGTCCATGAGTTTGAGGCCACACAGGACTACAGGGTTAGTTACAGGCCAGACAGCTACATAGCGATACATTGTCTAAATAATAAGCAAAAAATAAACAAAACTAAAAAATGCAAATTGTCCACTTACATCTAAATCTAAAGTAATTATTAAGCATAAAACAAAAAAGAAACTCATACATGAAATGCTATTTAACTTACCCTGGAATAGAAAAATTGACATGAATATTACCACTTGGAAAAACCTTTTCCTCCTCTAATAAATTTGAATGTACACACATTGTCTCTTAAATATGTCCCCAGGAGATATACATATAGGACTGTTGTAGATAATATTCATACCAATGATTTTGCTGTGACTATAGCAATATACTAAGTAGAAACAATGATTTCACAGAGGCAATCAAGTTAAAATAGATGGTCCTTGGTCCAGTCCCCTTTGTCCTTGTAAAGTGGCAAATTTTAGACAGAGAAAAATGAAGAAGAAGGACACCCACCCACTACATGACAGGGTGCTGTATCCCTGCAACAGAAAAGGTGAGTGCTGGCAGAAGCTGAGCTAGTTGAGACAAGCCGGCTTCCATGCCAGTGCCAGCGCCAGCGCCATCAGGAGAGCAAGCCTGTACCAGGTTAGACTCTCTGGCTCCAGAAATGAAACACAGTAAGCCTCTGCTTTTACTACGCCACTCTGAGGATTTTTTGAAACCTAAAAAACTAATACATTCATTACAAAACAAACCAAACAGCAACGCGAACACTAAAAATGTAAATACAGTGTGAGGACCTGGCATTAGGAAGTAAGGAACTGAAAGGAAAGAGTATGTCATGTGGTGGCATACTCAAGAGTGCTCCATATGACATGACAGGCAGAAAATGTTGCTAATAAATTTATAAATTTGGACATGATGGCTTCCAGGTGCTCCCTATAGCTATTATATATCCTTAATCCCATAACTTGACATCTCCCCACCAAGTAGGTCTGAAAACTGTGTCTCTATACGCTGATGATAAGGGCAGATTTAAAATAATAATAATAAAAAAAAGCCGAATTGGTAGTGTTCTAATCCCAAAGTTAGCTTCAGGAGAGCTTGCATACTTCTGTCTGTGCCTGCATCATAGACATAAGAAGGAGCCTAAACAGCCCATTGGTCAAAGAAAAATGACACAATGGACCAGAGATGCCCACACTTGCATTTTGTAAAAGTGGCCAGGATCAAGGTAGTCAGCAGCCATTTTCATAACAAAAGAAGCTGATATTCTGTTTCTTGAAAAAGTTGTCTTCAATTAGGCTAAATTATACAAAATCTAATTAAAAATCATATATTATAAATACATAAAGGTAATAAGCTACAAATATTCAATATAAATAACAAAAACTAAGAAAAGAACAAATCACAGGAAAATAGTAGCAGTGGAATTCTACTCATAAAAACATCAAAGGGAAAAACAATTCAAACAAATAAAGGAAGGCAAGGAAATTAATACCAAACAGAAGCCACGGGAGGAAAGCGGGGTTACACAGAAAAAGAATACAAATAGGCAGGAACACACAACATGCTACATGTACATGAACTTAAATTTTGTGTGCTTTATCTTTTGAAGAATTTCCCAAATGTACAAAATATTGGCTAAGACATATATTATGCACATTCACGAACAAAAGCCTTGGTGAAAGGAACAAGCTTAGGTCTGCACTAAGCTGCAGACTGGTGTGGAAACAGTTAACAGTTACAGGCCAGGCTGTCTTGAGAACAGTGGAAGTTTAGGCAGGACCATAAGGCTTCTTGCAATTCTTCTCTAATGTGTGTCAATGCATATATAGTATCATTTAATGATTCTATTTAACAAATATCAATATCTCTCAGTGTTTATTGAGAGTTCTTAAATCTCTTTAGCATTAGTGAGTTAAAGTCATTCTATCTGTTCAACTGCAATAAAGTAAAAGAAGCATGCAGACTCGTAAGTAGATATTGTATTCCATGAAGGAAGAAGGGAACACCAAATACCACCCATTATACTTGACTGACTTCACAAGACTCGTGTGTTTAAAAAAAAAAAAAAAAGCTACCTTGGTCCTTGCCACTTTGAAAGCAGTTGCCCATTGATACAGTTACCTTTTAGAACATGCAAGGAAATCATGCATTATATTAGCAAGACAAGACACTTAGAGCATGTTCTAGACACAGTCCCTAATCTCATTATTTTCAATCAGCTGTGAGACTGAGTAGTACAATACAAAATATAACAATCTTAATGTCATTTACCAATCTTGAAGAATGTGCATGAAACTAGAGGTTTTTAACCTTTGCCTGAAGTCCTGTTCTCTTTTTTCTGAAACTTAGATTATTAAATAAGATGCCATACTCAAAATTCTGGATATATTTAGCATCCTTCCATGTCTAATTCTAGAAGAGATGCTGAAGTATGGTCCATGATTGATTTCCAAGTGCCAAACTTATTTATTTACTGTTATTCACTTCAAACTCACACTCCGTTGATTCTTCTAAGTGGTGTACAGCAGGACCTAGCCTCCCAGCAGCCTGCTGATAACTACTGGTTTATAATCTAGGTGACTCAGCTAGCAAAGAAATTCATTATTCATCCATTTGCAAAGAGCAATAAGAGAATTTCCTAGTTGAGAAAGACAGAGAAACGCCATGCACTCCATAGAGACTAGGAGAAGAGCACAGACTGGCTGAAATCACAAGGGATGGAGTGGAAACGGAGGAGACTAATTCATCAGAGAGGAGTAACAAACCCTAAAACATAATTTGCTCTTCACTTGCCATTCACCAAACAGTGTGTGTGTGTGTGCGTGTGTGTGTGTGTGTGTGTGTGTGTGTGTGTGTGTGTGTGCGTGTGTGTATGTGCGTGTGTGTGTGCGTGTGCGTGTGCGTGTGCGTGTGTGTGTGTGTGTGTGTGTGTGTGTGTGTGTGTGTGTGTTTCAATTATTGACATCTTTCTTGGAAAATAGTATCTGTTCCTTGGAAATACTAGAGTTAGTCAGAGAAATTCCATGGCATTGGAAAGTTTCATGGAAAGTAAGAATTATTAGCAAAGACCTCAAAATTCTCTGTGAGGAGGAAGACTATGCCTGTGACTATTTGAAAATGTGTCAAAGTATACAAAAGACTTTCCTGTTGTGGAATATTATTTTAAGATGTGTTATATTTGTTTATGCTATATAAGATTTGTGTAATGATGCAAAGATGTGTCATATTCTTTTATGTTACCTTTCTTAACCCTATGAAGCTATGCTACTTTGCACACAGCCACACAGCCGCACAGCCACACTGTCACTCAGCCACTCAGTCACCCATCCACACAGCCACACAGCCAGCCATAGAGTAAGAGTGAAAGTAAGACATGCAAAAGTAATGGGATAATTCCTGGTTCCAAAGCTAGGGGGCCCACAACAGCTTGATTAGAGCATCTGTCACCTTTGATCAGAAGGCCTAGTTAGTACCCGTGCAGGCTCTCCAGCTGTCAGGCCAGAGTGTGTGAGGAACCACTAACTTGGGTCAGCTGTCCCTGTGGTTTTCTCCAACGTGTACTTCACACACACCACACACACACACACACACACACACACACACACACACGGTCTTGCTACTCTAGTTGTTCACACACACACACACACACACACACACACACACACACACACACACACACGGTCTTGCTACTCTAGTTGTTCTTTCTTCTCTTCAACTGAACTGCAGAAGTTTGGCCAAGTGCTGGGCTGTGAGTGTGTGCATCTGCTTCTATCAGTCATTGGATGTAGTAGGTTCTATGAGGAAAATTAGGGTAGTCACCAATTGTACTACAGGGGAAAGCTAGTCCAGTTACCCTCTCCAGCATTGCCAGGAAACTTAGCTGGGACTTCCTTGTGGGTTCCTGAAGATTTCTCTCTAGCACCAGGATTCTCCCTAAACCCATGATGGCTCTCTCTGTCAAGATATCTATTTCATTGTTCATCCTTTCTGTCTCTCCTCCAACTCGGCCTTTTCGAACCCTCCTGTCCCCCCCCCCCCCTTAGAGCCCACTCCTTGGTAGGACTCCTTGCTCAGTCATGATACAGGGAGGAAGGGATGGGTCCTGTCTCAACTTGGTATGTTAGCCTGTGTTAATTACTTAAGCTCCCTTACCCACTTTGAGGAGTGGATAGTGGATGGGTGGAAGGGGGGGGGGGTTAAGAAGGGAAGGGAAGGGGAACAGTGGAGGGTATATAAAATGAATTTTATTAATAATTTTTAATTTTTTAAAAAAGACATACAAAGAAAGAAAAGGAAAAAGCCCAGAGGCAAAAAAAAAAAAAAAAAAAAAAAAAAGTAAAGTTAAGACAAGCTGGCTAGAAACAAGCCAAGTTGAGGCCGGGAATTTATAATTACAAATAGGCCTCCAGGTGTGGTGGAGCTGGGTGCCTTTACCCGAAGAGTAAAAACCAAACAATGCTTTCCTACACCAAAATGGAAAAAAAGCACTACAGAAGCACTGTTCCCATTAACAGGACATACAGGGTTTTCAGAGTATCAGCTCATTGCCTATATAAACTTTAGTGGAAACTTTACTAGGAACAATGATTTTAAACTGTACATGAAGACAAAAATCCATGTTCAACTTAAACTATACGTGTACCAAGGAATGCATCTACAATATATTAAATATCAACAGAAATGATTTACGTTAGAATAACATAGTCAAAGAGTGTGTGTGTGTGTGCGTGTGTGTGTGTGTGTGTGTGTGTGTGTGTGTGTGTGTGCATGCGCGCATGTGCACAGGTGCATGTTTGTGTCTGCTTATGTGTATAAATTTGCCAATATAACATGACAAGGGATTCTCTACCTCACAACTACTCCGAAAAACTGTTTTATAGTCACAAGTAAGAGGATTAACACTCTTCATTGATGTGGGAATGCCTTTCTGTATGCTGTGAATCTCAATCTTTAAATAAAGGAGCTGTTTTGGGCCATGACAGGCACCATAGAAGAAGTAGGAGGAGGAATCAGAATAGGTAGGAAAGGAAGGGCGGAGTCAGAGGCAAACCGAGCTGAAGCCGCCCAAGGAGCAACATGTAAGGAGCACAGGTGAGCCACAGGCCACGGGACAGACAGATTAATAGAAATTGGTTGATTTAAGATGTAAGAGCCATAGGCCAAAGAGCATGAAGTTAATATAATTGTCTGAGTCATTTCTGGGGGCCTGAGCAGGTGGCTAGGCGGCTTAGAGGTCTGGCACGGCAGGGTCTAGGTCTCTAGCCGCACTTCATATGGATTAAAATTTTGCTTTAGACTTTTGTGTCTGTGTTACCTGTGTACTTCAGGTATTCTTTGAGCCTCCCACTGTGTTTTCTGAAACAGGGTCTTTTGCTGGCCTGAGGTAATCTGGCAAACAAGCCCCAGAGAATCTCCAGTCTCCTGGCCTCTCCTGCTATGTACAAGAGTTGTACTACACTCAGGGTTTTGTTTTTCCTTAGGTCCTAGGGAACAGACCCAGGTCTCCATGCTTCAACAGCAAACACTACTGGCATTATAAACTGATGTGTCTCCCTGGCCCCTGTTTTAGTCCATTTTGTTGGCGTAACAAAGTATTTGATGTTGGGCAGATAACATATAACAACATAATCACAGGCCATGATTATGGTGGCTGGAAAGGTCCAGAGAATTGCCATCCAAACAGCATGGAAGGGTAGTATGGTGTGTTATGTGGTGGAAAAGCAGAAAGGGAGATATAAATTGAAAGGGGGGTCACACACACTGAATTCATTATAGCTACCCACTTTCAACAAAACTAATCCTGTCACAGAAAAACAGTAAGGTCTCCTAGACAAGGCAATGCTGCATGCCTTACTTTGACTCACCTCTGAAAAGCATCACACTGGGGGCCAACTTGCCAGTGCATGAACTTTCAAACAATTAAGCCATCAACAAATAATAGCGAATGTGCCTTAACTTATAAAAATATGCTTAGGTATGAATGAACATCAGTGAGTCAGGAAGGTTAGGGAACTTCTAAGGTTAAAGGTTCTCCATGCCCAGATAATTGTGTAAATTAACTGCCTTACCTTTCCAGTTATTAATCGCCATTTTCTGAGTGCTAGCATGCATCCCCTGCTATCTGATATAAGCAACAGTATATTCACTTCACAATTACAGACACAAGCCTGTGCTAACCACAAAATAAAAACGGAGGAGGGAAAGGTTGCTGACTGATTTTCACTGTGAAGATATAAAGATAGAGGAATAGATGCATATGCTAAAGAATCTCTTAAAACAGATGTCCGGGTATCAAGGTAGATCAACTGTCTTGCACAGCCAATCACAAAGGTCCTTCCTCCTCCAGGGAATCTTCATGTGAGCAAAAGCTTGATGGCCAGCAAATCCACTGTGAGTTCAAATGTTTTATCTTTATTTCTAGGCTCTGGAATGACCAAAAAAGCCGAATCAAAGGATTAATCTATGTTAGATGCATTTCAGAAGTTCTTGTGTAAATCATGCTCCAAGCAGAAAAAAAAAAAAAAAATAGTCTTCATGCATGCATACTAACAGTTGCCAACACTCACAGAACTTGAGTAGCTGTGTCATTCTTTTTTCAAAAGGTGAAATTTAAATGAAAAAATCGAGGATGATAACATTTAAGGATAAAAGAAATCACTTAATCATCCAAATAGCAAGCAAAAGTTATCCTTTCTCTCCTATGAAACTCAATATCCAGCCAATTTTCTCTGTGCCTAAATACTAAAAAAGACAAAAGTACTACTCCAGTGCCTTGGGCCATCATGGCTTCTGTTCCCTTGCTGTGTGTGGTAACAACGTGGGTCTCACTGTCTATTTATGACAAAACACTGGCAATCAGATATCCCTGCTCTTCTGCTGTATTTTAAATTTTAATTCCTGGAGTCTCCGTATAGACAGTTTTTTTGTTTGTTTGTTTGTTTTTTTTAGTTTAAAGCTCCAGAGAGGCATGGTCAGAAGAACACAGCCTTTGTGAATTTCATTCCAGGGGCTTTGTCAGCTTCTCACAGCAATTACAGAAACTGCCATATCCAGCAGGGAAATTCTCCTGCAATACAAACTCATTAAGCAGACTCTTAAGTGCTAGAGTTATCATCACAGCCTGACTGAACAGAGGGGTGGAAGCATCAGCTAACAAATGTGTAGCCTTGACACATGAATGGAAAAGCCCACCTTCAACCCATACCAGTGACCCTGCCTCACACTCAACCAGAGAAAAAAAGTGTGTTACAAACTCACCGACAGGCAGACAAAACAAAAAGCTCAAGCCGTTCTCATCACAGAAATGTGGAACATTTCCCCACAGTGACACTTTACCACCAAATTACTAAGATCCTATTTATTATAAATATTCAGTAAAACATCTATCTTTCAATAAAGAAAATACAAAGCATATTGAAAGTAAGGGCGGAGTTTAGCAGAAGGAAAAAGAATAAAACCATACAAAGAGGACGCTTGAAAATGAGATAGAGAATTTAAGACTGGAAGATTAGATACAAAAGGTTGACTTGTTTAATCCGGACGTCATAGAATGTTTGTTTAACTATGTAAAATGTGTTGTATTTGTTTATGTTGCAGATTCATTATGCAGCTACATAGAGATACATTGTATCTGTTCAGTGATGTAAAGATGTGTTACATCTGTTCCACCTTGCCTGCCTGCGGACTCACTGGTCTCATAAAAAGCTCAACAGGCCAATATCTAGGCTGTAGAGGGGCAGGTAGGGCTGGCAGGCAGAGAGAGTGAGCCTAGGAGCAGGAATCTGGGCTCCAGAGGATGGAGAGAGAGAGAAGGGAGAATGCGGAAGAAAAGAGAGGGGGACATCTCAGGCAGGCAGGCAGGCAGCTGCCAGACAGACAGACAGACAGACAGACAGACAGACACAGAGGAAGCAGCGAAAGAAGGACACACAGAATGAAAGAAAGGCAAAAAGCTCCGAGACAAAGCACAGATGCAGAGAAACAAGTTAAATTACATTACGAGAGCTAGCAGGAAGTGAGCCTAAGCTAAAACCGAGCATTCCTAACTACGATTAAGTCTCTACGCCATGTCTTACACTCTTTCTTTTGACTGATTTGACTAAAGGTTTGTCGTTCTTGCTGATTTTCTCAGCGAATCAAGTTTTCTAATTGATTTCATTCATTCTTTGCATTGTTCTTTTTGTTAGTTCATTGCTGTTTCTATTTATTGATTTCTACCCTGAGCTTGATTATTTCTACTTATTCTTTTGGAGTACTGTTTATTCTTGTTTTTTATCACCTCTAAGTATGTCATTAAGTTAGTAACATAAGATCTTTCTAGTCTTTTTAAAAAAATAAATGTTTATTTATTGTGAATACCTGTTCTGCCTGCAGTATGCTTGAACACCAGAAGAGGGCATCACATCTAATTATAGATGGCTGTGAGCCACCATGTACTGGCTGGGAACTGAACTCAGGACCACTAGGAAGAGCAGCCAGTGCTCTTAACCTCTGAGCCATCTCTCCAGCCCCCTTTCCAGGTTTTATTTATTTTTTTTATGTAAGGACCTGGTGCCCCAAACTTAGCTCTCGGAATTACCTTCTTCATGTTCCATGAGGTAGTGTGTGTTGTGTTTTCATTTTCACTGAATTCTTAAAAGGTTTGGACTTCCTTCTTGATTTCTGCCTTGGCACAGTTTTCACTCGGTAGTGAGTTGTTTGGATTACTTTATTTGGTATATTTCCCTCCATTCTATTGTTTCTGACATCTAGCTTTATTCCACAATAGTTATATAGGCTTCAGGAAATTATTTCAGAAGTTATATTTCGACTATGCCTGTGGAGACTAAATTTGTGTCCTAATAAGTAGCCAATTTTGGAGAAAATTGTATTGAGTGCTAAAAAAGAAATATAATCTTTAATGTTTGGGGGAAATGTACTCAAAAGTTCTGCCAGGCCCGCTTAATTTATGCTGTTACTTAATGTTGTGTTACTGTTAAGTTATACAACATTATTGCCCGGGTTAGGGTCCATGTGCAGTTTGTTTGTTTTGTGTTTGTTTTCTGTGCAGTGTTTCTTTCACGAACTTGAGTGCCCTTGTGTTTGGTATATAAATGCTTAGAAGTATAATACCTCTGTTGGGGATTTTTCAGTGAATATGTAGTAGCCTCCATATCTCTTCTGATTAGTTTTGATTTGATTATCTATTTGTGAGATATTAAAATAGCAACACCTGCCTATCTTCGGGTTCCGTTCCCTTGGAATACATTTGTCCGTCCTTTCATCCTGAGATGACGTCTGTGCTGATGTAGAGTGGAGGGTGCTTGTCAGATGCCTGTGTCTTCTTATGAACTGAGAACACTAGTGTCAAGAGATATTACTGATAGTGTCCACTAGTTCCTGTTATTTTGTTATGGTTCCCTCATCTTTTGATTAAATATTCTGGAATTATTTATTCCTCTGTCTGCTTTTGTGTAACACCTTTTTAAATTAAAATTTTCCTTCTAGTGCCTTCTGCAGATTGGATCAGTGGGCATAAACTACTTACACATGTTTATGTCATAAAATACGTTTTATGGATCTGTTGATTTTGGTAGATAGTATCATTGTGTACAGTAGTCTGGGCTGGGACCTATGGTCTCTCAGCTGCTGCAGAACAGTTGAGCGTTATTCTAACGGGCCTGCCTTTATATGTGACCTTGGTCTTTTCTCACTGAAAACTCTTCATACCCTTCCTTTATTCTGCACATCCAGTTTCTGATGCTTATGTGTGGCATAGAATTTATTTTTTGACCATGTATATTTGTTGTTTTGTATCCTGTTATGCTTTTCTCTACATATGGAAAATTTACTTCTATGACTTGGTTAAGAACATTTTCTGGGCTTCTTCCTATGTACCTGTTATTCACAGCTTTGGTCTTCTCAGCATTCTTGAGTTCCTAGATGCTGTGTGCCTGAACGTTTATTTTAGATTTTGATTGAACTATCTGTATCTTCTACCCTATCTTCAAAACTTTAAACTCACTCTTCCATGTCTGTTAATCTGTTGTCGAGAACTGCTTCTGAGCTTTCCACTGACTTCCTGAGTTCTGCATTTTGAATTTTATTTCATTTTTCCTTTTCTTTAGTAATTCCACTTCTCTGCTAAACTATACTTTAATATCTTGAAACACTTTCATTATTTCACTTAACTGCTTTATTTTTCCAGTATTCATTAATGCATTTATTCATGTTTCTTTCAGTGCTCTTGAACATATTCATAATTGCTGTTTTGAAGTTTTCGTCTTGCACTTCAGTTAAATTGCTCTCTCGGGGACTATTGCAATGGTGCTGCTGGTTTTGGGAGGAGACATACTGTCTTGATTGTGCTTTGGTCCAAGCGTCCTGAGTTATGACATTTGGGTTGTTTCTTGGTGTAGATATATCTAGGCTGTCCTTTGATGAGTCGGTGATTCATTATTTAGTTGCTATGGCCCCAATCTGGATACCAACCAAGTGTGGTTGATGTGAAGTCACTGGTAGAGAGTGTTTCTGGGTCTTGGGGTGTCTACAGGTTGACAGAGATTCACAAGGGAATGAACCTGGGCTGTAAAATGAGACGAAGGAGTGGCAGAGAAAACTGCAGGGACCTGTGGTCCACAACACAAACCAGGTTCCAAGGAGAGAGGTGGGCTGAGTGAGTGTCTTTTGTTTAAAGTTATAAAAGCTAGTCAACCCGTGGGCAGACTAAAAGGGAGGCAGAGAAGAAGAACATGGCACAGAGGAAAAAACAGGGAAGATTTTGAAAAAAGAGATTTTTTTTACCTCAACAAAATTTAGAACACACGTGGTCAGAAAACAGTTACTACTTAGTGGTGAAAACTCGAAGGGTTTTCCTCCCATATAAAGAACAAGACAAGAATGTTATCACTGCTTCTGTTCAACAAAAAAATGAAAAATCATTAACTAAAGCAATGAGGCAGAAATAAAAGGCATCCAAATACTAAGTCTGCTTACTGACTGTATAATTTGATGTATAAAAAAATCAAAAAATCTACAATTTTCTTCTAACATATTTGGTAATATTAGCTGATGGTGTCTCAGGGTTTTTCTTGATCAAACAGACAAATCATTAAACAAGAAACATAAAAGTACCAGTGAGTATATAGATTATAGATTTATTGGATGCTAATATAAAAATGTGTGTGTGTGTGTGTGTGTGTGTGTGTGTGTGTGTGTGTGTGTGTGTGTGTGTGCATGTTTCATTATCCATGTCGATGAAATTTTTCCGACAGGTCATTTCATAGAATGACTGGGTGTCATTGATAGGCTACAATCTGTACACCCAGAGAGGTTTGGTAAAGAGGAGGGTCTAGAAGAGATGCAGGGATCTCCCTGGGAGGGGAAAATAATAGATTTTATATAGCAGACTGAAGGCAGGTGGGATTGGGAAATAGGGGTGGGGGAGGTCAGGTGTGGGTATGAGGGGAAGATGGGAAGATGAGAGAAACTGGTGAATGATAGAGCTAGAATTGGGGGACCTTTGAGAGGGTGGAAACCTAGTGCAGTAGAAACTCCTGGATTTGATAACGGTGATCCTAATGAGGACTCTTAGTAATGGGGGATACAGAGCTTCAACTGGCCATCTTGTAGCCAGACAAGGCTTCCAGTGATGGGACTGGATTCCAACGGAAAGCTCCAAATGACCCAGGCTGCATATCACTGATATGAACCATTTCTTGGTTAGAACTACAAAAAACAAAAGCCAAAGTAAAAATATCTGAGCGGCGGGACACACACACACACACACACACACACACACACACACACACACCACGACATGACAAGACACCACAAATCCCAGAGACAAAAGAAAGTATTTACAAATCATCAGATAAGGGGAACTCAGTAAGTAAATAACAGTGCTTCAACAATGCAAAGGCTGGGCTGGAAAGATGGCTCAGCTATTAGAGGCTAGACTCACAACCAGAATTATAAAAGTGGAAAGGGCCTGAATAAACAATTCTCAAAAAAGGAGAGGATACATACAAGTGTTTAAGGGGCACAAAAATAAACTACAAATAAAAATGCAGACATTGCTTGGCCCCAGTTAGCTCACCTATCATCAAACACATAAAAGAAGGTGTCAGGGATGATGAGAAGGAAGGAACCTCATATAGCATAGATGAAAACTTAAATTTCAGATGGAGTCTCTTGGTGTGATCTTCACAAGTTCAAGACAGTCAGAACTCCATCATGGCACTACTTAGAGAACCTAGTGGCAGTTGGTGGCTCTGAGGGAGGGAAAGTCATTTTCTTGGTCCACACCTCACTGGATGGTCCCACATCCAGACACACATGGATAACACTAAGTGGACTCAGCAGGACATTAACTCAAAAAAAAAAAAAAAAAAAAAAAAAAGGAGGGTGTTAAGTTTGGATGGAGAAAAGATAAGGGATACTGATAGTAGAGAAAGCTGGAGGGAGTGGCAGGAAGATATGATCCAACCATAAAGGTATGAAATTTTCAAAGAATAAAAATTACTTTAAAAGTACATATACATATGAGGTGATGGGATATGTTAACTAGTCTGGTTTGAGCACACCACTGTATATACATATTTATACAACAATAATGTATTCCGGTTTTGTCCAATGATTTTTAGGATAAAACCTAAAACAGTTTTAGTATATAAATTGTTATAGTAAAATTTACCAGATTGGACCGAATTTTAAAAGAAATGGCTTACCACAAGCATTGGCACATTACATTTTTGGTGTAGAATAATATACCTATGTTATGTAAAATAGTAAAGAATAATAATATTGGTTGGAAATGTTTCAGTAAAGAACATTTTACTGAAAAAAAAAAAAAACCCTCAATAAATTCCTTGATCTGAACTGATAAAGGCACAAGTACAAACTGAAATTTACAATGCAGATCTCAATGTACAATTCACCTTTCCCCCTTCAGGGTGCCATATCCAGACCATGGTTGAGAACAAAGGACATCTGTGCCTTGCACAGGGCATCACAACCAGGATTGGGGTGAGCAGATCAGTATGCATTAAACTAGGAAGAAGGTCTAAGTAACTTCCTGCAGTCAATTCCATATGATGTTCTGTGGTGGGGAACACACAGGCTGCATACAATGATTAAATTTATCTTTCTCTGCTCAGATAAACTCTGAACTCTTTTTTTTTTTTAACTTCAAAAATGAAATTACCTTAGGAAAAAATTAAGTTGATTTTAGCTATCCTGAATATTTTTTTTCTTTTGTAGTTTTCAGTTTGCTCAAAAGAGCACTGTGGTTGAAAAAAGGGTGTGTCACCAAGAAAGGAATCTAATGTCACTAAGCACAATTCAATAGACTTTGTGACCCTCCTCACTAAGGTGCGGCCATGAGAAAATAGTCATCAGTTTTACTTCTTCTATTCCAAAGAATTTTTTTCCTGAGGTATGCATATCAAAAATGCATTTAGCATTAGGACTAAACCACAGCAGTAAACCAGAGAGATGAAAACTAGATAAAATTAAAGACTGCATGTGAATAAATAGGTGTTGCTGGGAAGTCTTCTGGGACCTGTCACACTGGGTTATCACATCTGAAAAAGATGCCTGTGCATGTGCCACCACAACGACTGTTAGAATCAACATCCTATCATTGTGAAATGTGGTTGGAGAAATGCATCAGGAATCAGAACAGAGCTTCAGCCTTCACCTTGCTTTTCAGTGTAATGGCCAATTTCCCCAACAAGTGCTGACTTCTTTTAATAAGGAACAAACACTTCTTAGTGACCATTCCTTCCGTACAGTAGGCATTCAGAAAACTACTTTCCCCTTCCCCCTCCTACAAACTGCAAAGGCCATGGAAATTTGACAAGGGAAGATTTAGGGTGACGGTGTGGATGCAACTTCAGCTAAGTTTCAGTTGGCTTAATAAGACTTCAGAATATGTATTGTCACCAGTCAACCCCAAGTTTCTGCAGGAGCTCAGAGTCCACATAGAGTAACAGCACAGGTACAGAAGACATGCAATCCACAGTTGTAATTAATGCCCTGAGGAAGCTGTTGCAAAATACACCGCACAAACTTCTTCATTTTATTCAGTAACAAATGCAGTTGATAAGGGAGTTTAGGGGTATGATGTACAGGTTCCTGAATCACAGAACGAAATGCAACAGTCAATAGCAGGAGACATTTCCAAGAGAGGAAGTGGGCCTGATCTAGGAGACAGGTACAGCTTGACGGCAAGCGGAACAAACCATGGAACTTCAACATCTTAGCACAGGGCTTGGTGTCTTCACAAGATCCAGCTGTCTGAGAGTCTTACATTTGGGTCTTGCTGGGGAAGGGAAGGGATTTGGGCCTCTCTCTGTGTGAGCACAATATGTCACAGGTTAATTCACAGTATCTGTGTAAATCCTAGATCTTTCACCTTATTTTCCTGCTTCCTGCTTGCTGTTAAAAATAAATAAATAAATAAATAAATAAATAAATAAATAAATGAATGAATGAATGAATGAATAAATAAATAAATAAATAAATAAACGAAAGAAAGAAAGAAAGAAACAATATGGTATGTTGTAAAAATTGTAATAATTATTAAGTATGTTTTAGTTCCTAAAGCTAAGAGGTAAATTACTACTAGAACTTTGCATACAAAGCTGGTATTGTATCAGTGGTATGATCCTCCTGTTCTGTTTTATTTTGCAAATGGGAAATCTGAATGGAAGCAAGTGTCTCTCCTCCAATAAACTGTGAAGAAGTAATTCATCTGGCAGTTATCTTTACCCCACACCACCTCACACATCTGAACAGAATCACTGCATTGGTGCACTCTCCACCAGCTGGACTAATGTCTCATGCCTATTCCACTCCAGTAACACTGGGTGTCTTGCAGTCTCTAATGCTTGAATAATCACAGCCCTGATCTGTTTCTGAGTTATGACATCAAAAAGCAGAATAGCTTGAGGAATCAGCTCCCTAAGCACTCCCTCACAGGTGTGGAAACAAGTCCAGAGAAACTCCAGTCTGTGGCTCTGTTGAAGTCAGTCAGCCAAAAATAGAACCAGTACTTGAGACCCATCAGCCTACTGCCTCAGGACTTCACTTCCTGATAGACCAGGCTAGAAACAGGAGCATTATGATACAAAGGAGGCCAGGTTAGCCCAAGAAAAGGAAAACTGCTCAACACAGTGCCTTGCTGTTGAGCAGGCTCCTGCACTGAGACTCCGGTTCAAGAAGCATTACAGTCAGACAGTCCTCATTTACATATAATGTAACTGTGTGCATTACAGTCAGACAATCCTCATTTACATATAATGTAACTGTGTGCATTACAGTCAGACAATCCTCATTTACATATAATGTAACTGTGTGCATTACAGTCAGACAATCCTCATTTACATATAATGTAACTGTGTTTTCAAGAAGCATTACAGTCAGACAATCCTCATTTACATATAATGTAACTGTGTTTTCAAGAAGCATTACAGTCAGACAGTCCTCATTTACATATAATGTAACTGTGTGCATTACAGTCAGACAATCCTCATTTACATATAATGTAACTGTGTGCATTACAGTCAAACAATCCTCATTTACATATAATGTAACTGTGTGCATTACAGTCAGACAATCCTCATTTACATATAATGTAACTGTGCGCATTACAGTCAAACAATCCTCATTTACATATAATGTAACTGTGTGCATTACAGTCAGACAATCCTCATTTACATATAATGTAACTGTGCGCATTACAGTCAGACAGTCCTCATTTACATATAATGTAACTGTGCGCATTACAGTCAGACAGTCCTCATTTACATATAATGTAACTGTGCGCATTACAGTCAGACAGTCCTCATTTACATATAATGTAACTGTGTGCATTACAGTCAGACAGTCCTCATTTACATATAATGTAACTGTGTGCATTACAGTCAGACAGTCCTCATTTACATATAATGTAATTGTGTGCATTACAGTCAGACAGTCCTCATTTACATATAATGTAACTGTGTTTTTTACAATTTTGGGTATTTTGATTGCATGTCCGTCAGTTTTCCACAAGCCTCACTGCTGAACTGACTCTCCATCTCACGGTGCTTTGTTTTAAACCCTTGACAATTTATGGATGATTTTAAAACAAAAGCTGGTTGAACTATGCAAAGGAGTAGCAATACCTTCTTACTGGTTGACAGTTTATATCCTAATCACACTAAATTGCAAAGTATCATCCAAACTGCTAAAGACTAAAATTTCCCCAGGGTGGAAAAATGTTAGTTCATTTATAAACAGGCTACAGCTCTATGGAACTCAAAAGCAGTTTGCTCATAGAGCTGTACAGACACACCAAGACACAAACATTCTTCTAGAGACTGAACAAACTATACCAAACAAGAGAAGATTATTCATAAAACGTTTGATTTATTTTTTTACTTTATACTTTCCACAATTTCTACAAGGTTCCTTCTCAAAATTCTGGCAAATGAGATGGCTTCCCCCCTCACTAGAAGCAGCCAGACTGGAAAGTAGACTGAATTTCTCCAGTGAATAAGTAACAGAAATTCCAGGAGCTGTGGTACATATTCTTGCGCTGAAAACATAATGGCTATTTTGAATTAAAGATGACCATAAGTCCCTGGGGAATTTTCCTCTTTAAATACAGGCTGGCCCCTGACTGTTCCTGCTGTTCCTGGCCTGGGTCCATGCTGAAAGGCAGCCAGCACCTTCTACCACGGTCTCTCAGAGCCAAGCCTGTTTTCAAGTTCACAATTCCATTCTTCACTTTGCTATTAGTCATAAACCATCTATTTCCTAAACTCGGCTCTGGATTTTCCTATTGTTTTCTTACTGTCTCTGCATTTGTCGTGAAATCTGTAGCCTACCCATTTCTTTTTTTCAGGAGTCTCTTCACTTAAAACCTAGCACTGCCATAGTACGAGCCATTTTTTAAATGTACAGAAAGTATTAACTATGTATTGGACCCTATAGATATTCTACAAACTAGAGTCTGATATTTTTCTAGAATGTTGTTATATACATCAGGAAATAGTCTACAAGGCATAGTGCATCTGAATTCTCAGTAATCAACCCCATCAGTGATGATCAAATTCCTATGATCACAGCAGGACTTGAACTTAAGGCCAAGCCCTGCTTCAGTGCACAGCTTTGACTGTCTTTCCCACCATCCCAGTGGGTTTTCCTTTGAATCCTCAGAATGCTACTGCTGTCTGTATATAGTGTTCAGAAGCCAGAAAAGATCTATAGGAAAACTAGAGCCACATATATAGTCTGTCTCACCAGACAGACTCACAATTCATTTACCTCTCCAGGTCTACACTTGTGTTGACTTCATAACACACTACAAGAGCCAGTTTGTCACTCAGTTAGGCGCCACACACTCCACAATGATTTCAACATAGCAATGGGACACGATTTATTAAATTACTTTTGATAGTTTAATTACAAAGAAATAACACAACTCCAACATTTGAATATGGTCATATATTCTCATATTTTCTCAATGCCAGGGATACCAAGGCAGGATAATCAATTGTGAATTTGATCCCAGCTGGGATACACTGTTTGGGAAGGAGGAAGAAAAAAAGATAGAGATGTGGATTATAAGTGGAGGGGACAGAGACAGGAAGTCTCAGAAATGTATTTAGTCCGCCAAGCAAACCCCATAAGGCAGTTTTTTTGTTGTTGTTGTTTTTTGTTTGTTTGTTTGTTTGTTTTAATCTGAATGTGAGATTCAAACTTCCTTGGTAAAGGTAGGGCCATAGCCTACCAGAAAATATAAAGGCTTAAGAGCCTAGTGAGGCCAGAGTTGGCTTAATGACATCAAGCCAAGAGTAATGTATCAACAGACAAGGGCCTAGCAAGCTAGGAACTCCACTGGAATGACCACAGAGACTTCCTGATGAGCCTACAGATGCTGCCAACAGTCCCAACGTCTACTGTTGCCACACCAGCAGACTGAAGATAGCAAGCACTACACACAGAGGTAGCAAGCAGGTAGACAGCAGAAAGTCAGCAAATGCAAATCCCTGCTAGGTAGTCAATACCACTGAGCCAGGCACTTACACCAGTGGTAGCTACAGAAGGGGGAAAATGTATACACAGCAGAGTTTTAAAGAGAAGCCTTTCCAACTGCTGTGCTATATACCATTATTAAATGACCTGGCAATGAGGGTGTTTACACAGCCACCAAGACAGTAGGAATCGACTTAGCTCTGAGAGATGATGTATTAAATGACATGTCACATAAATTCCAGTCAGCTGGAATCTCTCTCATAGGTTTAATATGTCCCAATTTTTGCATGCTTTTGGCCATACTTTTCGTCTTTATATAAGTTTTTCCACCAACCTTGCCTCTGTCCAGCACTATCCACACGCATACTACCAAAGAGTTGGCTATATACGCTATTCTGTCATAAGCAGGAGCCAAAAACTTAGTGGTGATTTGATCCAATCCAAAGGACATGGTGTATAGTTTTACATTTTGTACTAACTATAAGATTCCTAAAATGTATAGCTATTTTGATATTCAACAATTCACATATATTTCAAAATCTTGTTCTAATGGCTGAAAATTTTAAAAATTACTTGTTTTTACTAGTCCTAAAAAATTCTTTAAAAATTATCTTACTCAAAATCTTGTAAAAATGAGTAATTACCCAGAAAAATGCCAAAAAAACAGAACTAGCTCACAGCTGGAAATATCAATGGCTTTATCAAAATATGAGTAAGACTGTCCATAAAGCAATGGCATTAAATTTGAAATCATGTAAAATTAAAATTATATTACTACAAGCCTATGGTTCTGGGGTAGAGGTCATGGCTCAGTGACAGAATACTTGAAGATCAGGTAACAGGCCTATGTTCTCAAAATGAGATGAACAAAATGATAAATAAGTGATACATATTAATGTAGTTTAACAGAATGTAACTTTGCAGGGTATTAGCCACACAAAATATTTCAGAGCTAGGTAATTTCTATAACATGGGTGAATTCATCAGCAGGATAGCTTTAACATTTGTAGACAAATTTATTTTAGAAATCAAAGAGACTTTTCAGTATACCAGAGGCATACCAATAAGCCAAACTCTTGCCAAAACCACTTAAGAGCAAAGCCTTCCTTCTAGGTCTTTGGCAGTGGCTAGTCCTTTGTGGTAAAACCAAGATGAGGCTTATATTAAAAATTCAAACAATGCTGACATCAAACATCTCAGAAAATGACTATCTTATATGAGACGTGTATCTTAAAAAAAAATGTGAATTTTAAAACATGGCAAATTTAAAACATTTAGCAATTGAGAGTACTGAGTACATTTCAGTGGACATTATTATCAGTGTCTGCCCTCCATGCTTTAACTGAATGGGAAGCAGCATGGGAAACTGAACCACCATTAGCAGCATGTAACAAAAGATCAGAAAGATTAAATCTCACAAAGATGGGAAGGTAGCAAAGAAAGGAACAAAGGGGAGAAAAATATTTAAGCAGGAATCCGTGAGTTTGCCAGACCATTCACCAGCCACTAAAGCAGGGCTGAGGCAATTCACAGAAACGTCTAGAGAAAATAGGCCTGTGCCTGGCCATGCTACTAGTAGCAGCAGTGTTAGCAATTTGGAAGAATGCTCAATATGAACCTCTCCCAGTCTCTAGGACATAGGCCTAGTGGCACAACCCATGGCCCCTGAACCCCACCCATTGTTGTCCCAGTTATGTGTCAGCAGGGAACATCCCTTCAGACAGGCCTCCCCACTAACATTCCCCATAGGACCCTGCAATCTACAAATCCCACCCCCTGCCCTAAACCCACCCATCACGCTGTGACCTCAGCGGCTTCCTGAGACAAGAGACTCCCCTAGCTCTTATTGGACCAAGAACTCAAACTGGCCGAAGAGAGGCTCCCCGAGTTACAGTCACAGCCAGAGCCAACTGGACCAAGAGGCTCCCTGAGACACAGATAATCACCTGCACCAACTGGGGTAGGAGACTGGCAGACATCAGGACAAGAATACTTACAACAACATAAAGAGATACACGACACCACCAGAACCTAGCAGTTCTACAACAGTAAGACCTCAACATTCCAGTGGAGAAGAAGCAAAAGAAATGATGACCCTCAATGGCAAGGATAGGCTGAAGCTCTCAAGTTGTTCAGCCTGCCTGGCAGGAAAGAGGCATTTGGAAAAAATGGTGTCTGCCATCTTAACATTATTCACAATACCCTGTTGATCAACTGAAAGCAGAAAGTAATTCCTACCCTGATCAAACTGACAGTGATATCTACCACAGATGAACAAGATACAGTCCAGGCACACACATAGAACTCACTCATCAGCCTAAAGACAGTGAGAAAGGTAGGGGAAAAAATCATTGATTTTAAAACCTGCATTCTTTTCGATAAAATACACCATCAATATCACCAAAGTTGTCCCATCCTGCTACAACTTTCTAAAACAAAGGAGCCTGGAAGGAAGGACTGGAAGCCCCAAGGCCTGCCTAAGAAAAGGGTTTATTCAAGCCATAGAGCTCCCAAGGCAGTAATGCACACACACCACACAGGGAGACTTAGAGGACAGAGTGGGAGCTGCAAGGGCAAAGGCCATCACACCTGATCCACTTCATCCACAGCACCAGGCTCTCATCTCATCATAAAGCCATCAGGAAGCTTTCATTCTGAATACTGAACAGCAGATACCCCTTTCTTATGTAAACACACTGCTGCCAGCATGGGCTCCTTAGCTCTCAAGGTGGCAGGCTGATGGGGGACTAAGGATGGCCCAGGAACTAGTGTCTGCCCCTTCTTGTCATATACAAGTATGAATCTTGTTAGGCTAATTCTTCAGTGTCCTCCTGGGTCAGTTTAACATGCCATTCCTGGCCCCTCCTGGGTGTCTACCAGAAATCAGCCCCTAATCTGAGAGGCAGAAAGCCATTGCAAAAAACTTGGAAGAGGTGGCATTGTAGCTTAAAGCTCTCTTAACATTTAAAAAGGCAGCATTGCGTGCCAAGTTCTTTAACAAAGAGATCAGAATTGTGAAAAGGAAAACAGAACACCCTCATGGTTCAAGAGGCTCACTGCTCCTCCTTAGGGAAGAATAAGTAGCAATACTCCTCAGACATAGCATGAGAGTCCTCACAATCCCGTCTGCACCTTTATTTCAAGAAGTCCTTCCATGAAAACTTCCCACAGGATTATTTTTTCCAGGTTCAATATCACAAATTCAGAGCAAACCACAGGAGAGACAATTTTGTTGTCCCCTCTTGAGTCCGGTGTCTATAGCCTCTGTTTGCTTCCTCCCTGAGTTCCTTTTGTTATTTTCACATACATTTGCAACTCAACCACACCCACTTCCCCACTTCCTGTCCCTTATATCTGTTTAACCTAGTTCAAGAAATATTTTTGTGCCCTGTTAACACACAGTCCCTCAAGAAGTGTAGCAAGGGGAAAGTCTAAAGCTTTTGTGGTAGTGATTTCTAAGAGTTTTACAGTATGTACCATTTAATATTCCATAGTACAAAAGAGAAAAGTCTTTACGGCATGTCATTTTTATGCTGAAAAGACAATCCATTTTTTAAACTCATTCTGTGACACACATTTGTGAAAATAGAAAAATCCTGTAACTCTCTCCTCCTCGACCCCTTCCTGAGGTCGCTGAAACTAGCCAAGGTCGAGATGGCTGCTTGAGACACACCCAGCAGCCTGAGCCTGATAGATACTTCCTGAATTCCTGAGACCCACCTGGGGTCCACACATGTGTGTGTACCGGTATTCATATTCATTAAACTCTCTTTTTCTTTAATTTTAACAGTGGTCATTAGTCGTGGTCCTGGGGTGTCTTGGGGTGCCCTAGGGGCGCCCGCCTATTACACATTCAACTACCAGTAGGTTGATGATCTACAAAATTACACACTAAGGCCCTGGCCAAAGCAAAAGACACTACATGTCATCATCTTTTTTATAATTTAAGTGTTGGCTTAACACCGAGTTTTCAATGTTTGTCATCTATAAGTTCAATACACCAATAGAAAATAACCACATGACAGTAGAGATTACGTAAGAAGTGCAACAAAAATATACCTTAGTAATTTGAAAAAATAGTAAGGAAATATATATGAAGTAACATACCTTAAAGAATGTAAAAGTTTTGAATAAATGAGCTAGATATTCAAAACTAAGAATAAAAACTTAAAGAAACCAATTTAATTCTTATTTATTATTCCAGTTAATATCACTAAAAATATTCAAACATGAAGAATTAGTAGATATAACTTGTAGAAATGTAATAAAGGACAATGCATGTAACACAGCAAGCCTGACTTCTGAATCTCTTGGTCTCTCCCAGCCCTGTGTGACTAAGTAATGAACAGCATGTGAGCCATAGGTGTGGGCACTGTGGACAGAGGTGAAGCACTTGCCAAGGTAACTGGCCTCACTCATTTCTGCAATAGCTTAGTGACAGAAGCAGGGATTCATAAAATCAATTGTCTCTGTGGGACTGAAGCTAAGAAAGAGGCAGGCGAATTCTGTTTTTGGACAGCCAACTCCGAGAAGCATGCAAGCCTTCTCATCAACCTTTCTGTAAGATGAAGAGTGAGCTGCCTGTGCTCCTGGGGCAGTGAATACATTAGTAATATATCTTCTTGTTATCAGCATTTAAGTTTTGCCTGAGGCTCAGATTCCTAGGAAGCCTCCGCCAAAAAAGACATTTTTGAAAGTAATTAAGAAAATTAAAAATGAAGTGGCTTCACTGAAATGAGCAAATATTAAACCCCAAAATACTCAACACAGGAATAAAACAGAGGTTAACAACACAGAAGAGGCACAAATTACTGAGAATGGATAATTAATGAATGATGTCAGAAAAAGCTAAGGAAGAGGAGGGGGAAAAGGAAGAGGAGGAGAATGGAGGAGCCCTGTATTACAGAATATTTTAAGTGATTTCTCACTTAATTGTGAAGTTAAAGGGTAATACTAGGAGGATAAAGCACACTACCCTGTAGAGGAAATTTATAAAAACCTAAGAATGACAGAGCTTGAAGCATCAAAATGAAATACATTGAAGACACTGCTGACAGGTTAAGAGAAGATATACATGGTCAGTAAAATTAGGAAAGAAATAATATCTAGGCTATAAAAGAAACTATATATGCTAAATCAATAAAAAGATACAGAGAATAAAAATGTAAGAAATATTATCAGTATAAAGAGATTTCAGTAAGTCTATGTCTATTCAGACTGCTATAATAACTCAAATAGAATGATTTATGAACAAGAAAAAGTATTATAATTCTAGAGGCTCTGAAGTCCAGAATCAAGTCATCATACTCTGTATGTAGACAAGACACTTTCTATATAGACATAACGGTTGGTCTTCCTGCTCCCGTTTCCTGTGGCCTCTTTCAATAAGTATGCCAACTCCACTTTGTAGGACAAAGTCTAGTAAGCAAGCACCTCCTAGAAGGTCACTTTTAATATTAGCTTTGTAGAGTTTATCTTTTAGTGTATGAACTTCCCACAGGACACAGACATTCAGAGTATATGGATAAGCAATAAGAAAAAGTGAGACAGTATATAGAAATCTTCATCTTCACTAGGTGAAATCAGCTAAAATTAAACAGTGGACTCACAGATTAGAAGGGTAAACATTCAAATTGAGAGTAGATACTGTGAGCCTAGAACTACTGATAAACTCAAGTAACTAAGCTTAAACCGACCATTAGAAATGTATCTTGGGACAGTGGAACAGAACCAGAGGTCAAAAATAATTTAAGGTGTTAGACTAATGGCCACACCTTTCTCTAAACAAGGACTGTTGTGCTTGAAGGTCCCAGCAAAGGCCAAAGAATCTTGATCTGCACTCCAGAATTTTCCCGGAAGAGGACTAGAGAAGTAATATGGTGAAGTTAGTGTCTTGTGCAATAGTTGTTAGAAGAAAAATTAAAGTCAGAAGAAAAAAAGACCAAATATGACAAGTAGAGAGAACCATGACATAGATAGGTTCACGTTCAGCACGTCACCGAGAAGAGTCCAGAACACACTATGAGGCAGCGCAGATGTAAATCCTGTCTGCATTTCTAGCGGAGTTGCACCGAGTGCTACGATAATGGCTTGAAGATACATTCACAGGAAAACTGCCCCTTTCTGATTCAGATGCCTCATCTTTTAATCATAGCCATTTCACTTTCATTTTCCTGCTTATTTCCTCCCATTCACCCGCACATGTAGGTATGAGTGCAGGAGTACACACACACAGAGACACACACACACACAGACACACACACACATACACACACACAAAACACACATGTATACACACATGCACAGACACACACACAGACACACACACAGACACACACACAGACACACACACACAGACACACACACACAGACACACACACACAGACACACACACATATATACACACACCCAGACACACATGCACAGACACACACACACAGACACACACACATACACACACATATGCACACACACTTACACACACAAGCACTTCTCATTCCCTGTCCCTTTCCTTATATCGATGCTGGCAAACAACTTATGCCTCTTCCTGTTTCTCCTTAATGCCTCTGTAGGTTCCCCAGTAAAATCCTCATTAGGTCCATTCTTTGGCTCCTTTTTCTGAAACTGAAAATACCAATAACCTCAACTTTAATCCAAACCCACTACACACTCTGTACTGTCCTATTCCATTATCCTGAGTAATTCCAGGTGAAAGAGAAGGGTACAAAGAGCAACACTACAACAGGAAGTGAGCGTCTAACAGTCTCAGTACCAGGAAAACAAAAAAAGACTACAACAGGAAGTGAACGTCTAACAGTCTCAGTACCAGGAAAACAAAAAAAGACTACAACAGGAAGTGAACGTCTAACAGTCTCAGTACCAGGAAAACAAAAAAGACTACAACAGGAAGTGAGCGTCTAACAGTCTCAGTACCAGGAAAACAAAAACAAGACACTTTTCATTGACCTTTCTCAGTGGTTCCCTATTAACTCAGCAGCTGAACCCAGACACCTTGACCAAACAAGACACAGTGTTCATTCTTCCAGTCCATGTGGGGCATGAGCAGAATCCAAGTTATATTTCTCTATTTTCTCATATTTCACTACCAGGGACATAGCAAGAATCAGTGAAAACTAAGAAGGGCAGACACTGCATTCAAAGTTCAGTAGGCGATGTATTGCAAAAGGATTTTCTTCCCAATTCTACTATAAATAATACGTAAATACTAGACATACATGAAAATCTAAAATAGCAAGTCAAAATATTAACCAATTAACACCCCCACAGAACACTTCTGTCACAGGTAAATTGTTATGGGATCTTTGTATACTGCGTGAAGATATACTGCTGCTATTGATGTAATAAAAAGCTGAATGGCCAAGAGCTAGGCAGGAAAGACAGGCAGGACTTCTGAGCAGAAAGAAGATTCTGGGACAATGAAGACAGAGTGTGGCGGGATTAAGGTGTCTCTCACATGAGCCGTGGTACAGAGATGCCCTGGTGAGGCACATGGGCTTGAGCTACAATAGCGGGCTTTTGGGGTACAATTTAAGGTATATAATGGCTGGCTCCTGAAGTCTCACAGGACCCTCAATATAAGGAAAAGGTTATAAGTGATGTATTTAAGGTTTCTGTTCAAAAGGGCAAAAAGGGAACAGAATCAAAGATGGCTTTCAAGTGTTGATGTTTTCATGGATCAGCTCTGTTTGCCAGAAACAAACTGAGGCTTGGCTTTTTAAAGAGAAGCTTCCTGATTCAGCAATAGAAGCAAAACACTTGTGAGTTTTTAAAGAGGCCCTGCTACCTAACACTTAAATGGAGTTAATGAGTAGCAGATGGCAAAGCTTTACTTGATAATTATATGGACCCTAAAATTCCCAGACTACCTGGGTTAAAAAGATAAATTCTATAAAATTAGACTAGGAGCTGGGTGGAGCCATCCACCCATCATACCAGCCTTTAATCCTGGCAGATTAAAGGTGTGTTCAGAAACAGAAGAAATATAATCTGGGTGGAGTCAATCACCCTAGACAAGCAAAGGTGTGGTCAGAGACAGAAAAAGTTAAGAAATAAATATATAGTAAAGACAGTTTAAAAAAAAAAGTCTAAGTGGTAAAGAGTGTTTTGAAAATATATATACATAGGTGTAAAGAAAGAAAAAAGAGGTAGAGAAAGCCCTTAAAGAAATAGAATAAATAAATAAATAAATAAATAAATAAATAAATAAATAAATAAATAAATAAATAAATAAATAAGCCAAGTAAAGATGGAAAATACAAAGAATGTCTGGATACTGTATATTACTGTCTTATCTTTAAGCTTCTTGACTGAAAATGACTTAGTAAAAGCTGCTAAAAGACAGTTGATTATAAATATTGTTAGAGTAATTCAACCTATATATTTTGTAAATGAGTTTACCTTAAAATTGAAATACAAAGACATGCTACTTTGGAGAAGAAGTATTCTTTTTATTTTCAAAGAAAATGGATTTATTCCTGGATAAAGAACATAAAGTTTGATAGAGGAAGACCCCCTGAAAAGTCTCCAATGGAAATGGAAGGACCAAATGATTCAGCATTTCAGAACACCTCTGTGAAGTTTCCTGAGCTCTGAATCCAGAACAATTTCAAGGAAACTGGCTGAGATGACCCAGCCTTAGAGACTACTCCACTAAAGACTTGTGCATAATCCTGCATTTTTCTTTGGATTCCTATGGGATTTCCAGCGTCCCCATTCAGCAGGAAGTAGCCTAGAGAATGATGCCCACATTCCCAAAACATGGATTATGGATGTTTGTGTTTATTTACAGTGTTGTTTATAGGTTGTTACAGATAAGGGGGGAAAGAATATTAGATTTGGAGTTCTTTTTGTTTTAAGAAGAGAAAAGGGGATATGTGGGAGGTTGTGTTGTTTCATTTTAAATAATTGTCTCAACCACTAGTTTAATAAAAAGAGCTGATTGGCCAAAGGCAGGCAGGAAGTGTAGGCGGGGCTACCAGACTAAAAACTCTGAGAACAGAATGCCAGATCAGAACACCAGAGGGAATTCCAGAGAGAGGCCCGGAAGAAGCCAAGGACAACTATGATGCCTTAAGAAAAGGTACCAAGCCCCATGGCTGAACAAGAGACATGGGTTAGAATAAGGGTAGAGAGCTAGCATGTGATATGCCTGGGCCTGAGGCTGATCAGCTAAAAACTATTGGAAGCTTCTGTGTGTCTCTGTGGGACTGCGGGACTGTGGGACTGCGGGTCTGTGGGTCTAGACCTTGAGGTTAGGCCCGAAAGTCTGGGCCAGAAACCTCGTACTACAACAGAGTGGCCAGTCAGACTCAGAGGAAGCAGGATGGGCAGTATAGAGATGTGGTAATACCTGGCAGAATACAGATTAATAAAATGGGTTAATTTAAGTTGTAAGAGTTAGTGAGACAAGCTTAAGCTAAGGCTGAACTTTCATAATTAATGATAAGTTTTCGTGTCATTATTTGTAAACTAGTGGCCCAAAGAAAAATCCATCTGCACATGACATCCAACATGGAAGCTCGAATATCCACATAGGGCCTGAGAAATCAATCTCTCTGGGAAACTCAGCATACAGAGGCACAGATCTTTTAAGAGGCCCTGATGTTTAGCAGAGCACTTGTGCAACAGATGTGATAGATAAAAATACTTGCCACATCTTAGACACAGCAGCTTCCCAGACCTGGAGCAGTAAATGTGCCAGCATGAGGCTAGGCTCTCAGGGAACCAAGGGGGATGGAGCCAGTACCCAGAGCCCTGCAGTGGCTGGTGTGCCCATTAAACGTTTGTCTCAATAAGATGGGATGGATAATGGAGTATTTTCTCTGAATTTGCCAAATACTAATTGACGAGACATTATAGATGTAATTCTTATATGATAATTGTTATTGTATATAGTTTTACTGTTTTAGAGTTAAAATCTTCCCTTTTTATTTAGACAAAGGAGGGAAATGTTGTGGGATATTTGTACACAGCATGAAGATGTGTGGCTATGATTGGTGTAATAAAAATTTGAATGCCAGTAGCTAGGCAGAAGGTATAGGCAGGGCTTAAGAGCAGAGAAAGAATTCTGGGAAGCAAAAGGTGGAGCCACAAACCAGGCTTGGAGGAAGCAGTATGGCCAATATGAAGATGATATAATGGCATGTATAATATAAATGTGTTAATTTAAGTTATAAGAACAAGTTGGACTGACCTAAGCTTAGGTTGAGCTTTTATAATTAATAATGTTTCTATGTCATTATTTATGATCTGGCAGCCCAAAGAAAAATCTGTCTCCAGTAAATCTTGCTGTATCTTTTATGGATGTGCATTCTCAAAATCTAATTGACAAACAAGTCATTGTAAACATCATATATTTAAAAATGTGTGTGTAAGCAATGGGTGGAATTTCCCAACAAAGCCTGGGGTATAATCTATGACCACCACGCCAACTTTCTCAAGAAACAAACTTGTGTTATGGGAAAACATTTTTGCGTAATCGTCTATTGTCTGCCTTAAAACTGCAAGGACATATTTGACCAATCAGTAGAGACCTCAAGGCCCATTCTCTGGGCTTTAGTTCACACTGCTAACTACACAATTTGTTTGCTATTCTTTAAGCCTTGCCATTTTTCCTCAGAATCTCTTCCTTTACCAACTTCTTACTATATCTTTCAAAATTCTCAGAGGGTAGTCTCATTTACCAAATGATCTTAAAAGAAAGAAACAAAAGAAAACCAGTGATTATTCAGCTACATGTGAGTAAAGAGAAAAAAACTATTAAATATTTTCATATAGTTTTAAGTAACCTGAGTATCAAGCTTGTGGATTTTGATAACATTTAAATTACCTGCATTCCCGACACAGCATTAACATTTGAGTGTTCACCTGGTGCAGCTCATATTCCTGCCCTGTGTCTAACTTACCTATGCTCTAGGTCACCAGAGTCCTTCTTATATATTAGTGTAGTGCTGAAGATGCCATGGTTACTGTGACAGCCATCATGAGTAACAGTTATGCAAAACAATTTTAATGAAAATTGTAAATGTCTAATACTGAGCATGATACATTTTTAACTGATATCAAGATGTATAAGTTTGAGTGAAATTTTTCACTTTTATTAAAGTACTACAAATTATCACTTTCACATACATCTCTGCCTATAACTCCTATTACCTTCTGATAAAGGTTTTATGTAGAACAGAATGCTTGAGAGTTTTTCATTGTTGTTTGGCTTCGTTTCTGCTTTCTTTATTTTATTTGTCATGCTAGGGATTGAACTAAGAGCCTTACACTTTAGACACATGCTCTTCCACTGGGTTATACCACAGCCACCCCTCCCCCAGATACACACACATGCTCAGAGGCATGCACACATGGGGAGCCACAGGAGAGAGGGAAGAAGAGAGAGATAGCCCAATGTAAGGCTATTTGTACCACTGGAAGCACTGTATCTACATTCATATGTATTTGTGTACAAAATTTAATTCAACAATATTTATTAAGAACTAAATGTGAACCAGGATGCCTTCCAGCAACTAGAGATAAAGTTGATAAAACAAAGTTCTTGCCCTCATGGAACTGAAATTCTATCAGAACAGAAGGGGTTAAAAAATACCAAAAAATGGCAGGTGTTAGGCAGTGAGATATAATTAAACAAACAAATAAAAAAGGATACTTGACAGAGTTGTCACATACAGACTACAGGGAAGGCATCTGAGGGAGTGGCATTTGCCTAAATACCTAAACCATGGGGAGAAGTGTCTGAGGAACATGTGTAGAGCCTTTTCCCCACTCTACTCTCATGTTCTCACACACACTTCCACGCTATTCTTCAGAACATATATGTACATGACATTAATAACATATTAGATAGGCAGCTAGGAATAAGAGAGATAGCGTTTCTGCTGTGTTATGTGTTATGTCAACTTGACACACGCTAGAGTACTTTAAGCAGAGGAATCCTCAATTGAAAAAATGCCCCTTCCAAATAGTTTTCTTAATTGATAATCAGTATAGGTGGGTCCATGCTACAGGAGGTAGTATAAGATGGCCCCAGGTGGTATATAAAGCAAGCTGAGAAGGCCAGTAAGCATCTATCCATGGCCTCTACATCTGTTCCTGCCTCCAAATACCTGATGTGAGTTCCTGTCCTGACTTCAATGAATGATGGACTACAGGCTATAAAATAAAATAAACCCTGTTCTCCCCAAGTTTTTTTTTTTTTCTTTCATGGTGTTTCTCAAAACACTAGAACCTCTATCCACTTATCACCCTGCACAAAACTCAAGTTCAAGTGGTCCAAAGACCTCAACATAAAACCAGATACACTAAACCTGATAAAAGAGAAAGTAGGAGTAGCCTTGAATGAACTGCCACAGGAGACAACTTTATGAACTGATAACACAGGGGCTCAGATCAACAATTAACAAATGGGACCTCATGAAGGAGAGAAGCTTCTATAAGGCAAAGGGCACCACCAATAGGCCAAAAGGGCAACCACAGAATGGGAAAAGTTTAACCAACTCCACATTTTATAGAAGGCTAATTTCCAAAATATAAAGAACCAAATCAATAAACCAAATAATTCTATTTAAAAATGGAGCACAGATCCAAACAGAGAATTATCAACAGAGTAATTTCAAATGGCTGACAACCACTCAATCCCCTCAGCTATCAGGGAAATACAAATCAAAACAACTCTGAGATACCACCTTACATGTGTCAGAATGGCTAAGATCAAAAACACAAATGACAGCTCATGCTGGAGAGGATGAGGAGCAAGGGGAACACTCCTCCACTGCTGGTCAGAGTGCAAACTTGTACAGCCAATGTGGAAATCAGTTATGGCAGTTTCTCAGAAAATTGGGAATCAATCCACCTCAAGACCCAGCTCCACTGCTCCTGGGCATGTACGCAAAGGGTGTTCCATCCTATCACAGGGACACTTGCTCAACAATGTTCATAGCTGCTTTATTCATAAAACCCAGAAACTAGAAACAAGCTAGATGTCCCTCAACAGAAAAATGGATAAAGAAAATGTAGTAATTTACACAATGAAGTACTACTCAGCTGTTACAAACAATGACATCGTGAAATTTGCAGGCAAGCAGATGCAACTAGAAAAAAAAATCATCTTGAGTAAGGTAACCCAGACCCAGAAAGACAAACATGTTGTGTACTCACTTATAAGTAGATATTAGCTATAAAGTAACAGATAATCATACTACAACCACAGACCTAGAAAAGCAAAGTAATAAGGAAGGTGGAGGGGGGGGGAGGAGCAGAAGGATGTTCCTGGGAAGAAATAGAATATATATTGTGGAGAACTGGCAGTGCATAGGGTTGTGGGGATCAGATAGAGAGGAGGGAAATATGTGGAGAAACTAGAACTGAGGAGCATTTCAGGGTCAAGGTGGAAAGTGCGGGAGGATCCTAGCGAAGACTCCTAGTAATATGTGACAAGGAGAGTGAGCCAGTCTTCTTCTGTAACCAGGCAAGGCCTCAAATGGAGACACTGGGACACCAGCCCAGCCACAAAACCTTTGAGTGTTCTGTGACAGGAACCTAGCAGAATCGTCATCAGAGAGCCTTCATCCAGCAACTGATGAGAGCAGATGCAGAGTCCCACAGCCAAATATTAAACAGAGCTCAGAGAATCCCGTGGAGGAGGGAGAGGAAGGATGGCAGGAACCAGAGGGATCAGGAACACCACTAGAACATGGCTCAGAGAATAACTGACTGGACTAGTAGGGGCTCACAGCAATCTGAGAGCTTGTAGGGGTCTGATGTAGGTCCCATGTTGTACTTCTTAATAAACTCGTTTGGCTGAAGTCGTCAGCTTATGCAAGACCTCCTGGTCCCAGACAGCACTTTTTTCTAATGGCTTCTTTATTTGCCTGGTCTTTTCACTCAACACCTCATTCCAAACCTTTATTTGTGCTAGTTGAAGTCATGAAAAAATGATCATTCAGCTTTAAACACATCATTCTAGCATGTGGTCATCTCCATATTTATCTAATAGCAAAGCTTAAATCACATTGCAGTCTGGAAGGTTCCCTGGGGGTGTGGCACTAATTGTTAGTGGTGGCTGAATGTCCATACCTATCTGCTCTCACTGTTAGCTGCAGGCTCCTTTCTGCTGTCTCTGCTCTCTGCTCTGCAAAGATGATTCCCCTGTCCACCTTTTCATAAAGTCACAGCATTTGTTTTAAGTCCTCCTTCATTAAGAAACCATACTCCCATCCTTTCTATCTTTCCATAGACTCCACAGAGCTCACTGTGTCCTTTGAACTTAGAGCAGGAACTTGTCATTGCATCCCTTATGCTCAGCACAGAATTAGTTTCCAGAATCACACAACACTACCAGGAGTACCACAGAATAACAAAACCTAAGCCAAAAAATGTTCCAGATATAAAGTCCTGGCTCTATTTTCCTTCAAACTAAAGAGGTAGGTATGCACGTAGAGACACTTTTAAAAGGAAAAAAAAATTAAATCTGACCAACAAAAATTGGAGTTATTACTATAGTTCATTTCCTTATCTGTTTTAGGAATTCATGTATGTATAGCATTCATAAAGTACATTTATTTTAATTGTGTATTTATTGGATAAGAATTACATAGGATACAATCTATGTATACAACGTGAATCCTTCTAAAGTAGGGCTTTAAAATCTACTAATATTCATGTAACATGGCATTATTCATCTTGCCATTGCCCAGTGGTGGCCACTCTATTTCTTAAATTGCCTCATTATTTTATTTCTACAAGAGCAAGAGGGCCAAAAGTCAACATGAAAAGCAACTATTACAGCAGCTAGTCACAAGTAATTTCATATAACTATACAAAAGAAAAATATTAACTGCAAATAAACAATTTTAGTGGTTAGAAAAAATCCTAAGACACCTACCTTCACGGGACTCATATATCTGTAGACACATCTTTCAAAGCTGAATTCCTACGTCACTATGGGAAAGAGTTAAAAACCATGTAATGTCTGGAGCTGGAAAGGCTTCCTAAGGGTCTGCTTGGTATCTGGAGAGCAACACAAAACAGGAATGCAAATACCAAAGAGAAGGAAATGTGAGAAAGACCTAAAAAAGCAGATGATGTTCAGAGCACTGGTGAAGGAAAAGAGAATCAGAAAGGGAACCAAGAGCAGCAGCCTGCACAGAGCAGAAATATAGCCTCTGTGCCCTCAAGAGTCATCTATAGTATCCCACGGAGTCATCTACAACACCCCTCAGAGTCACCTACAACATCACAGAGTCACCTACAATATCCCAAACAGTCACCTACAACATCCTGCAGTAATCTATAACATCTCACAGAATCACCCACAACATCTCAGTCACCTACAACATCACACAGAGCCACCTACAACATCCCACAGTCACCTACAACATCTCAGTCACACACATCTCACAGAGTCACCTACAACATCCCACAGTCACCTACAACATCTCAGTCACACACATCTCACAGAGTCACCTACAACATCCCACAGACACCTACAATATCCCACCAAGTCACCTACAACATCTCACACAGAGTCACATACAACATCTCCAGAGTCACCTACAACATCTTCAGTGACCAAAAACATCCCACAGTCACCTACAACATCACATAGAGTCACCTACAACATCCCCAGAGTCACCTACAACATCCCACAGTCACCTAAACATCCAAGAACATACCTCATTTACTCAACTTAAAACAACTGTGGCTACAGTTAGCATAGTTCTACTCAACTATTAAAAAATGGTGAATTCTAGTACACATGTCTCACATGAGTTCCACAGAGAAGCTCTATCCTAATAAAAAGACAGCATAAATCCTATCTCAAGGTTACACAAATGACTGAACCATTCAATTGCTTTGTTGAATTTCAGTTAAAAGTTTTTTCCTAATTTTCTTTGAATACCCCCAAAACAGACTCATTATTTCTGTCATCAGAAATGTTTTGGGCTAAATCTGAGAGTCAAAAGTTGACAGAGAGCTTGCCTAACATGTATGTGCAAGTTCCTGGCTTCAGTCTCCAGGACAACAGGAACGTTGGGAGACAGGAAAGGGGTGATATGGCAGTATCATAGGCCATAACATGTCACTCACATCCCCTCCCTGTATAAAAGACATTCCGCCTAGAACACAGAAAACAGAGAGAAAGGACTGTTGTAGTGGGGTTTCTCGGTCCCGGGCAGCTAGAGGCCCAGAGACCCACAGACCTGCCGCCCGAGACCCCTTAGCCACCCAGCCACCCGCTCAGGCCCCCAGAAATGACTCAGACACTTATATTAACTTCATGCTGTTTGGCCTATGCTCAGGCACATTGCTAGCTAGCTCTTACATCTTAAATCAACCCATTTCTATTAATCTGCCTGACCCGTGGCCCGTGGCTCACCTGTGTTTCTTACATGTTTCTTCTTGGGCGGCTTCAGCTCATCTGCCTCTGACTCCGCCCTGCTTCTCCTACCTATGCTCTGATTTCTCCTCCTACTTCTTCTATGGTGCCTGTCATGGCCCAAAACAGCTCCTTTATTTAAAGATTGAGATTCACAGCATACAGAAAGGCATTTCCACATCACTTCCCCCTTTCTGTCTAATCAAAATAGAAGGTTTCAATTTTAACATAGCAAAATTACATATAACAAAATAGCTATCAATGCATTTATATATGCTGTGAATCTCAATCTTTAAATAAAGGAGCTGTTTTAGGCCATGACAGGCACCATAGAAAAAGTAGGAGGAGAAATCAGAACATAGGTAGGAGAAGCAGGGCAGAGTCAGAGGCAGACCGAGCTGAAGCCGCCCAAGAAGAAACATGTAGAAGCTCAGGTGAGCCATGGGCCACGTGGCCGACAGATTAATAGAAATGGGTTGATTTAAGATATAAGAGCTAGCTAGCAATGTGCCTGAGCCATAGGCCAAACAGCATAAAGTTAATATAAGCATCTGAGTCATTTTTGGGGACCTGGGCAGCTGAGCAGCTGAGGGGTCTGGCATGGCATGTCTGTGGGTCTCGGACCTCTGGCCTCCCAGGACTGAGAAACCCCACTACTACAGAGGACAAATTTCAAATTGCCCACATTACATCCAGACGTCCATCTGTATTCACCTGCTTTGCATGTCTCCTGTCCCTGTGCTATCTATATTCCAAACCAAGGTCACCTGTATTTAACACGCCTATTAAAGGGGTCCATCATCACTCTAGCACTATCTTCTAGGGAAGCTTTTTTGCCAATGAGCTGATAAGCCATCTACCTTGATCAAGATTTTGCTTCTCTTCTTTTGTAGGTAGTCAGTTGCGTAGTGGTCGATGGAGATGTAAAGGTGATTATTGTCAAGCAACTGGCATATGATAATGCCAATGTTACAGATCAGACTACTTTCAGTCCCTTTTGATAGGAAGGAGATATTAATGACTATATCCACTTATGTGCTAAAACTGGGCCTTTAAGGGTTAACACTGGCTACAGTCCTCCAAGGGCCAATGGTGCCTCAAGTATTTCAAAGATCTGTTGCTACTACTTTAAGGAGAGACAGAGAGTTGTTTCCTCCTGCTTTGGCTATACCAGAAAGCATGGATGGTATTCTGCTTTCTATGAATAATAATGATGAAGTTCTAAGAGAAGTTGATAGAAGTAAGCTTGGTTTAATCCTTTAAATTGTACTCCTTATACTATAAAACAGTTGGAATTTTTGTTGAGTACTCCAGATGACTTGGAACTGGTTTCTGATATATATATACCTTTCAAATTGATAATCATTTTTCTTCCAGTAAACTTGTTGATTTTGTATCAAAACATGCTATTCAATTTCATAAAAGCACCATGCTATAGTTGATGCCCTGTGCACAAGTAGTATTAGTCAACGCACAGAAGGTGGTAGGGTACCCTGGTTTCTGGAGATGCTTTGCTGATTTTTACTAACCCTGTTGCTTCTGCACAACAGATGGAATTATGCATGATTTACTTCACCTTAAAATGCCACCTTCAACCTCTAAACTTAAGTTCTGATTCACACTAGAAGCAGTACAGATCACTTAATCAGGCACCTCTATTCATGATTTCTTACAATTAATTGCAGCCATAGGAAAATACAGTTTATTCTGGCCATATTACGTCACATTGTAATCTTCCAGTATCTCTGAGGGAAATGCAAAGGCAGATTCCCCTTTTTTGTTATCTCTTTTTCTATGAAGGAACAATCTGAAAGAAGCATGAGGTTCTCATGCTCACTTTCATCAAAAAAGGCTTCAGCATTGAAAAAATGTTCAATGCTCTCCATGTAAAAGTTAACATCTTGCCTCTTCTTTCTTTTGTCATAATTCCCTGAAGATTATTGCCAAATCATATTTGGTACATGTATTTTCCTCACGACCCTACTTCTGGTAGTCTGAAATATGTTCACATCACTATGGACACCTAGTCATTGCTCATTTTTGCTGTTCCCCTATGAGGAGAAGCAGTTAATAGTGTTATCACCTTTTTACTAAGAGCTTTCACTGGCTTTGGCCCCTGTGAAACATTTAAAAACTGACAATACTCCTGCATACACTGCCAAGCCTTTTCAAGAACATTGCCAACGGTATGCTGTAAGTCACATCACAGACATTCCACTAACCCTCAAAGTCAACCTTTTGTGGAAAGAATTAATACAAAATTTAAACATTATTTAAAATAAAGGAAAAGCAAAGGGGTAGGATGGCTACTCCTCGGGAGATTTTATTTTCTATTCTATACACTTTATTTATTTACTTACTTATTTTAATTTGGACAAGGCTTACATAAGTATGGGCAAGTTTTACATTTGTCCTTACTGCCACAGAGAATTTTGGGGGGCCCCCAAAACAACTAAGGGTCATGGTACTTTGGAGAGGTGTTATGTCTGGTGAATAGAATGGCCCAGATCCAGCAGTTCTCTGGAGCTGTGGCTATGTTTGCGTGTTTCCTCAGGGATGCGAAAAGCTAATGTGGATACTGAAACACTGGTGTGATCGGTGGAGAGTGAATGGAGGGATTCAATGTCTATAGAGGCTTTGACTCAAGAAAACAAAGTGAATAGAGTGACCCAGTCATCAATCCAAAAGACGCTACAGACTAAGTCAGATGAGGAAACTAGTGGCTGAAGAACAGAGCTGGTGAAGTCTTAGGGAGAGTGTGACTGTGGAATTGCTCTTCCTTGATACATTGTCTCAGTTAAATTCATGTGTTGCTGCTGAGACACACCTGACATAATGCACCTGATCCTGTGTTGTTTTACTTGGTTAACTAGGAAAAGAATACCATCCCTGTTTATGTTAACTATTCTCAATTTAACTGGAGTCACATTTGTAATTATCTTACAGGAATACGGTCACATGACAATGTAAGCACTGATACTCAGGCCTTGAATGATGAAATATTAACCGTTCAGCATCCCAATTTAAGTGAGTCATTCTTATCAATTGCTGCACAAAACCCAGCAAAGATTTTTGGTCACAATTTTTGTGTCCCTAATTGAACTTCTAAACTGTGGTCCATAGGAAAACCTCTGAGAATTGTTTGTTGATTATACTTCTAAGCATTACAGCCTTGAGACTGATTTGCTACTCCATGTCTTTTTTGAAGATTGACTTGCATATTCTGAAATTAGAAAATAAAAAGAGGAAACTGTAGGGAATCATGGAGGCCTGGCCTAGCTGCATCGAAGGGTATGTGCCATAGGTTTTTCAGGTTAGAATCTGGGGCCACCTAGGACAGGCACTGTGTGACTTTCAGATCCTGAGAAACCAAGGCACTCCCTCAGAGAGTGAAGCATTCAAGCTGCCTGTGTTTCTCTGCATTCCTCATAAGTCAGTGAAGCATACAGAAGTTTAACAGTACAATTAGTATTAGACATTGATCCTTTATAGCCTGAAAACATCATTGTATCCTGGTAACTGCCATTATTTTGATCCTGGTAACTGCCATTGTGTTCTGCTTCTGAAGAGAGTATGAAAAGTCTGAGTGCATGCAATGAACTTGCCTCTGCCTCCGCCTCCGCCTCAGTCTTGCTGTGACTTCCAATTAAGGTCTGATAGGCGGCATTCCCTCTGGCTTGGTAAGTAAGCTCCCTGGCTGACAGATGTTAACATAAGTTCTATGGTTGCACAGAAGGGGAGTAAGAAGTACGCAGATCTGGCAGCCTCTATCAAAATGTGGGCTAGTTGGTCATTATCCCAGTTTCAGCCAATACCATCTTTCCACGTGGTGCTAAAAGAATTGTTGATGTTTAAGAAGATAATCTGCTTCTGTTTACAGGATGTTTGTCTATCAAAACTGGTTCTGAAACAAGTGGTAATTTGGTTCCCATGCTGCTTCTGCTTGAAGGAAATAACTTGGCCTTGTGATTGCCTGAAAGGCTCTCCTGTCCCTGAGAACTTGGGGAAGAGACTGAAGGCTTCTATACTCCATGCCAAAATTCTGGAAGAGAAGGTTATAAATACTGGAAGTTCAGAATCTATTGAATACACCTTGGTTCTCCTATTTTGAAGTAGTCAACCTTGTAAGGAAAAATTTCTATACACAGTCTTAAATGACAAATGTTTACATGTACAGGTGACTTGGGATCTGATCCAACTTCAAAAGCAATAAAAGAGGAAGACCCAAGATGAAGAAAATGCTTTCAGCATCATCCTGCTGTTAGTTAACCCACCAGACATGACATGGAGCAATGGAGCAAGTAAGATTCTGTGTTCTACAAATAGTAGTCTCTACTCTTTACCACACTTTGTAAACACTCACAATCCTGCGCTAGAAAGAATGGCATGCTTGTAAGTGATCCCCAAAACCCTCCACTTCAGAAAAAGATAACTGTATCCTTGTTCCTCAGAGAAAATCTTTGGGCTAATGACCCTTCTCTATCTTTGATATGTAATATTCAATCTATTGAATATAAATCTACTCCAGTATCTGTATTTTGGGGTATCAATTTGTCAGGAGATATTTTTATAGTTACTTGACTTAAATATTTCCTTTCTTTGTCTAGGTCTCTGTGCAATAATTTTACTGCTGTCCTCAAGAAGACATATTTCTAAGACAGTTGAGGACCAGTATTTGGGAGGGCACTGATGTGGGAGATTATCTGAACGCATAGCCCTGCCTACAGTGAACATCTGCATTCCTCCTGAGAATGTGGAATTTCTATATGTGCTAGACAGAGGACATCTATGAGACAACCACCACCATCACCACCACCCCAGACTCTGAGCCTCTAATCAGAGCCTCTAAGCACTACACACATGCTCCTGCATGTCCACTGCTTTTGTGGCTCATCAAAAGAAGGAGATAGCATAAGCATCTTCTGAACGGATTCTTCCTGCTCTGCCTGAGTGTCTATTCTGAGCCAGTCAAGTGCTCCACTGTAGTACACTTTGCCCTGGACTATGATCATGCTCAGTCTCACAGGGTTTTCTAGAAACTCAAATGTGGACACAGATTTAAAAGCACAACAGAGCAGGGGCTTTTTGAAAGCCTAACTTCTTACCTGCTGATACGCTTCATAGATCACATCAAAGAGGAAAGCCTGAGGCATTTCGCTGGCCCTGTGTTTGGCTCGGTCCAGTGAGTGGTCTAAGCAGCCATCAGCAGAGGGGCTAATGACAGTGGACACCAGGGGGCGAATTGCTCCTGCTGCCTACAAGACAAAGGGAAATGCTTGTTAGCCTTTCCTACAAAGCATTTGAGGAACTCTGCATTCTACATCGCACTTCCAAACCCAGATCTTCATATTTTCAAAAATAAATGTTTGCTCAAGTCACAATTCACATCTAAAATTTGAAAATCAATTTTATAGAATAGTAATTCCATGCAGCAGTTCAGTGTGGAAATACTATTTTCATTGTAGAGTCAACTCTTTTCCCCTATCAGGCAGGCAGCATAGATCAGTAAGTAAACAAATGTGTTTGCTATCAGTCCAGACGACCTGAGCTTGATCCTTGGGATCTGCATGGTAGAAAGAGAAAACAGACTCCCATAGATGCACCTCTGACCTTCACATGCACACTGCAACACATGCACCGTCACACATCTCAAACACACATAAATAAATGAATTAAAAAAAAAAATCCTTTCCATCATAAGCCACTGAGGCCAGACTCTATAAAAGAATGAGACAATTGGGTTTTCCCTGAAGATGGGAGGGAAAGAGACTATTGTGAAACAATTAAAATGAATTTGAAATTAGTGCTTAGAAATAACTGTACTTTCAGAAAATTTAATTTACACATTGGATCATTAAAGAAACAAACTCCCCAGGACCCCCACTTTGAGACTAAACAACCTGAATAACAATGAATTTATGTCTTACTCTAATTCATTCCACAAACAGTTCTTTTCAAATACAATGTCCACACAGAGCAAGGCATCCACTCATTTCCATTTCTACAATGAGAGCTCTGCTTTGTAAATGGCTGCAACTAAATTGCATATTAAAGATAACTCCTTCACAACTGACCCTCTGTCCTTTACTTTCAATAGGGTTTCACTTATAACAGTCTTGACTGTCCTTACCAGACAGCTACCTCCATGAAACAGCCTCAATGTAAGAGTCTCTACTAACTTTTGTATCTTCACTCCAACAGGCCATTCCTTCACAGAATTGTTACATGACAATCTCAGCTCATGAAGGCAATACACAAACAGAACAATGTGTTCTGAAGAGAATATCACCTGAGCAAGACGGTCTACAGGCTAGTTTACAGAAGCCAGTTCACAGGATATATAGAACTAATATATGAACCAAGGAGACACTATACTGTATCAATGTTTCTGGCACATCAAGTCAAAATGTGAACCCTAGACACAATGCAAAAATGGGACAACCAAAGGCGAGGGGAAATAGTCCAACACCTACCACAAGTGGTTAAGGAACAATCAAGAAAGAAACACTTTCACCCTGATTTTTAAGGAAACCACTAAATTCTCATACCTATAGGCAGTACTAGAATTTCATGCCAGGCCATAAAGAAAGAAAAGAACTAAGAGAGAATATGAGATGTCCCAATGGGGAGGACAAAGAGCTTCACAGACTTCTCGCCATAAGACAGGCAGTGAACCGTATGGAAATAATTTTTAAAGAACCAGAAAGCCTTTGAGAATTTTCCCAAGGGCCTTCAGTAGATAAAAACTCATTCAAGAAAATCTGAATCTTGGTTGAATAAAGAGTAGTGTATGTGGCACATAAGCAGTGACCTCCTCCTCCTCCTCCTCCTCCTCCTCCTCCTCCTCCTCCTCCTCCATCTCAGTGTAACAGCAACTACAGGAGAGGCTGTAGGCTTAGAGAGGGAGGGGGAGGGGAGAGAGGAGGGGACCCAAAAACAAAACAAAAGCACAGGGTACTTGGTTCCAGCTCATACTGGAAAATGTAAGGAGGCAGTGGGGCCCTCAGCACCTTGTACTGACACTGAAACCATGCAAATATGACCCAGATGCTCTGTTCACAGGCAAAGTTTCTATGCCAGAAAAGGAGAGTCAGGATGACAGCCCAATCTCTTAGTGGCAGCACAATGAAGTGGGTATCGCTCCAAAAGAAATGGCTCTATGCTCACTCACAGCTCCAAAGTAGTAGTAATTTTTCATAGTGGGAGAGAAGAAGTCTAAAATTAAAGATATATAAACCCCTCTCAAAAGAAGAAAAAGAAAACGAAAAATTCAGACTAGTCACATTTTTAGAAAAAGGAGCAATTAAGAAGATACTGGAATCTGCATGAGACCAAAAGAAGCTCAGTTGAAGGCCTGGCTATTTACCAGAAGACACAGGAAGCATAGTCAACAAAACTCCCACCCACTCGGATCAAAACAAACTTCAAATATTGGTCTTAAATCTACCCCTTCAGAAAGGGCAGCGTTTAACTGGAACAGATTGCAAAGGAAGCATGCCACCTGGCATTATAAACACTAAAGCTGAGCAGCTAAGGAAGGATGAGGCTGAGTGGCTAGAGTGATACCTCTACACAGCAGGAGGAAAGGCCAGAGCAGTCAGCCAACCATCCCAACCCATAATCCCAATGAGTATACATGCCCAACTTTCTAAACATCCAGAAAACTACATCGGAAGTTTTCTGTGCAAAAGACTTGTCTTATTTACTAGCATTAGCCAACTTACAAGCAAGTAAATAATATCCTGTAAAACACAGATTTTCAAAAACACTGCAGTTCCAATAGAGACAACAGTGTGGCTGGCATGTGAAGTGACAAGGACAGCCACAGAAACTGCACCCAGGTAAACTGCACACAAAGGCTTCGCTGTATTCAGAGAACTAGGAGAACATGTCTGAAGTGAGACAAAGTATTCGGATAACATGACTCTACAGCAGCTAGACAGTTGTTCCCGTCAGAAACAGTGAGTTCCAGAAAGCAGCAAGGCAGCAGTTACTCTGAAAGAAAGTGATAATTTAGTCTACAATAGAACCAGCATCTCAATAGAAGAAAATAAAAACTCACCAAAAAATGAATGAAATACTTTTTTAGTCAGGTTTTTATCATTTATTTTTTATATAATATATATATTTTCTTCAATCTAAAGAAAATTAACTTCAAGAGCAATTCCAAAGCACAGGAGAAACACATCATTAAAGTAACAGCAAATTTAAAATGGTCATTTCCCCCCCTCAACTGATTGTTAAGCAACTGAATTAAATAATAGATACATAATCTACACATTGAAATGTGATGAAAACAAAAAGTGAATGGAGATAAAAGTGTATAGAAATAAGGAAATGACAGTGGATGAAAACATGAATACAGTGGCCCATAAAGCAAAAACTACCTAACAAATATAAACCATGCCTGCTTGTCCACTTTTCTCCTTCCAGCTTCTACAAGGGGATATAGAGCTGATTCTAACAATGGATTTCACTTTGTAATACATAGCAGGCATGTGCATAATAATAATACATAGAAGGAAAGAAGGACAGAGTCATATACAAACTGTCTGTTATTTAGAACACTAGGTTAGGAATATATATATGAAAATGTTTATGTCTTCCCACAGTGTCTAATTCTCAAGATATTCCTGCTCTACTTGATAGGCAAACAGTTTTTTAAGCCCAATATCAATTAATATTAGTTAGCAACTAATATTAACTGTCATCACACATTGGAAATATCCATACCTATATAAGTTTGTATGCATATATGTAGATTCCAGAATGACTAAGGAGTTAAAAAGGCAAGCAGTTCCCAAGAAGCTGGGAAATTAACAAGTATAAAGGAGTCTTGGAGGTGAGAGAGCAACAGAGGTACTAGGGCTGCTGAAGCAGTCAGATCCACACCCAGAGCTACAGACTTCAGCAGCAGAGGTGAAAGGGAAGAACCCTAGGCACGGACAAATGAGCAGATGGATGGACAGCAAGCACAGACAGGTGAACAGAAGAGAGGCAGGCAGTAGGCGACATCAAACAGGGACCAAGGCAAACCAAAGCAGAGTTCTCTGATTGTCTGTATCTCGATGCACATATTTGGTGGTCAAATCAGGTCAGTGAGGCTTCGCCATTGCAACGCTATGTCTCCATCTCTTTATGGAGTCCAGATGACGGATCTGTAAGGGATCCTCCTTCTGGCATCTACTAAATTCTCAAGAATGTTTCTCCTGAAATGCTCACATGTCCCAACTACCCAATACATTTCTGAATGGGACCCTTTCTACTACCAGTAACGAGTTAATTATCAGTCTGTGCTGCAGGAATAGTATTGGCCATTCATTTGTCAACTCAGCCATTTTCCAGCTTCAAAATGGAGTCAAAAGCCACCTGTAAAATGGTATCACTCACAGGGAGGTGAAGTCTGGGGAAAAAAAAAATTTACATAATAATACAAGACTTTAGGGCAGGATATAGTCTACTGTCAATAATGCCTGTTCAGCTCAGTGGAATGGGGTAGCAAACACGTCTACCATTATAGATATAGTAGGCCCAATAGACAAAGCCAAGCAAATAATACAGTTCTAGCTAGGGTTACTCTTGCTATGGTGAAACACCTTGTCCAAAGCCACTTCGGGAGGGAAGCCGTTATTTAGCATATGTTTATCATAAAAGCAGTCAGAACAAAAAATTCAAACAAGGCAGGAACCTGGAGGCAGAAATCAATGCAGAGGCCATGGAGGATTGTTGCTCGCTGGCTTGCTCATCATGGCTTGCACAGTCTACTTTCTTACAGAACCCAGGACCACCAGCCCAGGGGTGGCCCCACCTATAATGGGCTCCCACCTCCAATATCAATCACTAATTGAGAAAATGTACTACAGGCTTGCCTACAGCCCAATGTTATGAAGGCATTTTCTCAGCCGAAGTTCACTTCTCTCCAGTGACTCCAGCTTATATCAAGTTGAGTTGATATAAAACTAGCCAATGAAACACACACAAAAAAAAAAAAAGAAAGAAAGAAAGAAGGAAGGAAGAAAGGAAGAAAATATTCTGCATGGAACCTTCTCCAAAGTTGACCATAAACTCAGCCACAAAGCAATTCTCAACAAATTTAAAAAAAAAAATTTGCAATAATCCCCTGTATTTCCTATCAGACGACCATGAATTAAAGCTGTATTTTAGCAACAGATACAAGAAAAAGCCTACAAACTCATGGGAACAGAACAACTCTTACTGAGTTACCACTGGGTCAAGGAAGAAATAAAGAAGTTTAAAAACTTCCTAGAATTCAATGAAAGTTAATCCGCAGCACACCCAGTCTTATGAGACACAATGAAAATGCTGCTAAGGGGAAAGTTCAAAGCACTTCGTGACTTCTTGGAGAGATTCCTACTAGTGACTTAACAGCACACAGGTAAGAAATAGAAATATTCCAAAGGAAAATACTCATTGAATGGAAAGAGAAAGGATAAATATTTTCATCAATAATACACACGCAAACAAATGAGGATTGAAGAGAATCATGAAGTCAGACCAGGCTGGGATACACAACTAAATTCTCACAAGAAAAGGGGGAGGAAAGAAGGAAGTATTCAGTTCTTACTGTCAGAGTCTGTGCTCACTCAGCCTCAATAAGGCTTGCGTTCCAATCCTCAGCAAGCCAAAGAGAATTGTGAAGGATATAAAGAGACCTAGCAACAGCAAGTGTGCCTCCCAGTCCTAACATGAGGGTAAGGTTTAAACAGCAGAACTAGGCAGTCCCTTTGGGTCCATCCAAAACCAGTGTCTCAGCTCCTGTTTCTCAGGCAAGGCCATCCAACAAGTTGTAAATCTTTCTCTAAGAAGCAAGCTTCTCCTTTGGCTCTCTCCAGAGCTTTAGCCTTTCCTTCACTCATCATGAAATTCCTAAAGAATTTTCAGTTTCTTAGGGTACATTGTTTCCTTAGTCTGATAACCAAATGTCTGTTTAAATTATCTTCATTCCTTGTTCATTTCATTCCAACTATATGATACGCTAAATATGAGTGGATTAATAAACTAATCCAAAAGCAAAAACTGTTAAACTATTTTTTTAAATCCAATTACTTTTTGTCTATAAGGATGCACAATTAAGATACAAAGAGAGTGAATTAAAGATTTTTAAAAGATTGTATAAACTATGACCATGATAAAGCTAAAGCAACAAAATTATATGTATCATGTAAAACAAAAACATTAGTAGAAATAAATAAGATTATTTTATAAACAAAAGAATAACCAATCAGGAAAATGTAAGAACTAAACATATTCAGCTACCAACCCACAAACCCCCATGATGAAAACCTCCCATAAATGAAAAATCAACTGTGAGAATTAGTTGCCCATGGTATTACTATGCTGAGAAAGGAGGGAACCTCGACTGAGAAAATACCTCCATAAGATCAAGCTGTAAACAGGTCTATAAGGTATTTTCTTAACTAGTGATTAATAGGGAGGGCACTTTCTAGGCTGGTGGTCCCTGAGCTCTATAAGAAATGAAACTGAGCAAGCCATGATGAACAAGCCAGTAAGCAGCCTTTGCAGCCCCTCCATGGCCTGTACATCAGCTCCTGCCTCCTGGTTACTGCCCTGCTTCACTTCCCACCCTAACTTCTTTTTATGGCTAACAGCATTATGGTTGTATAAGCCAAATAACCCTTTCCTTCCCAGCTTCTTTCTGGCGGTGGTGTTTTGTTGCAGCAATAGAAACCTTAACTAAGACAAAGGCCTTAAATAAAGTCACATCAATTAGGCAGATCAACATGAAAAAGAAAGTCTTGAAAAGTGTTTTAAACCTCATAAGCCTTATCAAATGCTCCAGCCAACAACAGCAAAATATAAATGGAAAATTCTCCAAAGCATACCATAAATGACACTATAAAATAAGACTAAGTGTGGCGGAATTAAGGTGTCAGCCAATAAGGTCAGAAGATGCTTCCGGGACCCTGGAGGGGGTGTGGCCAACCCCATTGATAAGTGGCTGCTGGGACACGAGGAGCTCTCTTCCTGGTTCCTGGCTGCTCGCTGCTGGAGAGACAGAATCGGAATCCATTGTCCTTCCATCGCACGTCCATCGCTCGTCCATCCCTTGGATACGCCAGTCCTTGTCCAGGTGCCACTATAAGCTGTTACTAATATCGTTAGTGTTAATTTATATTCTAATAAATATTAATCTTGGACTGGTGCCTTAAAAGTAAAACTCCGTCTACATCTGACGCCCAAAGTCCTTGGCCCTGTGCCCTAAACTGTAAGAGGGCAGGGGATATACAGACTGTTCACTTGGGCTTAAAGCTCCCTCTCGCTAGCCGGGAGCGGTTTCCAGCCAGCTGGTCCAGTGTGCAGGCGAGGGTTTTCTGCTCAGTGCCGCGACACGGGTTTTTGGCTCAGTGCGCAAACGAGAGATTTCAGCTCAGTGCGCAAGCACGAGATTTCGGCTCAGTTCGCAGACATCAGATTTCGGCTCAGTGCGCATACGCATGTTTTTGGCTCAGTGCACAAATGAGATTTTTCAGCTCAGTGCGCAGGCACAGTTTTCAACTCGCTGGCCTGCCACAGCACCTGGCTCTACTTTCAGCCTGCTGCAGCTCTTGGTTTTCAGCCCACTGCAGCGCTTGGTTTTCAGCCCGCAGCTTCTTGCTGCTGAGTGTCTCTGCATCTACCATACAGTGGGCAGGGAATTGAACGCTACTGTGACACCTGTGGACTAAACAGCGTAATTACATCTGAATTGACACAATGGCTGACTATTATTCTTTTGAAGAGTTTAGGTCATATTTTGCCATGGTGGTTGATAAATTTTTAAATGAATATCTTGAAGGATTCAATACCCCAGTCCTACTATTTTTTGGCTTATTTCTCTATTTTATATTTCAAAATAAGAGGATGATGACAGAGTTCTCAAATGGAAACCAACAATTACTGTCCAGATTATGTATTATGGAACTATCGAACTCTACAGTGGCAGATGAGGTTAAACAGGTACAAAATGTAAATCGACAGTTGCTGTCCAAGGTATATGACATGGAACTGTCAAACACTAAAATGGCAAAAAGGATGGATACTCTGGAAATTGGTTACAACAAGCTTTCAGATAAGGCTTCCTCTGTAGATAAGGATAACACTGTACAAGAGAAGTATAGGCTCAATGTAAATGATGAAAACAAGAAGCCTGTTGACTACATTAATGACGAGAACAAGAAAATCATTAATTATGTTAATGATTGGGATCGAAAAATTGCTGGCTCACTGAGGTCTTTGGAAGGACTGCTTCATCAGGACACTCAAGCTCTAGAAAAATCAATAGTATCTAAACTTCAAGAGTGGAAACCAGTAGTATCCAAAATCCAGGAACGGGAACCTGTAATATCCAAAATACAAAAATGGGAGGACCACATTGCAATAATGGAAAAGGGTAGTAATGCATCTTATGCTCAGAACAGTTCAGGTCAATCCCCAATGCGATATTATGGTACTGGAGATACTCTACCCAAGGTGGTAAACATAACAGGGCTACCCCCTTCCGCACCACTATTGTTCCCAGCTACTATTCAGACAAAGATAACACCTGGGGGATCCTCAGAATATGTAGAGTATAGCTATGAGCCAGTACATATGAGAGACATCAAGGATTTAAAGAGGCAATATCAATGCACAGTATACACTCTACTTATATGAAGCAGCTTCTAAATTCATGGTCAGCAAAAAACCGGATTCTACCAACTGATTGGATGCAGCTAACAGCTGCTGTCTTGGACCAAAGTCAGAATTTACAGTGGAGAGGCTGATTTAGAGAGAAGGCCAAGACCTTGGAACAACAAGGAAAAATTAGGGGTTTCTTTGCTTCTCAGGACCAAATCCTTGGTGAAGGCATGTTTGCTGACAAAACTAATAAAAGTCCACTTTGAAAAGGAATCCCTTCCTGAGGAGGAGGAGTAATTGCTCACCCCTGATATGACAAATGGATACATGGTAAGGAAAACACATTTAACAAACCTGGGGCAGGGTCTCAGTTTTGTCTTTACAGGAAAATGGATACAACTGTTTTTAAGACTAATTACTCACGTGCAATAGAAGACAGACTGATGATTAAGGAGTGTACATGACGGACTAGAAAGCCTAAAAATTCATAGAAACTGAACAACTTATTGCTGAATCATCACTGGGTAAAGGAAAAAAAAATAAAGAAATTTAAGACTTCTGAGAATTAAATAAAATTCATGGAAACTTAGCAACTTATTGAATCAACACTGGGTCAAGAAAAAAGAAATTAAAGACTCCCAAAAATTAAATGAAAATGAATGTACAATATATCCAAATTTATGGGACACTAAATCAGTGCTAAGAGGAAAGTTAAGAGCACTAAGTACCTTCATAAAGAATTTGGAGAGATCTCATACTAGAGATTTAACAGCATACCTGAAGCTCTAGAACAACATGAAGCAAAAACAAACAAGATGAGTATACTCGGGAAATAATCAGACTAAGGGTTGAAATCAATGAAATAGAAACAGAACAACACAAAGAATCAATGAAATAAAGAGTTGCTTCTTTGAGAAGACCAACAAACTAGACTAAACCCTATCCAAACTGACTAAAAGGCAGATAGAGGGTAATCAAATTAACAAAATTTGGGGAGGGGAGAAAAATAAAAGAAAAGGGGGATATAACAATACTGAGGAAATTCAAAGAACTATTAGGTCATATTTAAAAAAAAAAAAAAAAACTGTGCTCCACAATATGAGAAAATCTAAAAGAAAGGAATAGTTTTCTTGATGGATAACACTTAACAAGGTTAAATTAAGATCAGATAAAATAAAACAAAATAAAAACTTGGATCTATAACCACTAAGGAAATAGAAGCTGTCATTAAAAGTCTGTCAACAAAAAAAGCCCAGAGCAAACTAGTTTTAGCACAGAATTCTAACAGACTTTTGAGGAAAAGCTAAGGCCAATACTCCTCAAATTATTCCACATAGTAGAAAGAGAAAGACCAAATTCACATTATAAGGCCATAGTCACCCTGATATCCCAACCATACAAAGACTTAACAAAGAAAGAGAATTACAAGCCAATTTCTTCATGAACATTGATGCAAAAATACTCCATAAAATGCTTACAATTGAATCCAAGAAAACATCAAAAAGATTATCTACCACGATCAAGTAGGCTTCATCCCAGAGCTTCAGGGATGGTTCAACATATGAAAACCTGTTGAGGTAATCTACCATATAAATAAACTGAAAAAAAAAAAAACCATATGATCATCTCATTAGATGCTGAAAAACCTCTGACAAAATCCACCACCCCTTCATGATAAAGGTCCTGAAGAGATCAAGGGTACAGGAACACACCTAAACATAATAGAGGCAACATACAGCAAGCTGATAAATAGTCTGCATCAATTCTACTAAAATTAGAAACAAGACAAGGCTGACCAGCATTTCCATATATATTCAATATAATAACTGAAGTTTTAACTAGAGCAATAAGAGAACTAAAGTAGAGAAAGGAGATACAAATTAAAATGGAAGAAACCAAAGTATCACTATTTGCAAATAACATGATAATAAGTAACCTCAAAAATTCTACCAGAGGACTCCCACAGCTGATAATCACCTTCAGGGAAGTGGCTAGACACAAAACCAACTCAAAATAGTCAGTAGCCCTCCTATATACAAATGATAAACAGAATGAAAGAGAAATTAGGAAACAGCACCTTTTACAATAGGCACAAATAATATAAAATATCTTAGTGTAACTCTTCATTAATAAAGCAAGTAAAAGACCTGTATGACAAGAACTTCAACTCTTGAAAAAAGAAATTGGGGAAGGTATCAGAAAACAAAAAGATATCCCATGTTTATGGATCAGTAGGGTTAAAATAGTAAAAATGGCCATTTTACCAAAAGCAATTTACATATTAAACACAATTCCCATCAAAATTCCAGCACAATTCTTTATAGAACTTGAAAGAACAATAGTCAACTCCATATGGGAAAAAAAATAGCTAAAACAATACTGTATAATAAAAGAACTTCTGGAGGTTCCCACCATCCCTGATTTCAAGCTGTACTAGTACTAGAGAGGTGCAGTAACAAAAACTGCCTAGTACTGGCATAAAAGCAAACAGGCTGATCAATGCAACTGAATCAAAGATCCAGACATAAATTCACATACCTACGGACACCTTATTTTTGATGAAGAAGCAATAAATACACATGAGAAAAAAGAAAGCATGTTCAACAAACAGTGCTGGCTCAACATGTAGAAGAATACAAATGAATGCATACCTATCTGTCACCCTTCACCAAACTCGTGTCCAAGTGTATCATAGACCTCAACATAAAACCAGATATACTAAATGTAATAAAAAAAAAAAAAGAAAGAAAGAAAGAAGAAAGAAGGTAATAACAATGACTGCATTTGTACGGGAGACAACTTTCTAAACAGAACACCGAAGTGTTAAGATCAAAACTAATAAATGGGACCTCATGAAACTGAAAGTCTTCTGTAATGCAAAAGACACTGTCAAAAGGACAAAACAGTAATCTACATAATGAAAAAAGATCTTCACCAACCCTACATCTGACAGAGGACTGATTTCCAAAATATATAAAGAATTCAAGAAACTAGATATCAGCAAACCAAGTAATTCAATTTAAAAATGGGGTACAGATTTTAAATAGAATTTTCAACAAAGAAATCTCAAATGGCATGGAAATATGTAAAGAAATATTCAACATCTTTAGCCACCAGGGAAATCCAAACCAAAACAACTTTGAGATTCCATTTCTGTCAGATGGCTAAGAGCAACAACACAAGAGACAATGCATGCTGGAGAGGAAGTAGAGCAAGGGGGACACTCCTCCACTGCTAGTGCGGGTGCAAATTTCTACAATCAATTTGAAAATCAATATGGTGGCTTTCAGAAAATTAGGAATTTATATGCCTCAAGAACCAGCTATACCTCTCCTTGTCATATGCCCAAGGATACTCTACCATACCACAAGGACACTTGCTCAGCTATGTTCATATCAGCATTATTCACAATAGCCAGAAATTGGATCCATCAGCTGAAGAACAGATTTAATATATATATTAAATATATATATATATATATTAAATATATATATTATACCTTCAGGGAAGTGGCTAGACACTAGACATTATTTGTAATATATAAATATATATATTACAAAATGGTGGGTGCTGCCCACCACAAACACACCATTTTGTAATTCAAGCCAGTACACCACTCAAGTCTCTGTACCATAGCCTCTTGAGAGACACAATTCAGAAGCTGCTTTTGGCTCCCCATTTCTGTGCTCTAGAGCCCTTTGTAAGCTATCTCAGGCTTTATGTGGGTGTTCGTGCCCACGCTGAAGAGCCATCTGTAACAATAACTTTCTGGCTCGACCCTTCCCTAGTCTAGAGGTTTGGACACTCTCTTAGCTGCAAATAATCATTATAAAGGCTTATATTAATTACATTCTGCTTGGCCTATGGCTAAGGCACATTGCGAGATAGCTTTTTAATCTGAATTCAACCCATCTCCATTAATCTGCCAGCCACATGGCCCGTGGCTCACCTGTGTTACCTTTACATGTTGATTCTTAGGTAGCTAGATAGCATCTCCTTTGATTGACTCTGCCCTCTTTCCACTGTCTATGCTATGATTTCCCTGCCGACTTTTAAGATGCCTGGCATAGGCCAAGACAGTTCCTATATTAATGAATGATACTCACAGCATACAGAAAGGCATCCCACATCAGTCTTGTCTATGCTCTATACCACAACACGCTTTTACAGATATCCCCCTGTACAAGATGCCAACTGTATCATTCTAGCCAGTCTTGTTCAGTATCTTAAAAGCCATTCTTGTCTCTTTCACTCTCATAACGTCTACTCAACCCATCAGTTAACTCTGGCAATTTCAAAACCCCTGAAACCTACCTACTTGCCATCACTTTCATCACGATTGCCTCAAAATCACTATTTAACACACATTCTTCTTCTCTGGGGCCTTTCCAGGAGCTTCCCAAATAATTGCCCCTTGAGAATTTGTAGTAGCAAGGACTTAGAAAGTAAATCTCATTTGCAAATTGACAAATTGTGATATTATAGTAATGATTATGAATGAAGTTATGACTGTACATAATTATATGAAATTTCTCTAAATATAATATTCAAAAAAAGTCAAAATAGGTACAAAACAGAAGCCATGCGTATATAACAAATAATTATCTTAGCCATGCATGTGATGTAGCTAAAGATAAAAGCCAGAGAATGACAAAGTTCAAAGTATGTTTATCCATTGGGTAGAAATGGAGATTGAGCAAACCTGGAGAAGAAACAGTTTCAAATTCAGTGGTAAGCTTGTTATAATAGATGGTAGGTATTAGTGTTCAATGTACTCTATATAATGATAATACATACAGAACAATTTCAAAAATCAGTATTGGGAACAGTTCTCTCTTGACTAATGGATACTAGCTCCTTGGGAGCAGAATTCATCCATATTTTAAATACCATTAGAGTGGGATGGGTAAATTCAAAGAATGGCTAGATCCTGTCTCTGCATGCCTCAAAACTCAGGAAGCATAAGCAGTGCATGTTGATAGTAGCTTCAGAGGACTCACTAAACAAGGCTCCTAAAAGGGGATCCCTAATGAAGGCTTATGTTGGCCCTGCTGCCTTCACTCATGACCCCTCTGACAATAGAAAGTGCAGAAGCAAGAGGCTCATGGTAGAGGCCCTACTCCAGGGCTGCAACTGTTAACAGATCTCTGTAAAGAGCCAAATGTGAATCATGGTTTATGTGATGTTTTCTAAAATAAATGTGCCATAAATATGACACAATATGGACATGGCCAATTTCCTCTAAAACATTAGCTCTCTGGGAAGCTTGCTAGATTCCCGAATTATCAAATATTCATAGGAGTTAGCCTCATGAGCTCCAAATGTAACATAACAGCGTGGCACTGCTGTGGTGATCTGCCTCTCACCTATTAAAGAATTTACATGTGACACAAATCACAAAATGCAGAAACAGAAGCCTCTCATCAGCTAAGTATTTACATGTGTCTATGCATGATAGTCATCACTGACACAAATCACAAAATGCAGAAACACAAACACCACCTCTGTTTACTATGTTTAAAAACAGGATTAAAGCTGGACATGGTGGTGAGTGCCTGTAACTCCAACATCCAGGAGTCAGGCGGAGCACTGTGAGTTCAAAGCCAGCCTGAGCCATATAGGAAGCCCCTATCTTTAATAAGCTAAAAAAACAAAACAAAACAAAATGGGTTTGCTTTATGAGTACTAACACACTCAGGCATCTGCATCTCCCGAGTCTGCTTTCTGTCACTGTGATAAACACAAAGAGCGAAGGCAAGCTGTAAAGGTTAAGGTTGTATTTCATGTTACAGTTTATATTCTAACATGAAGTGAAATCAGAGCAGGACCTTAGAGCAACCTGGAAACAAGAACTAAAACAGAAGCCATGGAGGAAATGAACATACTGGCTTGATCTCCATGAATTGCTTAGCTTACTTTTTAGTGACTTTTTAAAGACTATAATATAATTACATCATTCCCTCCCTCCATATCCTCCCTTGTACCCTCACCTCCTTATCCTCTCTCAATTCATGGCCTCTTTGCTTTCATTGTTATTAGTAATGAGCATGTGTGTGCTGGCGCCTGAACATATTTTTATATACTCCAGGATTACCTGCTCAGAGTTGGCATTGACCATAGCAGTCTGGACCCTCCCATACCTATCATTGATCAAGAAAAGCCCAATAGATTTGTCTCTAGAATTAGAGTGAAAGTTGATTATCTAATTTTTGATGGAGACCAACTTGATAGAGGCACTTTCTTGCTTTACATTTTCTCTTATGAGATGAACCTAGCCTGTGACATGTTAACCAGCATATGCACAATAGCTAATTAGACAATGCATCATGGAAATACTTCCTCTTGATGGACAAAAGCCCCCGACACTCAAAATTATTAAGTCAAGTAACGCCAGCAGCTGGGAAGGTTCTGCAGCAGCTTGGAAGGTTCTGCAGCACCAGCTGTTCCCAAGGAGTGGCTGACCTGTATGTTACTGTGGTTCTGAGAAGTTGTAGAGCAGGGTGCCACATCCAAAAAGCCATCTGCCCATCAAAGTGACTGCAAAACCCCACAAAAAGAGCAAATTCTCCATCTGATGGAGAGAAGAACAATGACTTTTGTTGGAGGCCACTGGCTCCAGCTCCTCAAGGTGGCGCTATTATCTGGTGCTGGCCAACCCGCCTGAGTCGATAGAGAGCGCATGCGCTTGGTAATCTCGCGAGACTGGTCTGGTTTCTCCGCCTTTCCCGTGGCGTCATATGGGATTCTGAACTACGACCTATAGGAAGATGTTTCGTCTAAAGCAAGAGCCGTTTGGTCGTCTTAAAACCGGGTGCTTCCTACCTCGTGGTCCCTTCTCTCTCTCTCCTCCTCTCTCTCTCTCTCCGCCCCGCCATGCGCACGGACGCCGGCCCGGCTCCTGGGGCGCGGGCTCTGGCCACGTGGCGGATGGCCCGGCCCGGACCACGCCGGGGCCTAGCCTAACTCTCTCTGGCCAGGCCTAGCCTAACTCTCTCTGGCCGGGCCTAGCCTAACTCTCTCTGGCTTTCCTTTTCCCCGCTGGGGGCCCGCTGCCGCTGGCTCTTGCGCAGCGGCCCCTGCCTCTCTGCCGGCCTCTCTGCCGGCTCTCTCTCTTTCCCCTCCCCTCTCCATTTTCCGTAAGCTGAATGCTCTCCCCCAAGATACATTAAAGTTATACTGCAGAAGGATCCTCAGTGTGTGCTGTGTCTTTCCTCGCGGGCGAGAGATAGGCGCGGGACAGACTTTGAGGAGAAAGATAAAGGAAAAGTTCCAGTGAAGAAACCTGCATGAGAAATTCTGTTAACAATCCACAGAAATCAAGCTGAAATTTTAAAAAAGTCTTACAACCATCAATACCAAGATCAAATGTGAAGGATCTCCGAAAAAGACGGGGAAATCCTGAGACAATCAAAGAACAAAAGTGATGGTTCACTGTCATTGTCAAGTTGATAGAGTTTAGAATCACCATGGAAACACACCTCTGGTATATCTAAGTGTTGTATTTACAGAAATAAGAGATGAGGAAATGTCCACCATGAGTGTGTTTATATGAGAGACAGAGAGACAGAATCTTATTCTGCTAACCTATAAAACCCCACTGAACTTGAAGTACAACAAAAGTCATAAAAGGAACTCTATGTCATTGGCTAAAATTTAACTCCTGGAAAGAAAATATCCATCTTAATTCTAGTATTACTAAATATTGCATTTGTGTGTTAATAAACCTTATTTCACTGAATCACTAAATAGAATCAACCATCCTTGACATATTTCTTCCAACTTCATTTGAAAGCAAAGCACAGGACAGATATACAAAGGTCATTTACAATTGAACCAACAAAAGCTTTTAGAGCAGTAAGTAGCCCTCTGCAGCATGATCAAACACAGACTTTCATCTGTTCCCATGGGATGGTTCAGTTTTTAAAACTCACTGTTATACAAAACAATCCCTTCATTAGCTCTGGATTTGAAGCAATACAAAAGTTATTTTTCTGTAACCCAGTTATCCAGGAAAGATCATTATGTCACCTACACACAAATACATCAGATTTCTAGCACCCTGATCACAATCAAGACAAGTAATTAGTCACATTAGTTCTGCTTAAAAGTCAGATGTGCAAATGCAGAATAAATCACTGCCAAGTGATTTTCTATCTCTGTCCCAAACTCCAGCCCAGAGTCCATAGCTTGGGCTTGGAAAGATGAATGCGAACAAACATTTCCCTGAAGAACAGAAATGAAGCTAAGAGGATTGCCACAGTGCCGTTAATCACTGCTAAATATAGGCATAGTGTAGAAGCCACAGATACGGTACTACCAATGTCTCCAGTTACACAGATACCACTGTCTCCAAAGAAACAATGGAAGTAGCTCATTTTAAACTAGAAACTAGATAAAATTTGAGAATAATAAAATATTTCTTCTTGTCTGTACAGGAAATGATGTCTATGTAAAACTTTGGTATTACGTGTTTATAGCAATCTGAAACTACTTAAGGTGGGTTTCTCAATCAATAAATCATCCATAAATACTAGATATAAACTCTGCTTATTATCAATCACTCATTAATTTAAGACAATTGGTCCTTTTATTAAGGATTTGTCATTTTGCTAAAGAGTGAAAACAATGTTAAAGAATAACAAAATTAAAAATTTTGTTAAAGAATAAAAATTCTTGTTAAATAACAAAACTAGTTATTTTGTCAAAGAATAAAGACATACACATTATGACACTTTGTGACTGCCACATTAGGGATTCTAGAAGAGCAAGAAGCAAACATGGGGAAGGCCAGCCGTCCTACAGCTCATGAGGCCACTCCTGTAACAAAGAATTGTAGTAGGCAGAAAGTCAGAGGTGAGAACTTCTGTGCAACAGAATTTAAATATTAAAATAAATTAAGAACCTGGATGCAAGTGAAAATTTCTGTTCTGAACTATGGTAAGGTGACCTGTAACCCAGTGCTAAAGAAGACAGAGACAGTAAAAAACTCTTACAGACGTACTGTTTCCATGGCTACACAGGCAAACATGCAGTAAGAGCTCAGTTTCAAGCTTTACTCACATAGAACCTTGGAGGTATCTGGGGAGGTGAAGGACAGAAACACTGCAGAGAGGCAATGAGGCCCAATGTCAGGGAAAGACAGGAAACAGCAGGTATGCCAGTCAGGTCCAGACAACCCTAAGCATCCTCTAACTCCACTCCACCCCAGTGCCTTAAATAGTCTCAATTATCTCTCATACAGACTATTTCAATAGTTTTCAAAGTAATTTCTATTTGTCTAATATTCAACCTCTAAACTTTCTACCACACCAGTGAAAAGTTATCCTCCTGACACCTAAATCTGATGTATTATTTGGGGGTTGGAAAGCACCAGGAGCAAGAATCAATGTGCCCACCACCATTATCAGCTTCAAGTCCAACTCTAGAGAGGCTTAACATATTCTCATATGTATCTAAAGCCACAGTCAAGGAAAAAGGCAAGTTCAGGGAGCACCACTGATTGGGTGCTAAATAAAGATGTTGGATTCAGAAGAAAGACTTGGGCATAGGAGATTTGGGGGATCCCAGTATGGTAGTGGGAGTTTATGTCAGCATAATGTCAGACTATGCACACAGAAGGGAGGGTCTTTGTTCAAAAACTGTAGCAATAGAAAAGGCAAAAAGTATAAGAAGAGAGAATGCATGTTTTCAATCTCCAGGGACTATGGGAAGGGCCTGAATAGAAGGGGCAGAGCAAGGAATTCTCCTAGGTGTTCAAATTATCTTCTACTCTGTAATAGTACTTTCAAGGATCTGTGCATGGTTTGCTGAGAAAATGGTTAGAGATACCTGCCCTGGCTCAAGAGTGTTGCAGATGCCAGAAGTAAGAACTGGGACCCTGACACTGGTTCTCTTGGGCTGTGTGACATCTATTTATACAGTACAGGAACAGTACCCAAGCAAGGAGTGCCCTGTGGCCAGCTCAGAGCCCTTTGACACTTCTAGTGTCCAGTCAAGTGGTAACACAAAAATCATGTGACTACATATTCATATTGCCAACTGCTGGGTACCCGAGAAAGCCTCAGAGGCCGTACAGAGAGAGTCCCAGAGAAGCAGTCACCCAAAGTGCCTTCAGCCTGACAGTTCCAAACCAGCAACAAGGCTCTCATCAATCCTTCTCTCTCAAGGTACATGCCCTTTGTATTTGACCTACCAAGGACAAAAGAGTTTATGTTGATGTGGAGGTCTGAATGAAAATGCCCCACATAGTCTCATAGGAAGTGGAACTATGAGGAAGAGTGCTTTGTAGGAATAGGTGTGGCCTTACTGAAGGAAGTGTGTCACTGGGGTGGGCTTCTAGGTTTCAAATGCTCAAGCCAGGCCTGGAGTTGTTCCCTCTGCCTGCTGCCTGTGGGTCAGGATAAAGACCTCTCAGCTCCTTCTCCAGTACTATGTCCACCTGCATGCCACCATACTTCTCTCCATAACAATAATGGACTAAACATTTGAACTCATAAGCCAGCTCCAACTAAATGCTGCTCTTTTATAAAAATTACTGTAGTCATGGTGTCTTCACAGAAAAAGAATACTGACTATAATAATTGTATATTCCTAGATAGAAAATCAAGTTTTTAATATATACCTCTGATGTGAGACAACTTTCTGTATGCTGTGAACCATCACTGGACAATACAGGAACTTTTTTGGCCTATGGTAAATCAACTTATAGGCAGACAGGAAATCCAAGCATAGATAAAGGGGAGAGTCAGAGACATGGCCAAGAGAGAAAGATGTAAAAGTACAGGTAACGTCACAGGCCACGTGGCAAAACATAGATTAGTAAAAATGGTTTGAGTTAAGTTGTAAGAGCTATCTGGTAATAAGTCTAAGCCATAAGCCAAACAGCTTGTAATTAATATAAATGTCTCAGTAATTATTTTATAAGCAGCTGCAAAACTGGGTGGGAGAGCTTTGTACAAGCCTCAGACCAGCTGGGCCAGAAACCTAAGGCTACATACCTCTGCCTTTATACACTTAATGGGGCATCCAATAACAAACAAACAAGAAGAAATAATGATTATATGTCAAAAATATGATTTTTTTAAGTTTTATGAAGAAATCAGTAATATAGGCATGATTTAGGTTTCTCAGAGATCAGTAGATTATTGAAACAGAAATAAAATAAGAGAGCCACATAAAAATTGAGAAGATGATTTGAGAAGAGCAGGAAAAAGGAGAGAGGTAAGCAGTTACAGAAAATAGAGTCATTGATACCAAAGGAGGGAGGCACTGAAGAAGGAAGAGCTGGCCAATGCTGCTAGAGTAAAGACTGTTGATCATTTCAGCCCCTACCATGCTATCATAGTTTTCAGAGTAGCTACTCATGTTAGCAAGGACATCACAGATAGAAGTAAACAATCCCTGACAAGAATACTCCTATTTCAGACAACAGCCCCAGGTAGGTGCTCAGACCATCAAGAAGCTGCAAATCCAAAATTCTCCCATGCCCTTACTCAGGTCTGCTAAACCAACACCCAAATCTCAAGGAAGTGCCACACTTAAAATTTTAGGTCAATCATGAGGTCAGACCAACTCCCAAATGAAGAAGTAGATTGGGTACGATCTGGAAGAATCTAGAATACAAATTTTGCAGGAATTCAGAACATACCACTCACTCAGTACTTCAGTATGTCCACAATAATCAGGCAGCTGTACTGAGCTTCACACAGATTTACCACAGTTTCCTAACATACACATGTCTCACTAAATTGATTCCCTGTGATTCAATTTAACTTTCAGCCCCCTGCAACTCTATGATGGTGGGCCAACTCAAAGCATAACCCTCTAATTGCATAACAGGCCTTTTAGGTGACCAACTCTCATCCAAAATTATATCATCTCTCATGAGCATCAGCTAAGGTGTGATCCCAGGATCAGAAATAGAAAAAACAAAACAAAACAAAAACCTATTAGTTAGAAAGTCTAAGTCTGTAGAGTCTTCCCAAGAACTTGGAACAAAGACCAGTGAAGCATATGGAAAATACATTTAGTTTCTAAATCAGGAAGCCCAAGATATTAAAAAGAACAGTTCTAGAAGGAACCATAATGCCATGTCTTGGAAAATCAGCTGGGATGTGGAAGTACAGACAGAAAATATGATCTACTTTATAAGTTGATTAGGAAAACTGTAATGCAAGTAAGCACATAAACATCAAACTGTTCACCTAAGGGAAAGAAGATACACAAGCAGCTTTCCATATATCTCTCCCATGGGCAAGTCTTTTGGAAACTGTTGATGGATACTGCACCCTTTATAGTCCATGCTATGATCAGTTCTTAGAATTTGCAGTAGATGGACATTGCCAGTTCTCCTAGTATGCAATACCCTGGCTGTCCCTGTGTTAATGAGTCTCAACCACCTTTTAGATATCCTTTACTATACCAGCATATTTTACTCTCTAACATTCCCTTGTAAGAAATCCTTGTTGCTATTCATCTTCATATCTCAACTGTAGAACCATAAGATCGCTTCATGTTTAGAAGAGATGGAGATTTCTATGTTGGCCAAAATGACAGTAAGATTTTATTTTAAATCCATTGCAATAAGAAGCAAAAGGAATATGAGTCAGAATTTTTTAAAAGATTTTAAAATCTATGAATAAGCTCATTATAAAATTTCCTGAGAGTAACAAAGACAATAGCAAGAAACAAAGGAAATAAGATTATAAAAATGCTTTGGGTCAGCAAGGATATTTAGCTTTAATAGAAAACAAAGAATGATAACTATCATTTTGAGCCTGTACCACTTGGTTAGGATGAGAATCTAACACAAGGCTCACGAATAACAGAGCCCTTGTTTAAAAGGTAGAACACCCAAGACAAGGAAACCCGCAAGCAAGACTGACTGTCTTGGCTTTAGACATATACAGCAAAAACAGCTGCTCCTGAAAAGTCCTAATGATCAGCTTGGCATATGTGGAAGAATAGTTTGATTTAATGTTGCCCAGGTTCTACAAAATCACAAGCGAAAAATCAGTGAAATGTTGCTCAAAGTTGGTAATGTGCTTGGAATTGCTGGCAGAAAGAACATAAATCCATGCTTCAGATAGGCACCCTCTCCCAAGTCCATGGGATTCTCCCTGATAAAGTCCTGACAAACAAGACCAGAACTTGTTTTTCAACATCTGTTGTAACTCAGACTAACTATAAGGCAAAGGAGGAACAAATCAGGAGCAAAAGTGAACAGAAAGAAAAAGTTGGAGAGCTACCAAGAAGTACAATTAGCTGCAATGTATAAATGGTTTAAATATTAAAGGATGGAATATAAAATCAAAACCAGAAAGAGGACTAATCACATCTGAAAACAGACAAGAAAGAACTCCAAAGCACTGAATATTAAATGGATTCCTAAACAAGAGATTAGACATAGCTAAAACGTGAATGAAATAGAAAACAGATCCCGAGGACCGAGCACCCAGAAGACATGGAAATATGAGACAACAGCTAGACATGAAGACAGGATAAAAAGATCTGGCATCATACACATGCGGAAAAGAAAAAATACGCAATTGCAAAATTAATCAGAGAGGAACCAGACAATGGTTCAGAATTTTCAGGAAAGCAGCTCATATCCAGGCCTTTTTTACAAACTGAATAACTGTGAGGAAACACAGATAAACATCGTTTTGAAGGCAACTTACTGTCAAGGGAATGTCAACAATGTACTTGTTAGTGTTTTATTTTTAAATGATATGGTTGTGTGAGTTTTTGGACACGAGTACAGGCATATACATAGGCCGGAAGAGGACATTAGATCTCCTAAAGCCTGAGTTACAGGTGTCATGAGTCATAGCCATCATTGCTAGGAGTGAATGTCAGTCTCCAAGAGCAATACACCTTTATTCTTCTCTCATACATTACATCCAACCACAATTTCCCCCGCTTCCACTCTCCCAGCCCATCTCCCCAACGCCTCTCCTTCCAAAGTCAGCTCCTTCTCTATCCCCTTTTACCAAAAGGCGTGGGCCTCCCAGGGATGTCCATTGATCATGGCCTACTAAGTTACTGGGCACCCATGGAAGCATCTCTCCATCTCCATTTTAACAGATTAATTATATTTCACAGACTTGTGAGGAAAGCAGAGGAAAAAGAAAATAAGAAAAATGACGTAATCTATTTTAAAAGTAACAGAAAAAATTTATACCCAAATTAACACTAATAGATAATTATGAGATAATTCTGTAAGAATCTAGCCACTGGCCCTATAGAAGCCATCTTTTCTCCCTGTAGAATTTGAGACTATAACCACACAGAGAGAACCTGTGTGATGGTGACACTCCCTAGCTTCTATATGCAGCCAAAATCTTAGTTGCTTGGTGCATCCTATCTCTAAACTAAAATGGAATGTAGACAGTGGATCTAGATGAGTGCTCATGACACAAGTCACTCTTCACAGCTGTGAACAAGTTAACACAATGGCAGTATTTCCACTCTTGGAATAAATACAGCTCTCCTTATTTCAACTGCATTTGATTACAAATCTAAGCTGGGGTTACTGGGACAGTATTATAGGCACTGCCAGCCCTTACAGAAACTTTGGACAGGACTGCATCAGTGGAAAACCTGTTCCTTAGAGTGGATCCTTCCACATCATCTTAGTGTAGCCTTAAGCTTGCCATCACTTGAAAGCTTGCAGATAATTAGAGCAATACTCAGTAAACTTTGCTTATAAACATGGCAAATGTGTAGAAGGATCTAAATGACTCCTCCATGAAAATCACAGTTTTCTCTGTATTTTCCTTCACCTAAGAGCTGATTTTTATTGCTCGGACATTTATGTTTTTCTGGATTTACAGCTAGTTAATCATTAATGAATTGAGGAAAATCCTTCATACACATATCCATATGAAACTCATGATTTACCATTCATGAAAAGGCATCCTTTCCCATCCACAAAACAGAGACAATGTCTCCAAATGAAGCAATATTTCTTTTTTTTTTTTTTTCAAAAATTAATGCCATAAAGTTTTGGTTTCGCATTATGCTTTTAAATGTAATTAGAAAGGTCCAGATTTCATTAAAAATACAAGTTGTTGATTTTAAGATATATCTGCCATTGAATTTTAAAAACAGTTTTAGAATGTAAGAAAATGACAGTTTAATAAGAATTGCCACAAATGTTTGTTAATGAAAAACAACACAGCTCTCACCTCAACAGGAATAAGAGACAATTTATTCTAGACTCTAAATTTCATGTTCCAATGTGGAAGGAGTTCCATGAAGTTTTATAGTAACCAAACAAAGATAACAATAAATCCAGACACTTTCAAATGCATTGGTTATAGCAAGCTGGGGAAGCTCTGCCAGCTGTGCATGCTATGTGACGACAATGTTAGCTTTGGGATTAGGGGATTAGTGTTCTGCTAAATTAAGAGATGCCAAAGGTTTTTAACTGTGAGTCATGAGATATTTCCAACACAGAGGTGAGCAAGGAGTGAATATTCAGAGGGCTAAAGCTAGCTAGAGATGAGATCTCCAACCTCTCCAAATCACTACAGTCCATCACTCAGTTTCTCTAAACAGCTTCTTCTTCTTCTTTTTTTTTTTTTTTTAAGAATTCTGCTTGACATATTTAACAAAAAGTAGCTGCCATACATTTTGATAAGATTTATTAGTCATGTAAAACAGACACTCTCAGCACATTAATTAGAACAAGAAACACAATTTTCTGTCACTTAAGACACCTCCAAGAGAATTCCCAATACAAAAACAAGTCTGAGATCTACTAAACTATATCTCTCTGAAGCATTTATCTAAATTGTCCTATTATTAATAAAAATCATGGGAGTCAGATACTGAGATTAAATAGATCAAGAAAGCAGTAGAGCAATGACCAGCTGAAGATCTCTCTCCACATTTCCCAGATCAAAAAAGCTCAGGAATCTTTCTAAGCCCCTCCCTACTCTTTCCTGTGCCTCTCTATGATATTCCTGGCTTCTCGATGGCAATTCCAGTCATCTAGTGGCTGATTCCACCTTCTGATTCAAGGTTAACTTTATTAACAGTGTTGGAGTGTCAATGAAATCAAATATCTTACAATACATCTCTGTACATTGTGTAGCAGTTTCCTGACAGGCAAATCTCCAGCTTGCTTTAAACTCAGGAAGTAAACAACTTAGAGGCTTCTCCTTCCCCAAAATTATAAAAGCAGTAAGACCTAGGTGGCACCTGTAAGAGAGAACAGTCAGCTGCCTAGAAAGACTCTTAGACAAGTGGAGCTGCCAAGGAAAGGCAGCTCAGCAAAACTGTAGGCAGTGCAGTGACTCCAGCTCACCTGAGTGTCACCCATGCTGGACAGGCTTCTGGTGAGGCCCCTGTATAAATCATTTCTGCCCTTCTGACTCTACGCACCTACATCCATACAAAGCAATTAAACTCCTTGGCTGGTCAAGCTGGACTTTGGTGGTATCCTTACTTTAATCTGTCACTGGTTCCCTATCTGGCATAAATGGACATTTGTTTATGTCTCCACACAAATAGTGTCACACTATATTTTTTTCCCTCTGTTTCAAATTTAGAATGCAAACTTAAGTTTGGTGTCCATGCCCATATTTACAGACATTTACCTGGGGAGAATGGTAAAAAGTAAATATGCTGTGCACTTTCTGTGCATTTTCTGTGCATTTTCTCAGCCTGTTTTTCTGAATGACACAATCATGTCATCTTCAAACGGCTCACTGTCATCAAGGCAAACGTCATGTGTGACTATCTACTCTAGAAAATAAACCATTTCTGAAATCAAGTTTCATAAACCAGATTTGTGTTAATTGTGCATATCCTGCATTTCTGCCAGATTTCTATGTATTGTGGAAATACAACTGCTTATGAATTTAATTCATTAAAGTTCCATTTGTGTATATGTATTTATAAACGTCATTAAAAAAAAAACTTCCAAATAAATAAAAACACTCCACACCAAAATTAACCAGACCCAAAGTCTATACAACTCAATAACATTATATACAGTTAGAATTGGCAGTGACCCTTCCCTTCAGACCTCAATGTCTCCCTGAAACAAAGACACCAGCTAACTCTGATCTCCCAGCTGGTCAGTCCAGTCTCTAGGCCCTTAGACCTAGGGCACACCTGTACTCCTACCCCCAACACACTGGAGCCCTAGCTGCAGGCCATCAGGTATGACTCCTGTAGGCAGACCTTACCCCCCCCACCCCATCAGACCCTGTGGTCTGCAGGTCCCACTCTGTGCCCAAGCCCACGAATCCCTGAGACCTCAACAGCTCCCTGAGACTCCACTAGCTCAGATTTCACAAAGAATGCCTATTGGACCGAGAGCATCTCACTGAGGCACAGACACAGTTTACACTGATTTGAAGAAATGGGTAGACCCCAGTGCAAGAATATGCTCAACAGTATGAAGGGCAATATGGCACCACCAGAATCCAGCAGTTCTACAACAGTTAAGACTCAGTGAACATTCTATTGATTTCATGCGTGAGATCAGACATACACACTACTAGATGCCACACTAGAGTTTATTTAGAGGAGCTGCCAAGCGAGTGAAAGGGAGAAAAGCAAAAGAGAAAGGAGACAGATTTTCATGTGGCAGCTGCGTTTAAGAGAGCAGGTGGGCACAGATTTATGTAGCCATGCCTAGGGGTGTGCCCTCCATACAGGACATGCTCTGCGGCCACCATGTTGGGTTTACCACGTGGCTGCTATATGCTGGGAATCCTTACATCTCACCCTTATGTTTATTATAAAAAGAAAGCCTGGTTTATGTGTGTATGACGGGGTATATATAGATTGGACTGGAACAGTGTGGGAGATTATGTCTCAGCCACTGGTTTAATAAAAAGCGCTGATTGGCCAAAGGCAGGCAGGAAGTGAGGGCGGGGCTACCAGACTAAAAAAACTCTGAGAACAGGAAGCACAGAGCAGAACACCAGAGAGAAGCTGGAAGAAGCAGAAGACAACTATGCTGCTCTAAGAAAAGGTACCCAGCCGCATGGCTGAACAGGAAGAGTTGTGGGTTACACGAAGGGTAAAGAGCTAGCAAGTTGTATGCCTGGGCCTTAGGCCGATCAACTGAAAACTAATTGTAAGCATCTGTGTGTCTCTGTGGGACTGTGGGTCTGCGAGTCTGTGAGTCTTAAAACTTGAGGTTAGGCCTGAAAGTCCGGGCCAGAAACCTCCTACTACAGAACAGGGTCTCTTAAGGCTGCTTCAAACTGTCTTAAGGGTGAAGTTTGGTTTTTTTCAGAAGATGACCCGTTCTGGTGGTCGGTCTGCTGTTTTTGTAGCTCATTTCCTGCAGTCTGGGTGAATTTAAGGCATGGAATGATGAATTTTGATTTTTTGGAGCTTAGAAAAAAAAACTGAGTTAGTAAGAGAACCTTGGGAAATGACAGCTATAGCTATTAACAGGGCCTAAAGGTCCTATTAAGAGAAGAGGGAAAAAATGGGAAGAGAAAGAAGATTTGAAATTGGGACATGTAAAATCTTAAGGCTTTGTCTATACTTTAAACAAACCTTGAGGTGGCTGTTTTGTGTGTCTTCCTTCTAGGGACTCCAGCTGCACAATAAAGTTTGTGGATCTCTGCTATGTCTGGGGATGGGAAGGGGTTACAATGTTGTGTTATTTTGTTTACTCATTGCTGACGTTAAAGTGGCTTTTGAGGTTTTTTTCTCTGGTCCTGGGGCATGGGGGTGATCAGTCTGTTTGACCTGTATTGGCTCTAAAAAGGGCTCTTGGTTCCTTGTCTCTAGTCCTCAGGCTGATGGAGGTCAGCTGTTTTCTGATGGTAAGATGGCTTCCAGGTTTTTTTTTTTCATTCTCAGGAAGCAGTGGCTGGAGGTTAGTCCATGGGAAGGGAAAGGGTGAGGCGAAATACCTTGGAGATTTTTATATTCCAGTAACCATCCTAACTTCAGCTCTAAAAAGCAGGCTGGAACAGAAAACTCACAGATGGGAAATTTTAGGGAAATGTGTCAGTGACACAAGGATTTGGGGTGTCTCACACTTGGGGGTCTACCTGGGAGGCTAGAAGAGGGTATGGGGGCAGTCTGCTGCTGACAGGCTGAGCAGATAGCAAGAGAAGCAAGGGAGCCACTGGAGTGGCTAACAAGGCTGAATTCAGGTGAACATCGTTGTTAAAAGAAATGAAAGCTCTTATTTTAGCTAAAAAATCCCTTCTCATTGGGGCTAAGAGGCAGGTTGTCATGACCAAAGTGAGTGGGTGATAGGGATATCTCTGATAATGCAATTAAATGGCAGTGTCTACTGAGGCCGGAATTGTTTGTTTCCCAACAATGAAGAGGCTAAAGAGAGAGAGAGAACCCCAAAACTCTGCAGGATTAAGTATTGTGGCACTGGTGTCCACGAAGAAGGAGATACCCTTATGACTACCCAAGGCTCTCTTCTCGTGATGGTGGTGGTCAGGTTAGGGCAGCTCTGGCAGCATCAACTGCCCACAACCAGACCTAGGAGATCAGCTACGGAGTCTGTTTGTAATGTCCCCCTGCCTATGGAGTCAGCGGTCCCCTCTCAAGAGATGTAAATTTAACTCTGATGTCGGGGTAGCTCTGGGTAAAAAATGAGTCATGATAAGTTGCCCAATTTTTTTCCACCTGAGAAAGTTCTGACAGAAGAAATGGTATAAACTTTCACTATCCTATCTAAGCCAGCCACTTCCCACAGAGGGAGAACTGGATCAGGACTCTTAGGAGTGACTGGTGGGGTAAATGTAAGCACTAGGTTTGGAGTTCCTGGAGAGGAAGAAGTTGGAGGAGCTGCAGGTAAGCATTGAGATTTGAAAGGTGGAGGGTCATTAGCAGGATCTATAAAAGAAGTATGAGGTTCTTCAGGGTTCAGCTGTGTGGCTAGAAGCAGGTGGAGAGGGGAGCAGAAAACCAGAAAAGAAGGTTTAGAGCTGAGATATGAAAAGACTTGTATATAGTTGTGCATACCCTGGCAAAAGTTAGGAAGCCCCCATAAAATATCGGGATCCACTGTGCCATTAGGCGGCCATTTTGAGTTACTATCTAAGGGGTACATAGACCATTTCTTTGTACAATAACAGATAAGCTTGGCCGTGTCTAAATAAGGCATAAGACTAAGCAGCTTAAGAGTCTCAAGCACACATCGTAGAGGTGAGAGCAGAAAGATATTTTTCATTGGTTTATTCGCCATGATTGAGGCCCAGAGGGGCGGGATTCCACTGCTAAATCTGGGTCATCACCCAGCCAAAGAGTGGTCCCGGGGGAACAACGCTAACTACCTCTAAGCTCTTAACCATAGGCATTAGGACAAAGCCTAAAACAACCCTAGCCACCATGAGAGTGGCCATAAAATCTATGCTAGTTATCACTAGATGCTCATCAGCACCCAGGAAAGGCATCAGGACAAGGCCCGAACCAATGCTTAACACCCCTAAAAACTCTTTAGTTCTCAGGGGCAGGTGTAAAAACCCAACACTTGCCACCATAGGCACTCATCAGTACCTAGGGTGAGTGTCCAATGCAAGCTATCGATAGGCTCTACTCAGCAGAGTCCTGGGGACAGTGTCCAGGAATAGGATCTAAGATTTCAATATCAGGGAAGGCCAGAAATGAATATCATGTGAGAAGGAACAGCCATAACCAGTGAAGATCGTGGCTGGGGGTCGTCCTCCACAAGACTAGAGTCCTACCAGAAAACCAATCAATGGTCTTTTCCTGAGACAATAGTTCACGTTTAAGCCAACTGGAAAGGGGAAGACTTACCAATCATCAAGGCCAGTGGTGTTCAAACAATCTGTGGCAGGCAGATGAAAGGTGGCATGATAGTGAGCCCCAGATCAGGATCTCTTGGCCTATGTATACCTAAGCCCAGCAGTGAGCCTATTCGAGTCATGGCACTAAAATGTTGGCTTTCATTTGAGATCAGACACACACTACTAGATGCCACACTAGAGTTTACTCAGGGGAGTTGTTGAGTGGGTACACGGGAGAGAAGAAAATAAGAAAGAGACAGACTTTCACATGCTGGGTCCTTTTAAGAGAACAGATGGGCACAGATTTACGTAGCCATGCCTAGGGGCATGCCCTCCATACAAGGTATGTTCTGCTAGCAACATGTTGGGTTTACCACATGGGGGCTACATGCCAAAAATTCTCACATCTCACCCGTTGGCAAGTTGGCTTTACCACATGGCTACTATGTGCCAGGATTCCTTACACATTCCAATGTAGAAGAAAGAAAAGAAACACCTATGAAGATACAAGAAGCTTACAGAACAGCAAATAGACTAGACCCCCACACACAAAGTCTCCTTGCCACATAATAATCAAAACACTAAACATACAGAATAAAAAAAGAATATTAAGAGCTGCAAAGAAAAAAGGCCATGTAATTTATAAAGACAGACCCATAAGAATAACACCCAAATTTTTAATGGAGATGGAAGTCCTGGACAGATGTTATGCAGAGAACTAAGAGAACACAGTCTCCAGCCCAGACTACTAGACCCAGCAAAACTCTCAATCACCATAGATGGAGTAAACAAGATATTAAGATATTCCATGACAAAACCAGATTTAAACAACACCTATCCACAAACCCAGTCCTACAAAAAGCACTAGAAGGAAAACTCCAACCTAAGGAAGTTAGATACACCCACAAAAACACAGGTTTAGATAATCTCATACCAGAAAATCACAAAGAAGAGAAGCGCGCGTGCATACACACACACACACACACACACACACACACACACACACACACACACACACAAAACCACTAATATCATTTTAAAATATGCCTTGATATCAATGGGCTCAATTCACCTATAAAAAGAAACAAGCTAACAGGATGGATACAAGAGGTACTAGAAATACACCTCAACCTCAAAGACAGACACTGCCTCAGAGTCAAGGGTTTAAAAAAGACTTTCTAATCAAATGGATTTAAAAACCAAGCTGGTGTAGCAAATGTCTAATGAAATAGACTTTAAACTAAAATTAATCAAAAGAGATCAAAAAGGATATTACATATTCATCAAAAGGAAAAATCCATCAAGATGAAGTCTCAATCCTGAACATTTATGCCCAAATACAAGGGAACCCGCATATGAAAAAGAAACATTACTAAAACTTAAATCATACAAAACCAACCTCACACACTAATTAATAGTGAGAGACTTCAACACCCCACTTTCTCCAGTGGGCAGGTCTGCCAGACAGAGAGAATTAACAGAAAAGTAAGGAAACTAATGGATGTTTTGACTCAAAATGGACAGCTACACAACATTCCACCCAAACACTCTTTCTTCTCAGCACCTATGGAACCTTCTCTAAAACTGATCACATACTTGGTCAGAAAGAAAATCTAAATAGATTTTAAAAAATGGAATAATCTCCTGTATCTTATTAAAGTTAGAGTTCAATAACAACCCAAATTACTGAAAGCCTAAAACGTCCATGAAACTGAATAACACTCAACTGAATCACCACTGGGTCAATAAAGAAATAAAGAAATTAATAATTTTTAGAATGCAATGAAACTGAATGTACAACATACAGAAATGTATGGGACACTATGAAAGAAGTAGTAAGAGGAAAATTCATAGCACTAAGTGCCTACAAAAAGAAAGTAGAAAAAAAGCTCACACCATCAACTAAACAGCACCCCGAAAGCTCTAGAACAAGAAACAAAATCACCCAAGAGGAATAGACTCCACAAAATAATCAAGTTGAGGGCTAAAATAAACAAAATAGAAATAAAGAGAACAATACAAAGAATAACTAAAACAAAGAGTTGGTTCTTTGAGAAAATCAACAAAATAGACAAACCCTGATCCAAATGAAACAAAAGGCAGAAAGAAAATATCCAAATTAACAAAATAAAATAATGAAGAGGGGGACATAGCAACAGATACAGAGGAAATCCAAAGAACCTTTAACTCATTTCAAAAACCTATTCTTCACAAAATTGGAAAAGCTTTAAAAAAGTGGACAGTTTTCTGAATAGGTATTAACACAAAATAAACAATCTAAATAGACCTATAGCCCCTCAAGAAATAGAAGTAGTCATTAAAAGTCCCCCAACCAATAAAGCCTAGGACCAGATGGTATCAGCTCAGAATTCTACCAGAATTTCAAAGAAGAGTAATATCAATGCTTCACAAATTGCTCCACACGATAGAAACAAAAAGAACATTGCAAACTCTTTCTAATATGTTACAATGACCCTGATAGCCAAACCTCAGAATGATGCAATAGAAAGACAATCACAGAACACTCTCCCACATGAGCAAACCAAAACACACCAAAAATCTTCCACCATGATCAAGTAGCCTTCATCCCAGAGATGCAGTGATGGCCCAACATATTAAAATCTGTCAATATAATCCACCATATAAACAAATTGGAGAGAGAAAAAAAGCATTATTGACTCATTATATGCTGAAAAAGCCTTCAACAAAAGCCAACACTCCTTCATGAAAAAAGTGTTGAGATCAAAATACAGGGAGCATATCTAAACATAATATAGGCAATTGACAGCAAGTCAACAGTCAACATCAAATTGAATGGAGAGAAACTTAAAGTGATTTCACTAAAATCAAGAAGACAAGGCTGTGCACTCTCCCCGTATCTATTCCATATCATACTCAAAGTTCTAGCTAGAGCAATAATACAACAAAAGGAGACAAAGGACATACAAACCGGAAAGGAGAAGTCACTATTTGTAGATGACATACTAGACATCAGTGACTCTAAAAATTCTACCAGGGAACTCCTACAGCTGATAAACACCTTCAGTAATGTGGTAAGATAGTAGATTAACTCAAAAAAAAAAAATCAGTAACCCTCCTATATACAAACAATAAACAGACCAAGAAAAAAATCAGAGAAACATCACCCTTTACAATAGCCACAAATAATATAAAATATCTTAGGTAACTGTAGCCAAGCAAGTGAAAGACCTGAATAACAAGAACTTTAAGTCTTTGAAGAAAGAAATTGAAGAAGATATCAGAAAATAGAAAAATCTCCCATACTCTTGGAAGAAGGAATTGGCATAATAAAATGGTAATCCTACCAAAAGCAATTTACAAATTCAATGCAATTCCCATCAAAATCCCAACAAAATTATTCACAGACCTCAAAAGAATAATACTCAACTTCATATGGAAAAACAAAAAAACAAGGATAGTTAAAACAATCCTGTACAATAAGGAAATTTCTGGAGGTACCACCATCATCCCTGACTTCAAACTCTACTGCAGAGCTATATTAATAAAAACATGTATTAGCATAAAAACCAACATGTGGATTAATGGAATTCAATTGAAGAATCTGACATTAATCCGCATGCCTATAAACACCTGGTTTTTGACCAAGAAACCAAAACTGTACAATGAAAATAAGAAAGCATCTTCAACAAATGGTGCTGGCATAACTGGATGTGCGCATGTAGAAGAATGCAAATAGATCCATATCTATCACCCTACACAAACTCAAGTCCAAGTGAACCAAAGACCTCAACATAAATCCAGTTACATTGAACCTGATAGAAGACAAAGTGGGAAATAGCCTTGAACACATTGGCACAGGACACCACTTCCTAAATACAAAACCAGTAGCATAGACACTGAGAGCAACAATTAATAAAAGGGGCCTCCTGAAATTGAGAAGTTTCTATAAGACAAAGGGCATAATCAATAAGACAAAATGGCAGCCTACAGAATGGGAAAATATCCTTGCTAAACCTATATCTGACAGAGGGCTAATCTTCAAAATATATAAAGAACTCAGGAAACTAGACATAAAAAAACAATCCAATTTAAAAATGAGGTACAGTGATGTGGAAATGTCTTTCTGTATACTGTGAATATCAATCTTTAAATAAAGGAGCTGTTTTGGTCCATGATAGGCACCATAGAAAAAGTAAGAGGAGAAATCAGAGCATAGGTAAGAGAAGCAGGGTGGAGTCAGATATACTGAGCCAGAAACCCAAAGGAAAAAACATATAAAGAACACAGGTGAGCCACGGGCCCCGTGGCAGACAGTTTAATGAGAATGGGTTGATTTAAGATGTAAGAGCTAGCTAGCAATGTGCCTGAGCCATAGGCCAAATAGCATGAACTTAATATAAGTGTCTGAATCATTTCTGGGGCCTGAACAGTGGTGGGTGGCTAAGGGGTCTAAGGCTGCAGGTCTGTGGGTCTGGACCTCTGGCCGCCCAGGACCAAGAAACCTCACTGTAACAGATGGCGTGGGCCAAATATCCACTTAAAGCCTGAGAAAGTTTTAAAAGGGTTTTAGCACACAAACTGAGCCAAAGTAGCTTCCAAATTGTGTATCTGAAGCAGGTCATTGTACAAAGAAAGTGTGGCATCCCAGTCACATTCAAAATGGCGCCGGCAGACTGGCGGCAGGCAGTGTAAGCTGCAATCAGGCCGATTCCTGAAATCTCACAGAAGACTCAGTAGCATGTGATTGATTTAAGGTTTCTGTTTATTTTGAACAAAAAGGAAACAAAGACGGTTTCTTAGTAGCAGCATTTTCTTGGGTCTGCTCTGTTTGCTGGCCACAAACAGACATGGTCCCTTTAAGAAAACTTACTGATTCAGCTTTACCTGCAAAAACTATGTGGCTCTTTAAGAGAGTGCAAGTATTTTAAAAGCTCTTATGGTTAGAAGATGATTAAACATTCACAGTAAAACAGATTCAGATAAAAAGAAAAACCTGTAAACGGGTTACAATGTGTATAAAAGGTACATAGGCTTCAGAGAGAAAAAAAAAGAGGATAAAGTCTTTAAAAAGAGAAAGAGTAATAAAATTATAATAAGCCATGTAAAGATGAAAAATAGACACAAATTCTAGATTTTGGTTATTATTCTGTTTTCTTTTAATTTTTTAACTGTTAATGAGCTAACTGCAGAAAGACAATGGATTGCAAATACAAAGGCTACTAAGTTAAACAAGAATATATATTTTAAAGGTATTTTGATTTTGAAATTTGTATTTAAAGATTTATTGCTTTGGCAGAGTTCTGCTTTTGTTTCCAAAGAAGATGAGAACCTGTGGATTGCTTCCAGCCAAATACGGTTTCATCAACCAAGACCCCCTGAAAAAAATCTCTGATGAGAAGAGATGGCCATATCAGCTTCAGGCTACAGACTATGAACCAGTCTCAAAAACCTGTGAGATTTTCAATGCCCTATAATCAACAGAAAGTAATAATAGAAAACTATGCCCAAATTTCCAGAATATTGTTTATAAATGTTTGTCTTCATTATAAATGGTTAATGGTCATAGTTAATTTCTTTCTAAGAAAAAAAGGAGATATGATATATAAATGGTTTTTAAAAATTAGATTATTGAATTTACTTTAATCCAAAAAACTAACTGCTAATCTCAAAATGTTTTGCATTGGTGTGGACTTAGTTTATTGATACAAATTTAAGCTCAATTTTTGTTATGTTGTATACATTTTCTACTCTTATTTAAGATATGATGTTTATGTAACTGATTTAAAATTGTAATGTATAATTTAAAAATGCATGTTAGTTAGATTTTTAGGTATACAAAGATATATTTCAATTAAGTAGGTAATCTTCAAATACTTCTAAGACCTACAGAATATGGCATTTAAAATGTTTTAAGAACTTAGACTTTTCTGGACAGTGAGACAGGCCTGTTCCTGGCAGCACCAATTTACTTCAAGAGAAAAATGGGCATCGAAGAAACTCCATACGGAGATTAGTTTCTTTGTAGCATCAGTTAGCCACTAGACATAAACCTGTTCTTATATTGGCTGTTTGACAGTATGCTGTTTAAACTGGACATACAGCTTCCATAGGAAGGTGACTTCAGAACTTTTGCAGAACAGACAAAGATGGTCATTCAGGTTCCTGCTTTGCAGAGAAAACTTTCAGACATTCTTCAGGACTCAAGGAGAAGCAACTGATGAATGGGCAGAGCAGATTTCCTGCTTCACTGAAATAAAAAGAGACTCTGGGCCTGTAGGCTGAAGATGGATGCCCCAGCTTTATAAAGGAACTCTGGGTGACTGTCCAGGCAGATAGGGTCACCTCTGTCATTTCTAGATTTTGGAAGTTGCTTGCACTTCTGGTTTACTTAGGTAAATATATCCTTCTGTGGTCTTTGATGTAGTTGAAGATTAGATAGTTATAGGTATAGTTTTTCTTAGTAAGTTGAAAGGCATATTGGATATGAAACTTTAGATTCACAATGATAAGGTAGATGATAGAGTATTTTCTTTAATTTTGCTAAATACAAATAGACTAGATATTATAACTGTAATTCTTCCTTGATAGCTATTTTGTTATATGTAATTTTCTATCTTAAAATTGAAACCTTCCTTTTTCATTAGACAGAAAGGGGGAGGTGATGTGGAAATGTCTTTCTGTATGCTGTGAATCTCAATATTTAAATAAAGGAGCTGTTTTGGCCCATGATAGGCACCATAGAAAAAGTAAGGGGAGAAATCGAAGCATAGGTAAGAGAAGAAGGGCAGAGTCAGAGACAGACTGAGCCAGACATTCAAAGGAAAAAATATATAAAGAACACAGGTGAGCCACGGGCCCTGTGGCAGACAGATTAATAGAAATGGGTTGATTTAAGATGGAAGAGCTAGCTAGCAATGTGCCTGAGCCATAGGCCAAATAGCATGAACTTAATATAAGTGTCTGAGTCATTTCTGGGGCTGCAGGTCTGTGGGTCTGGGCCTCTGGCCGTCCGGGATCAAGAAACCTCATTCATTGTAACAGTACAGATCTAAACAGAGAATCTTAACAGAATAATCTCAAATGGATAAAAAATATTTAAGGAAGTGTTCAATATTCTTAGCCATCAGGAAAATACAAATCAAAATGGCTCTGAGATACCATCTTACACCTGTCAGAATGGTTAAGATCAAAAACACTGATGACAGCCTATGCTGGAAAGGATGTGGAGAAAGGAGAACATTGCTCCATTACTGGTGGGAGTACAATCTTATACAGCCACTCTGGAAATCAGTATGTAAGTTTTCAGAAAAATGGGAATCAATCTACCTCAAAACCTACTGATACCACTCTTGGACATTTACCCAAGGGAAGCTCAATCATACCCCAAGAACCCTTACTCAATTATGTTAATAGCAGCATATTTGTAATATCCAGAACTTGGAAACAACCCAGATGCCCCTTTAACTGAATAATGGATAAAATAAATGTGGTACATGTATACAATGGAGTACTACTCAGCTGTAAAAAACAGTGACATCATGAAATTTGCAGGCAAATGGATGGAACTAGAAAATATCATCATTGTTGATGTAACCCATATTCAGAAAGACAAACATGGTATGTACTCACTCAGAAGTGGATACTAGATATAAAACAAAGTATAACCAGACTATACTTATGTGTTGTAAAACAGCACACAGCTCCAGAGAAGATAGGTAACAAGGAGGACCCTGAGAATGACACATAGATTGCCCTGGGATGGGTAAATATATGACATTTCCTGAGTAAACTTGGGAAGGGTGGCAAAAAGAGGGCATGAAAGATGAAAACATAAAGGAATGGAATGGTTGAGCTGGGGGAGGGATGAGGCAGGAGAGCAAAGAAAGAGATACATTGACAAGATGAGCCATCATGTGTTTGGGAAGAAACCTGGTGCTAGGAAAGTTCCCAGGAATACCAAAGGATAACCCCAGCTTATACTACTAGTAATAGTGGGCAGGGAGCCTGTAACCAGTAACCAGATTGGTTATTGGTGAATACCCTGTCACCATATAGCCTTCATCTAGGAACTGATGTAAGCAGATGCAGAGATCTACATCCAAGGACCAGGCCAAGCTCCAGGAGTCCAGTCGAAGAGAGGGAGGAGGGATTATATGAGCAAAGTGGTCGAGATCATGATAGGGAAATCTACAGAGAACCTTTAGACAAACAGCTGTGGAGCCTGCATGGGACCCAACTAGGCCTTCTTCATAAGGGAGACAGCTCTGTAGCTTGGTCTGTTTGAGGACTCTGGCAGTAGAATCAGGATCAGTGCATGAACAGGCTTTTTGGAGTCCATTACCAAGGATGGGACAGCTTGATGGGGGTGCAGTGTTGGGCATGCCTCAACTGAATATAGCAGGCTTGGCTGACTCCCCATAAGAGGTCTTACCCTTTTGGAGGAGGACATGAGGGAAGGGGGAGAAGGCTGCACTGGAGCAGGAGGAGGGATGAGAAGGGGATCTGTGGTTGATATGTAAAATGAATAAAAAATTTCTTTAAAAAAAGAATTGGTATTGAGATAGAAACTGTGAAACAGTATATTAAATTTGACATTTTAAGTATTGAATATATTTGATATACTTATCCACTATGAAAAACAAAGAATTTGTAACACAATTAGAACTAGAAAAATAATTAGCTTTATATTCTCTTTCGCAACTCATGTCCATTGCCTACAATGTCAGGAAGAAATAAACTGCATATTCTCTGATATGTAGAATCTAGGCAGTAATGTATGTGCATATGTAAATAAATGCCCATGCTCGATATAGCATGAGGCGGGAAAGAAAAGAGGATTCTAGGAGGGTAAGAGGACTAAATGAGTGTAATGGACGTAGTCCTAGTGGCGTCATTAGTGAACCCTCCAAATCGCTCATATCACATTATGATAAACAATATAACATCAAAAAGTTCAAGGTCACAGTCTACAGTGATTGACAGCCTTAAAGTAGTATCTTCAGGTCACTGTACCCAGCTAGAGACAATTAAACAAATTTCTATCAGAATTCAGCAAATTAAGCACACCACAGCGTTTGCCCCTTACCCACCCACAGTGTCAAACACTCACCCCATGTTCCTTAGCTGCAATGACAATTCTCAGGAGAATATCTTCCTCAACAAAAGGTCTCACAGCATCGTGGATTATCACAACTTCTGGCTTATTGAGTTTACAGTCTGGCTGATCCTCTGCCAGGGCTTTCAGTCCATTGAAAATTGACCTGTGGCGTGTGGCTCCGGCCTCAGCTAGTGAGATGCGCTTATGCCCAAACCTCTGGATGATGTTTCTCATTGTTTCCAAGTTCTCCCTTGTCACTGCCACTACAATGTCCTGTATCCAGGATACTCTACAAAGAAAGCATGTGTGCATTTAATATGAGTGGATGCTGAAGCTCATAAAGGACAACTAAATTCCAACATAAATAAGTACAATCTATCTACATTTGGAGATGACACCTGACAGCTCAGTTGTCATACATTTTGACTAAGTCTTGGAATCAGCATTTTACACTATCATTAGAGGTGGTTTTTCACACTCAATATATCTTACATTTTTTATTTCAATTAAATTTGAACAAATAGTGTGTATATGTGTGTGTGTGTGTGTGAATTGCCTGAAAAAAAAACACAAAAAAGAATATGCTTTTAAATCTACACTTTTCCTATTATTTTCTCCTGCAGTGGAGAACACAACACTACTGATTTCTACCAGATGACTATCTCAAATGCTCCACGAGCTGCACTAACCACTGACCTATAAAAACTAAGTGACCCTCACACAGTATCCCTCCCCAGACTGAACACAGTCCATACTGATGACCCTCACACAGTATCCCTCCCCAGACTGAACACAGTCCATACTGATGACCCTCACATAGTATCCCCCCCAGACTAAACACAGTCCATATTGATGACCCTCACATAGTATCCCCCCCAGACTAAACACAGTCCATACTGATGACCCTCACATTGTATCCCTCCCCAGACTGAACACAGTCCATATTGATGACCCTCACACAGTCCCCCCAGACTAAACAAAGTCCATATTGATGACCCTCACATTGTATCCCCCCCTCAGACTGAACACAGTCCATATTGATGACCCTCACACAGTCCCCCCAGACTAAACAAAGTCCATACTAATGACCTTCACACAGTCCCTCCCCAGACTGACCTCAGTTCATACTGACTGGCTCTGGAATCAAAAAGTGTAACAGGCATATGGATACTAGTGTTAGCCAAAAGATGACAGTGGGGACCTGCATGCCCAATGTCCCCAAACTGAGACAAATGCTTCTGACTCACAATGTCAATTCTAAGTAAAAGTCACCTGGATTTTCTAATATTTTATATGCCAACTACAAAAATGTAATTTAAAATAAAATTAGTCAATGAAATTCTATATATTTATGCTAGAATAGTTACCCTCAAAATGCATCAAGTATCAAAATCACAAATAACAAGAAAAGCACTTAATATGTATTATACATCTCAGTTTTTAACTTGTATGATAGTCATGTGATGCCTCTACACCATCTCCAACAGAGGTATTTTTCAGAAGACATTTATATGATAATTAACATAATATACTTCTATAATTTATGCGATAGAATCATGTTTTTATTATATTTCATGGCTTAGTATTTTTGTTTTATTAAAAATGAGTAAAGATAGAAAAATGCCATTTTTATTGACAATACAATATGCCTTTTGTTTGGAATTTTTATTTTGTTTGTGTTTTGTTTTGTTTTTATTTAATTCATCTTCTGGAGTATAGACCCCATAGCAACACATATTTGTCTTGCTTAATACAAAACTCTTATCAAAAAGTTTATTGACAAACTGTCCATAGTTTAATATCTTAGAACACTTATGGGTTGGTTTTCTTGATTTTAACCTTAGATCCTAAGTAAGAGGTATTCAATTACTTTTCTATTTTATCAGACATTTCAAAATAACTTCAATGATGAAAATGACATAATAACATAGAATGTTCAAGAGCAACCTGTAGTCTTTATTAGGGATAAAGACTCCAGAATGAGATCACTTGTAAATCATTCCTTGGTTTGCTTAGTCCATCTCCCACACCAATCTTATTCTCCACAACTCTGGAACTTACCCTATCCTAGGAATGTGGAAATTATACTGTTCACAAACATTATAGCAACTGGCAAATCACCATGCTTCAGTCCTGCATCACTGTGGAGTTCAGAAAGATTCTGGCTCAACTCCCACAGCTGAGATCCATAATTCTATCTTGTAATTTCTTAAGTCCAATACTTAATGTGATTCTTAACTGTCTCCTCATCTCATCCAACACAATCTGTTCTTGCTACTTCTGGATAACTCTCTCATTGTGAAATCCTAGAGCCATGCTCCTGGCTCAGGCCCAGACCTTTGTAGAACTTACTATCTCCTCCCAGACCATAACACACAGGCCTCCCCTCTGGCACAACCTTCTTACTTCCCTGCCTCGCTGCTTCCTGAAGGGACAGTAATGTGATGCATGTGTAATGCCCCCACTGACATATATCTCCAGCTGATAGTTTTGTTTCAAGATATCATGGAACCTTTAGGGCAAGAGGCATGGCTAGCATTAGTGGGTCACCAGAGCACTTTGAAGGTTAAAACCAAGCCAGTGTCCAGCCCACATTCTCTGCTTCCAAGTTAGCCCTGCTGACTCATTTTGACTGCCTTCCTCACTGTAACAGGCTGTATCCCCTGCAAGACAAAGCATCTCCTCCCTTGATCTTCTCACAGTGGTGAGAACACATCCCAACATAGAGGGGAACACATCCCTTACAAGCATGCCTCTGTGTTGCTTCAGTTTCTCGGCACTGCTATTCCTGATCTCCAGCTACAGACAGCCCAAACTAGGAAACCTCTTTTGGTAACAAAGCTGGGAGACGCTTCCTCCCTTCCACTTCCAAAGGACTCATCCCCAAAGATTACTGAGCCCATGCTGCAATCTGAAATGTTTGATCTCCCTCACTAGACTGCTGGCTCTAAGAAAGACTGCATCCCAGAACTTGGCACATATTTTACTTTCAATAATGTTAGTCATAGAAACAGCTTTAAAAAAAAAAAAAAGTGGAATTTTTGCTACCTTCTGGGGCTGTTTTGAGAATTTTACCTTTGGGATAAATTGCTACAGTATCAAATTTACTTTAGAGAACATGAGATAATGACCTTCCCATAATCACACTAGAAAATGAAGGGGCTGCAGTAAACCAAAACTGATTTTAGAGCTTAACACAATTAACCTATATAAATGTACCAACACTGTCTCCGAGAAAAGGTGTATAAAAGAGGAAAAAGTCATTCAGGACCATTCTGCATTTAACAATTCATCATTGTTACCAGGATTAAAGCATGTGGCATTGCTGCTTTTATAGTAAAGCAGTCAATTTCCTGTAATTTCTAATAACTCCAACAAAACAAAATTCTCCTTCAACCATATGTGCAGTAGGGCATTCAACAAATGTCAAACAAGCATCTAGCACATGCCTTCCACTATGCATTATTATCACACACCAAAGGTTAATCAATATTTTGACTAAACAAAGACAAATCTTGAATAATTAGGTATAAGTGCTTTTAAGAAATTATTAAGCAAGAGTAAGGCAGTGCACATCTTTAGTCCCAGCCCTTGGGAGGCAAAAGCAGGAAGATCTACATGAGCTTGAGATCAGCCTGGTCTACAAAGACAATTCCAGGACAGGCAGGGCTACACAGAGAAATCCAGTCTAATTATATACAATGGTCCATGTTAATTGCTTTTTAATATAGAAGGAATTATTTCTATAAGATATGCTCTTGTGTACTCAAAGATCTGTCACATGTATTGGTTTAATAAATGCTGATTGGTCAGTAGCCAGGCAGAAAGTATAGGCAAGGCAACCAGACTAGGAGAATTCTGGGAAAAAGAAAGACAGAGAAACAGCTGCCAATCAGACACAGAGGAAGCAAAATGTGAAGGCCATGCTGAAAAATGTACCGAGCCACATGGCTAAACAGAGATAAGAATTATGGGTTAATTTAAGTGTAAGAGCTACATAGTAACATGCTTAAGCTACTGCCCCAACATTTACGATAATATTAAGCCTATGAGTCAATTATTTGGGAAGCAGCTGCTGGGTATTTGAAAGTTCCTGGTGAAACATAAACTTTTGACTACAAATTATAATAAATATTCTACATCAGTGGCAGAATTTTTCTGTAAAGCAAGAGATTAATTTGATTTCTGAGCTGTTTACTTTTGCATCTTTCCATTGCATGTTCTTCCAGAGAGCTCAGTTGAGATAACTTTTAAGAGTTTAATGAAAGATCACATTTAACCAGAATATAAAAGAATCAACAACAAAAAAAAGAGTAACACATAACATATAAGCATTCATATATCTGTTCAATGATTCCGTTTTGAATAAAGTAGATGTAAATAATTTTAAACAGTTGAACCTGTAGCTTTAGACCATTCCAAGACAATTGTATTAGCTTTATTAAATGTATGAGTGCTTTGCCTGCATACATGTAATGTGCACCATGTGCATGCAGTCAAGTGAGACTAGAAGATAGACACAGGTATGTGGGAGCTGCCATGTGATCACTAGAAACTGAATGAGGTCCTCTGCAAGTGCTCTTAACCACTAAGACATCTTTCTAACCCTAATTTTATTAAGATTTTGGTTTTGTTTTTTTTTGGGGGGGGGGCGGGCACTGTTGTTGAGATGGAGTCCGATACAGATTGCCCTGGAATGCACAACTTACTACAAACTGGTCTCAAACTCCTGCATCACTCTCCTGACTGACAGATTTACATATAGAGCCACCATACCCAGCTTTAAAATGTTTAAAACCACTGTTTTTCAATGTGTGCATCTTAGAAACTGCTGTATAACATGAGACCTTCCTGTTAACTTAAATCTAGTATCATTGATTAGGTTAAATAGAAATGAGAATAGAATATATAGCACTAAGTAGAAAAAATTCCCTTTAAAAAGTAATGATTTAGAAAACATTACTCCATACCACTCAAGAAGTAGTGAGCTTATTGGACTATTTTGTTCAAAAACCAAAGATACACCCAGGACCTGAAAGCTTTTGTTAAGTACTGTTTGTATTTTAAAGGATTTATTCACATTCTTTTCAAGTCATAGAATTAATTTTTAATTCTGTAAAAGACTTTTAATAATGTAAAATCACGAGACTGTAAAAGACCTTAAGTACCTCACACAGTGCATGCTGAATAGAAGCAGCTGGTCTACCTCTGAGCTGAAAACAAGTCCACACCAAACCCAGCAGACCAATTCTCTCAAATCTGCATGATTATTTCCTTCCTAGCACATTCCATAACAAATATAAACCTAGCCTCAAGCTCCATAACACCTAAAGACATTTTGAGGAGGAAATATAATATCTCAGAAGTTATTTTCTCCTGAAATAACAAATGTTACAAGCATACTCTGCTCTGATGGTTTAATAAAACTGGTTGAAAACAGAACATGTACACAAGTTCTTATTTTAAAACCTGGGGGAAATCTAGCCCTGTTAGCACCTACAAAACACGCTCATCTAGGCTGCAGAAATCCAGCTTTAAAGGGTCAATGGCGGTTGCCTTTATGGAAACTTGACACTAAATTGCCTTGAAGCCACTATCTATAGATTTCCACCTCTTCATGCCCATTTTGATGATTTAGGACAAAATACTGAGTTACTCAGGTAGACTGACTGCTAATCCCTTAGCAACATTCTCTAGCTGCAGATCAGCTCTGTGAGCCTTGGAACTACTAGTCTTGTCCTGGTTTCAAAGGACTCTCAAAGGCAAGGCAACAGAGAGCTCTAATCATGCAAACTATACAAAATGCAACAGCTTCTCTTGGGCATGACCTTCTTAATTAATCAAATCTATCTTACCATTCAACTAAAAGTATCTTAAGCACCTTTCTCTTTCTGAATCACTGATTGCTGGAGTCAGTACTACCTCCTAAACATTTCTCACATCTTGTCTCTCCCTTTCTTAGGATCTCAGTTTAACTTACAAGATTGCTTACTTAGAGAAACACTCATGGAATTCTCATCTGTCCTCAGCAGAATTTTCAATGCTTTAAACCAGCGTTCTAGACTAGAACAGTTGTGTGTGATTGATATTGGTGGTCAAATTATAATGTTTTTATATGCATGAACATGTTCTCTTAAGAAGGGTCTAACAGGGCTTGAGAAACCTCAAGAGCTTTAGGGCAAGTAAAGTCAAAGCAGCCTGACAGAGGCCTCAGACATCTAAATAAAGACAGCTGGGGTCATTTGTTCTTGAGGAGTCACCATCATGTCTTTTTAAAAGTTATTCAACACTAACCAGTTAACTTCTAATTAACATTTTCTTTAAGTATTTGAAACCAGAAATCAGAATACTGGCAAGAACTTTTTATTTCTACGGTTCCCTAGTACCAACCACACATTTTGTATCCTAACAATAATAACGACAACAAAAAGCCTTGAACCCCCGGTGACCCAGCCAGCTGCACATTTTCCCAGCCGACTTCAGCCTCTGCCAAAATCTCAAATATTCGTAGGTACTAAGAAAGCTATTACCCAGCAGAATAAAAGAAACTGGCCCTAGCCCTGAGTTAAAGTTCATTAAACTCTCAACTCCATCCTGTAACCCCCTGGTGCTAAACATACAGAATGAGAGCATTACCCTGCCTCTCCTGTTAGGAGATGAGCAGTGATTCTCTGCTCCTCCAGGTGCTCCTCCAGTGCTGCCCACTGCTTCCTTCTGGGGACAGTCAACCAACAACTTGTAAATGGAGTCACTCCATTGTGGGAACTACTCTACTGTCGCTTTTGTGGGTCTCCAGTCAGTGACTATAAGGATAATTTACAGCTTCAGATCTAGTAAATCTGAATATATAAGTTAATAAACTCAGTTGAGCCTTCTATCAGAACTTAATGCCCCTGACAATAATACTTTCGTCTTGTGGCTTCTTGAAACAAAATTTCTTCATGTCACAAAGCAATAGTCACATGAGAGACTAAGACTCCTGATCTCCATTCCTTATTAATTAAATGAAAAGGTAATCAAAGTTCTCTGACTTGCAACCTGTTATAATTCATCCTAATTTTCCTACTAGGCTATTATGATTTCAAACTGTTATAATAAACTAAGCAAAAATGGAAAACAAGTGTCCTTTTGCTCTATTTTCCATAATATTTCATATTATTTATATTTTATATTATGCTTCATAATATTTTCCAAATGTTATTTTACATTAAAGATTTAATTTTTAGTGTTCATCTACCTCAGGCTACCATAGTACATGTAAAAAAAGCAAATTAATACAAACCATTTTTCATGTACAGAGATAGTAAATGAAAAAACACCTACAACTCCCTCTGTATAGCTACTAAGCAGTCAAAGGTCCTTCTGCCAGTGAACATTGTGAGCCATCTCACTCCCCCATGGATGGGGTGATGCTAGCATGTTGGTGCCAGAATTCGGTACGTGTGTGCTATTGATAAGATGGGTATATGAAGCAATCTCCTTACTATACAGAGGAATCAGAGCAACGGACAATAACTAGAATCATTTCCAGGTCTGACTGAGTTTCAGATGTAACCACTGGCCTGATTACATTAATCAAAGATGATTGCAGCCTCTTACACTTGCATTTGCCAAATGCCAATAATCAGAAAACAAAATAATCTTCTGAGCAATAACTTTGTCCCTTCTGCTTTCTGTGAAGTGTGTTGGGGATGCAGCGAGAGGGAGATGATCTTCAGCCAAGGACAGTGGTTTCTATCAAAGCCTCCTGTAAAGGTTACTGATGCTAAACAATGAATGCCCTCTAGCTTGAAATCTAACGAGTCTGCTTCAGAATTTAAGGCATCACATAGGTGTCCATCTAACTTCAAAAGTAAAGACCTTGCAGAACTAGAGGCCTCAATAACGCAGACTCCTAAACTTCCAGTCTCACCTCAACCCCTTCACATCACCACACAAATACATCCCTTCTCATCTCGTCTTCATGACCTCCCTGACACTGCTCTCCGTTTCTGGAACTAATAACTTCAGTCTCTTTTCTAGGGTGGCTTGGCCTCAGGCTCACCCTTCAATTCCTTCCTGCTATTGAAAACCCTGCCCAGCTCTGTCCGGCCTGGTTTTGAACAGGCCTGTTTCCCAAGGGGTAGAAGCGTCCGGGCCACTAGGGCGCACGCATGCGCGGTGACAGTGCGCGCCAAGCACTCCTAGAACCCTCTTCCTTAGGCCAGGATGGGAACCGAAAGTGGCTGGGTCTCAGTGCAATGCCGAGTCAGCTACCGAGAGGCCGGCGCTCCCGGCCATGCTGCCCGGCCGGTCGGCCCGGGCTCCGGGAAGCGGGTGGCCGCGCCAGTTACCTCTCCAGGGCCTGCAGGGTGTAGCTGATGAGCGGCCTCTCCAGAACGCGGCAGAACTGCTTCGGGGTGCGGACGCCCATCCTCTCTCCGCAGCCCCCGGCCGGCAGCACGGCGGCCACGGATCTGGGACGACCCCCAGGCTCGGCCCCGGCGGCAGACGGCAAGGACGCCGGAAACGCTGAGCCTGCACTCGGCGAGCAGCTCACGCAACGCCCCGGTTCGGCGGGCCTGCTGCATGGCCCGGGCTCCATGGCGTGTGCAGAGTGCTGAACCCTGTGGTGAAGACGGGAACAAAGAGCGGGGCGCCAGCACCGGCGCAGGGCCGCGATCACCGGTCAGGGTGGCCGAGCAGCGGCGCCCGGAGTACTCGGGGCAGATGGCCCTAGGTGCTGAACCGGTGGAAGCTGCGGAACCCGTCTTCCCTGCTCGAGCCCAGCGCTCCAGGCTGCGCTCTTCCTGCTCTTCCCTCTCTCTCTCCGGGCAGGCCCAGCTGAGGCAGTGGTAGCAGTCCTTACACAATTTAGTGTCACACACAATACGCATCAGTCACGGTCCCCATTCCAGATAAGTGGCAGAGATCTGTATTTGAGTTACAGAACAAGACCCAGATGTGTGCACCCCGATTATATGAATTTCGTTATTTGCAGATGCACACTGATTCTTCCAAGCAGTCAGGTGAATGGAATAGGAAACTTAGAATTCAAACTGCAAGGTTAATTCCCAGACCTGTCTGCACTTTGGAACCACCAAGGAGAATGTCTCTGACTTCGGTGTTCCAGGCTCAAAAATTGGGATTTGATTGGTCTAGTGTACAGCCAGAGCTGTAGAAGTTGCATAGGTGATGCTGTTGAGGAAGTGCCTTTGGTTGTAACCAGAGAATGACAAGAATCACAGTAATTGCTGAATAATCAACACACATCTCATGTTAACAGGAAAAACCCTAGTGGTCATATTCATTGACAGGGGAAATATAAATGCTAAGTAACTTGTGTAAGACTGCATAGCCAATGTCAAGGCAGCCATAAATTCTTGATTTAGAGGTGCAGCCAGCGTTGAGAAATTCCAGGCCTTCTTCCAGTCTTGCCCTTATTTAGTACTATCTTCCTGGAAAGTGTTGATGAAATATAATGAAGTGCCAAGCATTATTGTATTCTGGGTCTGGAATGTAAAATTCATGAGAGCAAGGCCTAGCTTTGTTTTTGGTTTGGATTGTATGCCAGCTTTTGGGATGTCTAATACTTATTGAATGAATTGCTGATTGAATAATAACAAAGTATATGGAATTAATTAACCATGCATATTATCAGTCTTCACCCATCAATAGCTAAATTACATTCATAAAAAAGTTGAACATTGAAATTACCCAGTTATAATATTAAATCTCATTTTAACCATTTTGCCAATTGAAAGCATACAAAAATAAATTCTCTGCTCTTGCCCTCTTTTGTATAATATTCTAAAGCATTTTCTTTTGTTGCTTTCAGTATGACTAATGGACAGCTTGTGTGCTAACTGAAGTTTGTCGAACTCTTGACCCTGAGATGAAAAGAAAGCATTGTAGTGTATATATTTATATTGCAATTCTTGACGGTTTTCATTTCAGAAACAAAGGTGGGAGAGCAAGTGAGGGAGAGATGAGAGACAGAGAGGGAAAGGTGGGGTGCTGAGAGACTAATCCCAGCAGAGAGATTTGCTAGGGAGTTAGATGTTTGGAAGTGTTACAGTTTGCTCATGAGACACTAGAGAAGACTCCATCGCAGATTATAAACAGAGACATATTTACAAGATCCTGGAGAGAAATGTGGTTCCCATGAAGACCAATAGCAAGAAAACAGACAGCAGAGCACTCAGCAGGTAGAGAGCACCAGACAGCAGAGCATTCAGCAGGTAGAGAGCACCAGACAGCAGAGCACTCAGCAGGTAGAGAGCACCAGACAGCAGAGCACTCAGCAGGTAGAGAGCACCAGACAGCAGAGCACTCAGGCACTTTTCACCTTGCCCGCTCCTCAACCAAAGGAAAGGGCCAAACTCATGTCTCCTGCCTTATATCTCTTTCTCTGCCCAGTCATTTCACACCTGGTTCAAACTTCCTAGTGCTAAGATTAGATGTGTCACCACCCCCTGAACTTTATGGCTAAAATCTGTGGCTGACTCTGTCCTCTGATCTTCAGGCAAACTTTATTAGAAACGCAATATATCACCAAAAGAACCCTAATATATTGTTGATCTGTGTGTAAATTATTCTAGTATTTATGGAAATCAATATGGTGGTTCCTCACAGAACTAAAAATCAACCTACCATTTGACCCCAAGACCTGCTAGAGCCACAGATGAATGCTTCACATGCTGAAGGACGGAGAGGAGGCTGTGGCAAATTCCATAAGTTCTTTCACAGGCATGTTCCAGTGTTCTGGAAACATTTGCCAATTTATCTTTCCATTTATCACCTCCAGCCCCCATGACAGCTTTCCAAATTCATGGTTCTTAAATATCAAGGAACCTGTCTTCCATGTGCACTGTTCTCCACTGTGTAGAGGTATTAACATGCAGTCATTGCTTCAGTTCTCAGAAACAGAAAAAAGTAAAGTCATCTGGCATGCAAGCTCAGATAAGACCTTTATATGATTTCCACATGCTGTGGTGTATGTTGAAAAGAAGGGCAAACATCCCCAGAGACATGGGAATTTGGGGAGTGTTTATGAGAGATGTGAAGCTTTTCCCAGTTTTGAGGTAGGCCTTTAACTCAGGAGTTATGGTATAGGGCACACACAGTCACATAAAGCTTCTACTAAATCAGTGGTCTCCAGGTTATTGTTTGAAAAACTGTAAATATAAAATGCATGGATCTCAGCATCTCAGTTTAAAAAGAAGTATTTTGTTACAGGAAGCTTAAGGGAAGAAGGTTTTGGTGGAGTGGGGACCATTGAGAGCCATGGCCTTGCAACCAGTTGGCTTTAGAAGCTGTGGGCAAGAAAGTAAGTAAACTGGTTAGTCTGAGTCCTATGTCAATCGTCCAGGGACCTGGATCACATCCTCAGGCAAAGGGCAATCACTTAGAGAAGTGATAAAGAAAAAATAGAGTTGTACAAAATGCTCTGCCCATGAGGAAAAAAGATAAACAAATAAAAAAATTTTAAAACCCTCAAAATATAGTAACAGCAACTAAAGTAAAAGTCGTTTGCCTTAATAAACTCAAGATTTGGGGAATAAAAATAATCCTGGTTCTTTCTTGACATATGACCTACGTTAGTAGTTTTTAACTGATCCGAGTATCAGAATTAACTTTAGGGTTTGTACAGGTCCACATGCTAATCAGCATCTGAGATGGGTGCTTGGCAGGGCTCACAGGAGGAGCACCTGTTAGTAAGCGCCACACTAGATATTGACATGACACCCGTGGAAATCCTGACTTAGCTTTTAATAGATTAAGGTGAAGTGTTATATAACAAGCTGCCCACTGATTCTGGAGGGATGTCTGCTTTTATTCGATGGTTGCACACTTACTGAACAACTGTAGCATGCTAAAGTATGGTGTAGCTATTGAAAACTTCTTTTACATCTCACAACTGCTCTGTGAGACAATGGCTGTCACTGCTCCACCTTTGCACAGGTGGAGCCTGAAGTTAGTGACATGTCAGAAATGAAAGGCTGTAATCCTAGGTCAAGAATTTACTTTGTGTTAAAGGGAGCAGAGTTTTTCCCCTGTTTTCAGTATATCTTCACTTCCTAGTACATATTGAAGCTGAACATTTTGATTCCTATTTGGTCACAGATTTTCAAATTCCCTCCCCCCACAAAAAAAATCACATGTTTAAAATTAACAGCAAGCAATGACTCTTAGAACAAACATTTCTGGACAGAATAAAAGGTATTGAGTATGGAAACTATCTTCATTAGTTACTTCTATTGTCACAGTGAGAACACACCTGATGGAGCTGCTGCAGGGTTTGGGAGCTGACCACCAGGACCTGTTTGCAAGCAGTGCATGCTCCTAATCGATAAGCCTCCTCTTGGCTCTTGGTCATCTTTACTGTGCACGTTGGGTTCAGAACTCCCAGTGGAATCTCCCAAGAAGCTCCGTTTACAGCATTTCTGGACTGGTTTCTCCAGTCCAGAACCCCAACTCCTCCACACCCTTCCCACAAAGCATCAGAGCAGTGTGAACGGGTGCATCTCAGAAAAGCCCCACATCGAGGTATCACATTTCTGTACTGTATTGCTTTTCTCATTGCTGTGACAAAAACGTCTAATAAAATCCAACTAAAGGAGGGTTGTTTTATTTTGGCCACAGTATCAGGGATACAGCTAAACATAGGAAAAGCCTGATACCTGGGGCTGCTCAGTAGCTGAGAAGGCTGTTGCTGGTAGCAGTAGATATGGCTTGTTCATAGCACAGCTGGCCATTAAGCGTACCATTCAGATGGAAAGAGGAGGCCTTCAAGGCCCAGGCCCATCAGCAGCAACCCACTTCTGTTCTTTTGCCACAGACGTGAGAGTGCCTTATCCTCCCAAAACGTTGCCACCAACTGATGACCTGATATTCCAGCTCCTGAACCTTTGAAAGACATTTCACACGCAATCCAGAGCAATGCTGAAACTCTAATTACTATGCCTTAGGAATTAAGATATCTTTTTTCTTTTAATTTTGAATGATGCCTCTTAACAACATCACCACATATTATAAATTCACTGTTCTTCAAATATTTCTATTTGTTTATTTTATTTTCTGATTTGACATTTTCTGATATTTTTAACATTTATTTCAAAACTCATGTATCGTGGACTCTGGGTTCAATTCCAAGCATCACAAAAGAAATAAATCATCTAGATATTTCTAATATATGCCAGAGCAAAGCCCACAATCTTGAAAACAAAACCCACTTCTTGAATAGAAGCATTAAATAAATAAATAACTTAAAATTGAGCTCTCTGTTCATGATGAAATATTCCGAAGAACTGCATAGTGACTCAATTTTTAATGGTCTTTGTTGTTGAAATTGGAAAAAGCTTTTTCAAGTCTCAAACATGTTCAATTAGGTTTTCAAAGGGCCTTAGCACAACACAGAGACATTATTATTCCCTTTAAAAAAGCAAACATATTTTTATTTCCCCAGTAATTTGCCCTGACTTAATAATGGCCAAGGCCACCATGTTGCACAATTCTAAGAATGACTATGCCCAGAAAATACACTGTGCATTTTATCTCCTAAAATTGGGTAAAGTGAAACAGAGGGAGACTTTCGTTTATTATTCTTTTATTTCTTGTTAACTAATTTTAGAAGATGAACATGGGAGTTTTTCTCTCTCTCTGTCTCTCTCTGTCTCTCCTATGTGTCTCTGTGTGTCTGTGTTTTAAGTTTTGCATTAAAAAGGCAAAGATTATACGCTTCTGATGTGTATGTTTTAGATCTTTTAAAGAAAGATCTAAAAAAGCTATTCAATAAGATAACATCTAAAAATTGAGGGGCGGGCAACTTCAGTACTACCATGTTTGGAGTGGAAATGTTGTGTGTATGTGTGTGTGTGTGTGTGTGTGTGTGTGTGTGTGTGTGTGTGTGTATGAGTGTGTGTAGGAAGAATTTGTATACATTATAAATAAGCAAGTAAAGTGAGAATCAACAGCCAAGTGATCTTTTCACCATGGATAAAAGCTTTTTCTATATAATGCTGCAGTTATTTTGAAAGCACACATTATATTAATAGGTAATGGAGACCTGAAACAAAATGCTTCTATGTTTGAAGTCCTTCCCTTTCTCATATTTAGAAATGGTTTCTGTGATTATCTGTTGGATGGAATCATGTTAAAGAATTTCACTGTGCTGTGCTTGCAGAGAGAAATTAATTGATTCAAAGTTTTCTTGTATAAAATGATTGGATTTCAAATTTATGATTGTCCCAGAAACAAACTGATAGAAATGAATATGAAAAATTTGCAGCTTACTTTGGGTTTTCTGTGACATTCATACCATAAGTATCATGTTTTTCTAGATTGTTCGTTATATATCCACAACTTATTAGGCACTCAGAACTTAATAAAAAAAAATAGCTTCTTCACAGTATCATCTACCCATTTTTGACTGTCAATAATTTAACACATATTTCAAATTTATTTCCCAACCAGCAGAATGGCTAAATGGACAAAGGCACATGCTGCCAGCCCTGACAGTCTCGGTTCAGACCAGATCCCAGGGAAGGAAGGAAGTTGTCCTCTGACTTCAGTCCATGAATACACACATGACCACCTCAAGCACACACAGTATGTACACAAACAAATGAATAGTTAAAATTCATTGTCTATTTCCTCAGTGATTTCCAAAGAAAGGTAGGTGTGCCCTGGGCATTATGCAAAATAATTAGCTAGAAGCTAATTACAGGAAAGTAAGTACTAAGACTTCAAATTGTATTACTTTGCCTTTCATCTTTTTAGACCTTAACATTGTGTTTTGTAGTATGTTGAACCTAGTTTCATTTCCTGTTGCTGTGATGGAACACTCCCAAAGAAGCAACTTAAGGGGAAAGGGTTTACTTTAGCTCGGAGTTCAAAGCACCATCCATGGCAGGGAATTGAGGCAGAAGGCATTTGGAGAAGCTATCTACATTTGTGTTCATAGTCAGGAGAAAGGGCAAGGGCCACGAGCTGATGCCCACTTCCTCTTCTGTTTACAAAGCCTCAGATCCCATTCAGGAAATGGTGCCATTCAGCATGGGTGGGACATTACCCCACAATGAATGTGACCAAAAACATCCTTCACAGACAATCTTAGAGGCTTAATAATCCACATAGCCCTTCACACACAAAATTTCCATATCAGGCTGCCAAGCTGATAGGTAATGCGAGCCTTTGTATCTAGTACAGAAGTGTGTATGAGCTTGGCCTCTGTGATTTGGAGTGATCGCCCCCTCCTGCCACCATAATCATATAGTCAGGTCTTTAGACTCAGTTTCTCTCCTCTTGAATACACATGCCAGGCTGCAGCCTTGGCAGTTCCTGATTACAGAAGGGCACAGAGCATTCAGCATGACACACAGTAGGTCTGATGCTTTGTCTTTGCCTTATTTGCCTAGTGTCTAGCTAGGTGAGGAGAAATAGGAGGCTAGAGAATAGGGATGCAGCAAGGAATGTCTGGCTATCGTCTCTCAGTTGGAATTAAGGTTTTCTCTTTTTGGTGGTGATATTGAGACAATCTCTTTTGATTTTTAACCTGCTGTGTAACTTTAGATAACCTTGAACTTCTAATCTTGTATCTACCACCAGTGTGCTAAAGTTACAGGCATGCATTACCATGCCTAGTTTATACAGATAGGTTAGTTATAGAGACATGCTCTGGTAATGTTTGGAACAAGAGCCCAAGTTCCCTACTCATTTCATCTTAAGTACTGAATAATGGTGACAGTGTAGGGGTATTGTGTTGTTTCATGGTAAATAATTGTCCCACCCACTGGTTTAATAAAAAGCACTGATGGGCAAAAGGCAGGCAGGAAGTGTGGGCGGTGCTACCAGACTAAAAACTCTGAGAACAGGAAGTCCAGAGCAGAATGCCAGAGAGAACGCCAGAGAGAAGCCTGAAGAAGCAGAGAACAACTATGCTGCTCTAAGGAAAAGGTGCTGAGCCCCATGGCTGATCAGGAAGAGTCATGGGTTAGATGAAGGGTAGAGAGCTAGCAAGTGATATGCCTGGGCCTGACGCTGATCAGCCAAAAACTATTGAAAGCCTCTGTGTGTCTCTGTGGGTCTGTGGGTCTGTGGGCCTAAACCTTGAGATCAGGCCTGAAAGTCCCGGCCAGAAACCTCATACTACGTGACAGTGTCTTCCTATCATTTTTATGTCAGGTGAATTATTAATTTCCTCAGTTTCTATTTTTTCATCTGTAAAATATAAATAATTAATACACAGTGGAGAATATAGTTAAGGTTTATTTTCATAGAAGCATTTTGTAAGAGATAAAATGCTGTTCAAAGACATAGTGGCACTTTGATAGCAGGTCATTTGTTTTTATATTTCCAACATTTTTCATAGTGGTTGACAATTAGGAGACTGTCTATAAATACAAAATAAATAAATGAATGAGCGAGGCTCTCCATCAGGGTCATTAACATGCTATGCGAACGAGCAAAATGGAGCTAGAAATGTGAATAAGCCTTGGACTGGAAGAGCAAAGTAGGAACGTGCTTCATCCTGACACTGGGATTTTGCAAGTCAGTTATTTCTGGTAATAAAACTTCTATAAATTGGACATAATAACATCATTTCCTATCCCATCTCACAGGATTGTTTTCAGAACAGAATGTATGTAAATTGTGTGTATGTGTTGTGTATGTTGACATTATTATTTCTAGTGGCTCTATCATCTTCACCAAAATGCACATGACTAGAAGGAAAGGTCTCCCTCCACATTACGCTGATTGCACTCCTAACCCTTTACTCTATCCATTTTGGGATCTTTTAGAAACATTAATGAACGGTTGCCTTCTGTGTTTAAGGCTGTCCTTTCTTGTCAGAAAAAAAAAAAAAGGGAAAAAAAGTTGGTATTTGAGGGGTTCCAACTAGTACCAACTTGTGTTCCCCTAAGCACTTTGTATCAATAAAAACTCAAAGCATGCACCAAGAGAATGCTTGATTTATACCTGTCCAGACAATCAACCTGCCACCCACAGGAGGGCTGGCAGTTACTCAGGAAGACAGCGTGATGTTTTGTGTTCTGTTGCTGCACCTTTGCGTTCATCACACAGTGGCATTCCTTAGTCATGTCACCCTATAATGAAAGCTTTGTTGAACGGAGCACATCTGCAACTCCACAGTATCTCCAATAAGAGAGGACCCGCTTGTGCATCCCAGGAACTCAGTAAACACTTAGTGAATTAAGGATTTAACTTAAAAAATGAAGAGTATGTGTGCTTTTTTGAGATGTTGAGTTATTCACTCAGCACTTAATTTGATGAAATTCAGTTCATTCTTCTAGTTTCCTTCATTGTGGAAAAGAATGAGAATTTGTGTTGAATCATTTCCAGTTTTAAGCTCGTTCCTTACTCAGAGTGCATTGCAGTTTCTCTCCTATGTTTGTATATATTTGGGTTCTTCCTCCCCCCTTTCACACATATACAGCACATTTTTTTTAGTTAAAAATCCAGTTTTATTCAAGCTCCTATGTTTCAGAAAGTCATAATCTCATATTTTAGCTAAAAAATAATTACCATGTGTTTGAATATAAATTCATTTATTTCTCAGAGATATATATGTCTTTGAACGAACTAAACTTTTCTCCCCAATTTATAACCCAAGAAATTGTTTGATACACAAATCTGAAATGTTACAATATAAATTTTATATTTTAACAATACAAGATTCTATTATCTGTCATTATATGAAGGTAAAAAAATAACCATATTTTCTGTTCTTTTTTTTTATTTGTCTAAAGTCAAAATAATTCAAAATCCCTATCAGTACTTTCAAATAATTCTATATGGATATAATAAGAGGGTTGCAGCCAGCAAGGTCTCATCAATTTTAAGCTTGGATCTCGAATCCAGAGCTCATCCCCAGCTGTGCAGACACCCTGGTGGACCAGACACACTTGTGCTACTGTTCACAACGCAGAACATAGTTCCCTTCTTGACTGTTTCAGGTAGTTAAGTCTTTTTGAAAAGGAAAAACCCAATTCCCAGCCTCACCCGATGTTTTCCCTTTAGTTAGACTCACAACACTACTTTATTCTCAAGTTGCCCTGCGTTGGCAGAATTCCTCTAGAATTTAAACGGTGCATCTCCCTAAATCTCATCCTTCCAACTCCAAGATTCTAAGTATCTGAAATCTGGGTCCAACAACAACAAAACTCATCTCAGATGAAATTTTCCCTCACAACACCTATCCCACCTTTGTCCATGAGGTTAGGAGAGGCATAAAGGGGATATTTCCAAGGCATTGGAGAGATTTCCAAGCCAAATTCTTTTAGTCTTGCACAAAAATTCTTTCTGAGGATTAAGGTGGGGATTGGAGAGGGCGGCACAGAGAAACACACAGCTGTATCCAGCTGTCCGGTTGGCCAATTAGACCTCTTTTCTTGACCTCTCTATTTGACTCAACAAACAAGCAGAAAATGAATAAAAATAAAATATAATAGTAATGAGATCTAAAATAGTTAAACTAAAATGAATGAATGGAGAGTAAATAAGCACTAAAAACCACGAGTCAGAGATGAGGAGAGGGAAATCCATGAAAGGTCAACTATGAAACCCTAGGCACTAAGCAGCAACACTGATTTAAAAGAACTCTTGATCTCAAAGGATCCTTTCAGTGGCCTCCTCATCAGGCTGGAGAATCCAGCCTGTCAAGAGCAGCTGATCCTCATGCAGATGATGTATTGACAGCTAGCCTCCTTCCAGCATGGCCTGCCGACTGTGCTAAGGAGGACTGAGTTAAAGGAAATGAATCTTTTTTTCATCAGCCTGGATTACATCTCTTGGAGGTTGCTTAGTCTGTTGCATATTAGCAGCATGTTGTAAACACATTTGGTGCTTCTAAAAATTGTTTATAATTATAAGAAAATGAGTTTTCTGGTCTCAAGTTAATTAAGGAAAAAAGTGATGATGAAGTCTTGGTTACTGATTCATTGCATATCCTAAGACCTCAAGGATATTTCACAGGCACATTGGTGAAATTCAACTTCCTTTTGGATGAATTACTAAAATGGGCTCAAACGGAACTAAATTTAGATCTCTGTCTATCAATACTCATTTACTACAGTACTGCAATGTGGATCTTTTTTTAATTGACAGTATTTACTGTCATTAAATATATACAAAAAGAAATCCAAAGATGCAAATGAGTTTAGCTGCCAAAACAAAATGTCTTTGAAATTTGAAAATAAAATTGTGCAATGTTTGCATCTCCGTTATCTAAAACAACTTCTTAATGAATTTCTCTCAACTATTTCTGTCCACAATGAAACCAAAGTGATAACTATTTGGACATTTTTTTTTAATACTACCCATCCCCAGTCTAAGTCCTGAAATGTACCCTGATAGGTACTACCTCCTTCTAGACAGAGGAAATCAAAAGGAGAGCAGAAGTAGGAGAATCAGCGAGGGCAACCACAGTCCTCTTGGGCTGAAGGACCAAGGCTCTAAAGAAGGCATGTGGAAAGAGGGCTGCATAACTGTACCGTATGAAAGAACCAACGATCAATAGGTATACATACTACCCTGACTAGAGAGAGATAGCTCACTTTGAATAAGTACATTCAGGTACAGGAGGAAATAACAGTTGTCAGTCACCAAACATTCTTCCATGACACACCAGACAAGGGTACTTTTGTCTTTAGACATTTTTTTCCTGGTCATAGGCATTCACTGCATTGCCTTCACATTTTCCACCTCATTTATTTAAACTTATTTATTTTCTCATTTGTCTCTTGATCTGAATTGTATATCATTCATGATTTTTTTTTGCAAGAGAGATGCTTTTTATATATAAAAGAGTTGTTATGCTCCAAACGTAAACATCTCCTCCCTTCTAAAAGCTAAAATGGCTTCTTTTTTATAAACCTGGATTATTTTGTAACTAGCTTTTTTGCTGAGCACAATCATGAAATTTATACTGTTGGTATAATTTTAGAAGTTATGGTTTAGATCTGTACCCAAGGATCCACGTATTAAAAGACTGGTCCTCGGGGGCTGCTCCTGGGAGATGGTGGAACCATTTGGAAGGTGAAAAATATTATGAAGTCTTTAGGAAGCTGAAGAGATGCCTGTAAAGTCATTATAGGACACTGCTCCTTTACTCTGCCTGTTCCTTAAAGTTGATAAGATAAATAGTTTACAACCCCTACACACCCCCAAACACATACACACCACACATAGATTCTTTCTTCCAGTTTCTGCCTGATCCATATACCAGAAGGTCCAAGAAATGGGTGTGTCTGATCTTGGACTGGAAACGTAAAAATTTCAGAATAAACCTTTATTCTGAATAAGCAATGACCTCAGGACATCCATTATGGTGACTGAATACAAGGACGGTTTATTCTTACTGCTCTGTTGAATACATTTTGTTTTCCTAAATCCATCTATTCTATTGTTTTTGTGCATATGGGTAATTTCTGCTTACACAATACTATAGATTTATGTTCACAAAAGGCAGATATTTGAACATATGTGTATATTTCTACAGCAAGTATATATACTGAGGAATGGAATTATTACATTGTGGAGTGTGCATATGTTAGGTTTTAAAATATGTGCCAAACAGCTTTTCAGCGTGATGAAATAAACTTCCATTCTGTGACCAGTTTGTGAATGAGGTTTGCTGTCATATCTAGTCTTAGTAGGCGCTCAAGAAGTGGTGAGTAAGCCCAGAGGGTCTATGTCAGCAGTGTCTAAATCAGCCTTCCATTGATCTTTTCAAGGTTGCAAAAAACCAAAACAGTTTAGTTTTCTAGCTGAGAACCAGAAACTCCTTCTAGGTATCCAGTGCATGGAATAGAAATTACAAACACTCTGTCCCCAGAAGAAACCAAAAGTCAAGGAAACTTGCCTTCCAAATGTGGGGGTAAGAAAGAAAAGAAAGAGAGAGAAAAGGGGAAAGAGGAGGGGGAGGGGAGGGTGACATTCTTTTGAATAAGGTTGAAATCCAACCTTGACTTGTACCAGGTCTTTCTCTGTCCCACCGGCTATCTCACAAATAATATCATGGACACTTCTTATTAAGTATGAAAGCTCAGCCTTAGCTTAAGCTTGTTTCTAGCTAGCTCTTCTAACTTTAATTAACCCATTTATGTTAATCTACATGCTGCCCCATGACTCGTGGCTTTTACCTCTCCTCCACGTCGCCTTTGTGGGCGACCCTGCCTTTCTTCTTCCCTCAGATCTCTCTGTTCCCAGAAGTCCGATAACTTCTTCCTGCCTAACTATTGGCCATTCAGCTCCTTATTAAACCAGTCACCCTGACTCCACTTTACACAGTATAAAAGAATGTTCTGAAACATTGCCTGATGCAAGGCTTCTTTCCTGGACAGGAATTTCGGGGCCAGAACAATACTCTAGCCACTGAGGAAGCATCCAAAGAGCTTACAGGAATGGCTGCTTGGGCACAGTCCTACAGTACAGCATGAAGAGACTCGCAATACAACATGGCCAGTCACACCAGGAAGGAACTACCATTGGGAGAGATCACAGGCCTAAAGTGTTCTAAATACTACAAATATTTGAGTTTGTAAGCTAGCTGTATTTAAAATTATTATTGACTTGCTTAATAGGGGAAAAAAAGGAACTTGTGAGTTTGAGACTACTACAAGAGAAATTTCAAAAATTAAAAATAAAGAAAATAAACTCTGGAATAACAAGAACATACCAAAGAACCATGAGACTATATCAAACGGTTTAATATCTTAAGAAGGAATTACGAAGAAAAAAGACAGAATGCTCCTGAAAACAGAGAGTGTCTCCAAATTAAAGTCAGGAAAACCACAACCACAGATTCAGAGAGATTTTTTTAAAACTCTAAAAATAGAATAAGTGTAAAAACATTAGACCAAGATACTTTATACTTGAGTTACAGAACACATATCAAAGAGTAATCGCTTCGCTACTATACAATAAAAATGAGAATCATATCTGAGTTCTCAGCAAAACAAGAGAATAAAAGCTTTGAAGCAGTGTTGGAAGATACAGGAAACGCCAAGCTGGAGTTATATCTCCTCTAAAAATCATTTCTTCAAAGTCAAAAAGAAGTTGTAGCATGCTCACTGCGATTTGCTAGGAGTTGAACGTACTTATCTCATAAAATGGAAGAAGTTTTACTCTTCAAAAAACATGATGTCTTGTCAGCGAAGATTGTTTCTCTTTTGTTTTTGCTTTAAAATGAATGTCCAACCCAGCTAATGGAAGTAGCCTTTGGTTGCCAGGAGGAAGTAATCAAATTTTGTCTGATGAGTTTTTGGTAAAACTAACTGCTTTGTAGTGAAAAACAAAAATTCAAAGAGAAATGGACTTTCTTCTACAAAGAAAAATCGAGGAAATCAACTGTCAGGAAATTTGCCCTGTAAGATGGTTAAATAAGGTGAAGAGATCCTTCAGGAAGAGAAAAATCACAAGATAGACATCTTGTGATAACTTAAGAGCACCTGAAAGTCAGTGTCTATCAACAAAAATAAAATACTAATTCACAATTTATCTAACAAATAAGTTTTCAAATAATGATAGAAATAGCCAGGTGGTAATGGTGTATGCCTTTAATGCCAGCACTAGGGAGGGAAAAGCCTGTCTCAAAAAGCCAAATAGTAGTAGTAATATATTTCATTATGTATTTGTATATAATATTATATATTTTAAAAATAAAGGAAATAAATTATGCAATAATACAAAAGATGAAAAATGGAAAATTAGAAATGGCTAGACCTTATAATATTGGGCAGAAAAATACTATTTGTAGTGAACCTGGTTACTTGTAGTATATGTTGTAAATCACAGGGCAAATATTAAGAAAAACTTCCAAAATATATTTGGTATGATAAAATAAAAGAAAATTATAATAATGAAATATTTTCAAATAAAAATCAGAAGGTTGAAGATCTGTAAAATATAAAATTGGAACCAAAAACTGAGTAAACGAATAAAAAGCTATGATGAACATAGTAAATGTTACTCAACTACATCAATAGTCACTTTAGTTTTTAATTGTCCAAAGAACATTCAGCCACCTAGTATCCATGACAAAATAATCTTTGAATATAAAAGAATATAGATATGTATAGGGAAGACAATAATAAATTAGTTTTTTTAAAGGAGGGGTGGGTAGTTTCTTTTATATAGACTCAACTTCAGAAGAGGAAATGTTATCAAGAATAAAAGAGAATATTTCATAAGAAGTTAGTTCTCAAACAATACATTCATCACCATGTGACAAAATCCATCAAGAAAACTGATAAAGCATTCAATGAAGCACACGAATCACGTGTTACAGCTGAAAAGGTCAACAGGATGTCTAGCAGGGAAGAATGAGCAGAGCAGGCAAAATTCAACACGAAGGAATGTTGTCTGTGTCAACCAACACAGATGGATTCACCCAATAAGAGGAGTATATACGTCTTCTAAAACCCACTTGGAGTAAACATCAAGATAGACCACTTGGAAATCATCAATGAAATGAAAACCATACAGTATCCATTTTAGTTCATAATGAAATCAATGAAGAAAGAAAGTCAAAAATCTGAAAATACTTGGGGAATACACAAAATACTTCAAAACACAAGTCTAAAACTGCAGATCTCAAGAGAAATTGTTAGAAATTTTGGATCAAATACAATTTGCCAAAGTATATGTGATGCAGGGAAAGCTGAGCTCAGAGGCATTTACTTCATATGTTAGCAAAGATCTAATACCAATAACTGGTTTTCTACTTTTATAAATGACAAAAGTAAAATAAGATATAGAAAAAAATAATAAAAAATCAGAAAATCCATGATAAGTAAAGTTCTAAGCATGAAGAGAAATAGCTTAAAACACAAATAAGAGCTTCACTTCTAAAAAATCCATAAATACTAAAGGACCTTCATGAAATAATATGAACTCTGAATGCAAACCTACCATCTAAATTCAACAGACAAATTTCGTGAATAGTTACCTGCTAAAACTCACACAGAAAGAACGAGGTGAATAGAACCAACCATAGTTGTTAAAAAAAAGTTGAGTTATTGACTTACTTTCTTTTAAAACAGAAGCACTGGGTCCACATGGATTCCTCTATAAATTGTACCGAATCTTAACGAAGTTATAACAGGAACCTGAGGGAAGACTCAGCAGATAGTGAACTTGCTGCTCTTCTAGAGGATCTGAGGTCAGTTTCCAGCACCCAAGTGGCTCACAGCTGCCTATGAGTAGCTCCAAGGTGAGCTGAAAACTTCTTCAGGCATTCTCAGGCCTGTATTCACACAGACACAGAAGTAAAAATAAATCTTTTTAAAAAATCATAACAATTTTTTACAGTCCTTTTCAGAATATAGAAGCAAGTGGCCCCATTTTATTAGCCAACATTGCCATAGTTCCAAAGTGATAGCCACAGTACTACACACCACACACACACACACACACACACACACACACACACACACACACACTGCTCTTGTGACACACAATCAAATTTATAAAAGAAAAAAAAACAAACAAAAAATCAGTAGTGTATAATGCACAGTTCATTAGGATTTATCCTAAGTATCTTAAGTCTGTTCAGTACCTGAAATTCAATTAAAGTATGTCACAAAATCAAAAGCTTAGAAAAGAAAAATCAAAATGATTACATAAATAAGTGCAAACTGCTTTTGATAAAATCTTTCATGGCTTGAAACTATTCATGATTAAGGAAGAATTTCAGTGAGAATAGAAGGGGAATCCTCATCTATAACATTGCCACAGGTAACATTATACATAATGACAAACTCAAAATTGTCTAATGAAGATCACAAATGGCTATGCTTGGTGGTGCATGATGTGATTTGGTATTGGGGGTAGAATCAGGAATGTCAGATGTGGTGATATATTTTATACTTAATAAAATCAGCTGGGAATATCAGAGAACAGAATCACCCACAGTCAAGCCATGAGGGTAATAAAGTGACCCACACTTTTAATCCCAGCACTGGAATGTCAGAAATGACTGAGTGGTGACCTACGCCTTTAATCCCATTACTCAGGAGACAGAGATCTTTCTGTATTTCTGTGAATTCGAAGCCTAAAAACAAAACAGTAGTAACTCACACCTTTAATCCTAACTCTAAGATTATGATGCAAATTGAACCCAGAAGCGAAACAACTGGACAAAGAAGATATTTAAGGCAGGTATAAGTAGAGTTCTTTATTCTGTAGAAGCCACCAGCTAGGCTAAGGACTCTTAAAGACAGCTTTTATCCAGTTTGGCCTGAGAAGTTGGCTGGATGAGAATTGACTGTGGTCTGTTTCCTCTCTCTGATATTCCAGCTTTTCCCCAATATCTGACTCAGAGTTTTCATTAAATACCAACTAGAATTTGTGCTTTAATCAGAGGTTCAAGGTCATCTTCAGATACATAGTAAACTCATGGCTAGCCTAGGTTACATAAGAACCTGCTACAAAAAGCAAAATAAAAGAGAAATTGATCAGTAACAAAACAAGGATGCTGCCTCTTACACACCTCTCAAAAGGTAGAAAAATTGCTAATAAAAGAACAAACATGAAAAGGATATAATATGCATATTATAAAGGAAAATATCAAGCTATCATTTAATAATAACATTGTTTTCTGTCTATAAAACCTAAAAGGACTTACATAAACTCATAAAACTAATAAGTTCTTGCATTAAGGTTAAGATGTAAGATTAATATACAAAATTCAAACTTTAATGTGTGTTAATAATGAACAAGAATAATTTAAAATTTACATATGTATACTAGTATTCCTAAAATTGAAATATTTAGGTATAAATGTAGCAGAATTATGTGTAAGATATATAAAATAAAACTACAAGATTCTGATGAGTGAGATCAAAGAAGACTTGGTATGAGAGATGTTCAGTGATTTGGGCAGGCAGATTCTTTATTTTCCAGGTAGCATTTATTCCATTGTGATCTATAGATTATAATACAATCCACTCGATGTATTTTTCCATATGTATCTACCATTGCCATAGCCTATAGAAGAGTTTCATTTCCTTAAAAATGCTTTTTCTCTGCCTTTTTATTTTATGATAATTTATTCTATAGACTATAGCAATGGTGAATGTATATCATTATACATTTGTCAGAACCCACTGAATGTCTAAGGACATATGAAAACTGGGGCTAGGAAGATGGGCTTCAATTTAATTACCAGCCCCAACACAGAAAGCTGGACTTGGTGGCACATACTGGAAATCCCAGAGCTAAGAGACAGAAACGAGCATATTGCTGGAACTTACTGACCATCCAGCTAGCCTAATTGGTGAGACCAAGGTACCAGTGAGACCCTGTATCAAAAAACAAGGTGGACAGAGAAAGGACACCCAAGCTTGATCTCTTACCCCCTGACGTGAAAAAGAACAAGCACATGCCCATGCACACACACATTATACAGTGGAGACAGCTCCTACTTATCAATTTTGTTATGAACCTTAAGTTTGTCCAAAAATTAAAATCTGTTAATCTTTAAAGATATGAACAACTAATGTCCTAGTTCAGCAGTTTATTGGACCTCTAGCTAGTGGCTTGCTTAATACCTGCTCAGATGTGTCTCTTCATTTTCAACTGAGCCAAAGGTAGTCACACTTGAGAGTCATAAGTTGAGGGGATGTTAGGGCACTGATTCAGGAAATCAAGCGAGAAACCATGGGATCAAGGTTGTTAAAAATTCTCAATTTAAGCTGATGCTTGCACTATCTTTAATAATGGAAGACATGTTCTCTAAAACCCCAGGTTGTTTGTCTTTGGGTAGTGCCTTTGAAAGGAGAGATTTAGCAAATTGGAGAAGTCAGGCTTCATATAAACATCATGCTAGCTATTATATCATTATTTTCTTGTAGATTTTATTCAAGGTTTCTGCTCTTGAATGTTTGTTTCATCTTTTGTTTTCTATATTCAAGATCCTTCGTCTTAATAAATAAATCCCAAGGTCAACAATGATAGAATTGAAATAGAATACAATGCATAGCATCAGCTAGATGATAGAACCTATTTTTGTCAAAATGAAGGCAGACCCATGAAGTGGCTTTTATCAAGACTTTGTGGCTTAGTGATAAAATTAGGCTGAGAAATTTGAAAAATATTTTTTCATTTGATCTTATTTTAACACATTTACTGTGCTCTTTTCTCTCTCTCTCTCTCTCTCTTCTTTTTTTTTTTTTTTTTTTTTTTTGTACAAGTAGGCGACATCTTGTGTAACAGCAAAGAATGTTCTCACCTTGGGCCATTACTAAGCATTAAATATCAGGTCTCATCTTCAGTGTAGTGGAAAAGCCTAAGGAACAGCAAATTATTGTCTATATGGCAGAAGTAAAAGGTTTACTTGAGTTATCTCAACAGTCAAATTAGAAAATGATGTCAGTAATGATTGCTTTTGCTACGGTTGCAAACCTTTTCATGAGCATTGTTATAAGATTAGGACCTTTAAAGGAAGAACACAATCCTAACTACCTGATGTAACTATCCCTGAACCCTATTTTGGTGGATGAAGACCATATCAAAGGAACATTCACCAATTAGACCCACATAGAAACTCACTTTGTTTCCTACACATTGTTGAGATTTTTCTGTTCCATGAAACAATGATGCTCTGTGTTAAGGGCAGTGCTAACTCACTGCTGCTAGTCATTGGAGATTCTAAACCCTGCCTGGGACACTGGACTTCCACCTCAGAAAGCACAGAGTTACAGAATCAAGAAATGTAGACAATAATTGCAATCATGTCTCCAACCTGACAAAGTGGTTCTTTATTTTAAAAATTAGAGGGAAAAAGATAAGAAACATTAAAGTAAACTGAACTGTTTTCCTGAAAGGCTTGACATGTGCTGGATCCAGCCAGGCTGAGGAGCTGCTTCTGCCAATGAATTTCACTCATACATGCCATCATTTTGTTAGTTAGTTTCAATTGGGTCTTTGGTACTCATGTTGGCAACCTAGAAACAGGAAACTGTACACAAGACCATTGCTAAACAGATAATATAAAACACAACTAATCCCTCCAAAAACATTTCATATAATTAAAAAATAGCTAAAATTGTCCTAGGACCCAATGCAGTTAAGTGCTCAATGTTAGTACTAGGTTATAAGGCAACAGATGGTATAGGCCTCCAGCAGTTTTATTTCTGCTTTCATTCCAAAATTTCAATATTTAATCTAGAATTTAAATGCACTATTGTAATAATAATAATTTTAAAAAGGGACACTCAATCTGACCTAACATTTCTGTGATGTCTATGGAAAACAGAAAAGAAAATGTCTGTATACTGTGCTGCTTAGTTTTGGGGGGTGTTTGTTATTTGACATAAGCTGGAGTCATCTGGAAAGAGGGTGCCTTTACTGAGGGATCACCTCCATCAGGTTGCCTGTAGGCAATGCTTGATTGATGACTGACTTGGGAGGGACCATCCTTCCTTCCTTGGGTAATATCATTCCTGGGCAGAGGACCCTGGGTGGTATAAGAAAACAGGCTGAAGAAGCTTTGAGGAGAATACTGGAAGCAGCGTCCCTCCATGGTCTCCACAGTCCCTGCTTTCTTTAGCTCCTGCCTCTAGACTCCTGTCCTACTTGACTGTCTGTCCATCTGCAGGGATGAACTATGACTGGGACATGTAAGCCAAATAAACTCTTTTCTCCCAACTTGCTCTGGGTCATGGTTTTTATTACAATGATAGAAAACTAATCATGATAGGTAGCATTTTGAAATTATCATGTTAACCTGTTTCTGGCACAGAAAAGTAAAAGAAATAAAGTTATTCATCTATAGTAGTGAAATTGTTCGTATTTCTAGTGTGTCTTCCCATCCTATGTAAAAATTGACAAAGAAAGGTTAATGTCAGTATAAGATGCAGACACTGAAACAGGCAGATTTGATAAGCATATTAAGAGTATACTTAATATACTTGAGTCAACACATCTTTCTAATTAGTAAACTGTACTAAAAACAAGCCCAGTGTTTAGCTTCTCTTAAAATATCTTTTTATAAAGCCAAACATGGAGCACACTTTTTACAATGCTATTAAATATTCTATTTCCACTTGTTGTCATCCTCTGAGCTTTACTCATATAAAAGTCTCTTGATTTGTAGAAGAAAATAGGTAGCAAAGAGATTGATAAGTGGGAAGGATTTGTCCAATTGTGATATCATAGAAACTAATTTATAATGTACTAATTACATTATGACATAGAGCACTTCATTAGTACAAAGAATAACTTGAAGAATGAACAAGAAACACCTAGAATTTCAGTCTATCTTATAAAATGGGCAAGTGTCTCTAAGTCACAGGGACACTTATTCTTTTTAGACAATACATTCAGGTCCACTGGTTTTGGTTTTAACCTTGGTGTCTGACATAGTTCCTTAAGAACAATATATCAAAATACCATCAGTTGGTAACTTAAAAAAACATGCCTTTATTTCACATAGTTCTAGATGCTGAAAGTTCAATGTCAAGACAATGTCAGCTAATGTTCCATTCTTCACAGATGACCCTGCCCAGCTGTGTCTTCACAGGGCAGAAGGAATTATCTACCTTTCATCTGTGCATGTGACCTGATCAGTTCCCAAAAACCCGAACACTGACCACTGTCACCAGGGGATTATCTTTGCCTATGAGTTAGGGCAGGCACAAACACTCAGACATAAAAAAAATCCTGTTCCTATCTTTGAATTTAACAGATGAATGTTCTTCCGTGTGTTTTATCATTTTAATAGTTTTATGATATTAACATTACCCAATATGATATATAAATAAGTGTGTATGGGAAATGCTCAAAATTCTTCTTTTCTTGTGGAAAATATATTAGAAATAATTAAAGACTGACTTTCAGGAATGATGGAGACATTATCAAACATGGACAGTAAAATGAGAAGCTAGAACCAAGTGGCAGTCTGAACACATGGGATTGGATTGACAAATTCTATTAGGATATGAAAGACAGAAGTGAAGGGGAAGCTCCATACAAGGATGAGCCCTCAACAACACCGTGTCCCTAAGGACAGACTCTAGAGAACACAGAAGGACTAAGCATTCTGCACAAAGCACACCCTGCACCAGCTTGGGTGACCCTGTGTATCATATGGCAAGACAGCCATGAAGAACTAACTAAAGATGGTGAAGAAGGCAATGCAGAGGGGTCTGGATGTCAAAGCTGCTTATTTTTATTTTAAAAGAAGATGTCTAGAATCGATTCCAAACATTCTACTCTGTACTCTGAACTCTCGGTCCTTCTTTGGTCTGTAGTCTACTCTAAACACAGACAGGATGAAGTCCTACTCAAGTCAACATTTCCCTCATTGAACTGATTTCTGCCTAAGGAACACCAACACTATAACTAATAACAGGAGAGCCAACAAGCAGGACCTTAGCAAAGAAACACACAGCTAATCATCCTTACACTGAGGAAGCTGACACACACTGCTCAGAACAACCAACTATCAAGTGTGGAGATTAGGATTCAATCCCAGGCACTCGATTCTGATGCAGGTGCTTTTGACAACTGTGTCTCACTACATGATACTATAAAATGAGAAGTTTCTTCTCTAACCTCTTCTCCATGTCCTTAAATCCCACATTCTAGAGCCAAGACACAGATCGAGTCATATATTCCACTAATGGCTGAGCCCTGCCACATGCTTTCCAAGTATGAAAGCGTGGAGTGAGAAGAGGGAACCATTCTTGTTGCAGATGTTTTACTTTCAGGCACTCTGAGTCAGTGAAAAAGAAATTACTAGGTTGGCAGCCCTTTCCATGAGTTGTACATCTAAAGGCTGCACTCTGCAGAGTAACCACAAAGCAAAGCTTGGCACAGCTGTTCATGTCGTCTCCTTGTCTTTTATCTATGGAGTGCTTTCTCCTTAAAGTGAGTCTTTGAAATTCTGAAAGCTGAGTGCTTCATTTCCCATCATTCCACACCTATGCCAAGTTCCAGGATTGACTTTGATGTCTATCTAAAGTGGCTCAGTACTCTGCTGCCTCATTCCCTGGATCTGTCTGACTCTGTGAAGCTGTGATATGACCGTCACTGTTCCACGTGAGGAGATCAGCTGCACAGGAACAATGACGATGTCCTTCTACAACTTCAAGGAGCCCACGGACTGTGCTGATAGCTGCCAGAAAGTACGTTGTTGGGAGCGGCATGTACACATTGTGAAATCATAGGAAACATTGCATAGCGACCATATCTCAAAGCTGTATACTTTGAACCTTCTGGCTTTGTTCTTACCTTGGTTTATAATCACAGCCAAAACTTAAGAGATGCTAAGTGCAAATTCATGCTTCCCTAAAGCTGAAGAATGTTCTAGCAAAGAGTGCTTTGCTTTGTGGTGATATCAGTAATGCAATTTGGTAAGCATAACCATATTTGGAGTACCATTTTTCTCAGTTCACTCTAATGGATTTTTAAGGCTGTATGGTCTTTTCTTCCAATTAACATCCCATTTCAGAACTATAGTTACATCTCCAAAATAAAAATAAAAAACCCTTTACTTGGAATCAGTAGACAGCACCCACCAATCATTCCTCATAGACATCAGATTCTTATGAAAGTATCTAGAACATGAAGAACACAAATGCCCTCTCCTACCCATGCTGCAGAGTGAAAACTTCTCAGAAGTTACGAGCCAACAAAAAACATTTCCCTGCTTTCTGGTCCACAGGATGTGGCTCAAACACACGTTATCCTGACCTTTATGTCTTCAGGCTATAGTTTTCACTACAATTTGTTTCTTGATCCACAGGAAGTTTGTTTGACTCAAAGTTCTCGGAATTTTCCCCAAACTGTCATATTCTCAGGCCTGAAGCAGTGATATGGTAAGATGGAATGTAGAAGGGGCCTTCAAGAGCATCTTCATATTTGAATTTGGTGGATGATACACAAAGGATCAAAGGATTCTATCGTGATTCAATGCCAACTAAATGCAATCCACTCTTTCAGATATTGTAAAGAAAGGTAAGCCCATAACCGACATGAATTGCACTCACCAATTCCCATGGCCTCCAGATGGAGTCAGCTGCTGGAAGAAGGAGATTGACTGGTGATCACTGCCCTGGCTCCCTTCCTCCTCAGGGCCTCTGATGGTCTCAGACTTCCACAGCCCCTGCAATCTTTATGTCTGCCCTACACTTCCAGCCTCTCATAACTTTACTCTTTCCTCCCTTTAAGAGCCGGGGTGGTACCAGTTCTGCCACTGGTGGCCCTCCTTGCCCCTGCACTAAGCCTTGTACCTTTATACATTTAATAAACAAAATTATTGTAAATATGTCCCTGAACTTATTCAGAATGTGCTTTCCTAATACAACAATCTCAACCTGCCCCATGGAGAATGTACAGTCCAGTGGAATTCATATTTGAGATTGCGATTCGGGTCGCCTAACTTCTGTCTAAGAGATCATACAAGCACCCATTGGCCTGTGGGACAGATAGAGCTGAGGCAGTAGATGTGTGGGTAGATACAGCCTGTAGGTGCAATTATTTTAAAAATTAACTGCTATGATATAAAATTAATAAACTTTGTATGAAATATAAGGGTTTCTTACATTTGGCATGGGTGTGTCAGCAGACTGAACGTTCCACTCTTTTCTGTGGTCCCCACCGCTTTCCCTCACTTAGAGCTGGAACTAGTCACCTTAAATTTGCAAACTTAACATAGGTTGTCCCTTCTGGGCACATTTATATTCAAGAACAATAAAAGTCAGTGGAGGTGATGCTCTAATGGCAGAATAGCAGTAATTCCTGGCAAAAAGAAGAGAGATGTTTTGTTTTGCTTATTGTTTTTAACCAGGCAGAGAGAGTAGCAGGGCTTCTGACAGCAGTTGGTGAAGGCTCCTGTTCTGGGCAGCCATTGTAAGAGATTCTGCTGTTCGGAACCTGGCCAGCCCTGTTCTACTGTGTGGACAATGTGTCCTTTCAACCTTTTCTTTATTATCTCCCATTTCTTCTACCTCAGTTCAACACACGGTGCTCTGGTGCTGTGGTTACCATCCCACTGAGCACAATTACAACTGTCCATAAAGAGATAATAAAATGCAACAGGAAATCTATAACCCACAATGTCCAGTAACCACACCTGTTTCAATTTAATAATATTACCAATTTATAATGTCTCAACTCTGAAAGAACACAGTAATCAGAAAGTATCTTTGTTCCTGCTCCAACATCTGCTAGAGGCATTCTCTTGGATTCTTCCCTTACTGTGTGGATTAAGGAACACAGATATAATGTATATTTACACAAATGAAATCTAAGTCTTACTTTTTTAACATAAGATATATGTTAATGGCTAAGAATTAACTTCATGTAGACAATAACAACATGGCTTTCTTGATAGTTCTACAAGTACCCTGTGTAGTCTATTAAATTTTCCATGGCCTTAAAGATGTCTGTACATATCCAGATGGAGCATCCTAGGATCATATTCCCCTTTCCAGAGCAAACTGATTACAGTGGTTTTGTTTCAAACATGTACTGCTATTGTAAAATGTCCTTCTAAACAGTTTTTAGTGGTGTGAATGAACAGCTTTACATATTTTGCTTGCTGAAGTTGTATACAACTGTAGTAGGAGGTTTCTGGCCCGGACTTTCGGGCCTAACCTCAAGGTTTAAGACTCACAGACCATTTTTAAGCTTTCTATGGTTTTATGTGGGTATATTTGACCCACGTTGGGCTGCCATTGTAGTATGAGGTTTCTGTTCTGTACTTTTGGGCCCAACCTCAAGGTCTAGGCCCACAGACCCACAGACCCGCAGACCCACAGTCCCACAGAGACACACAGATACTTACAATTAGTTTTAGGCTGATCTGCCCAAGGCCCAGGCATACAACTTGCTAGCTCTCTACCCTTCATCCAACCCATGACTCATCCTGTTCAGCCATGTGGCTGGGTACCTTTTCTCAGAGCAGCATAGTTGTCCTCTGCTTCTTCTGGCTTCTCTCCAGCATTCTGCTCTGTGCTTCCTGTTCTCAGAGTTTTTAGTCTGGCCACCCCACCCAGACTTACTGCCTGCCTTTGGCCAATCAGCGCTTTTTATTAAACCAGTGGGTGGGACAATTATTTACCATGAAACAACACAATACCCCTACATATCCCCTTTTCTCCTTTTAAAACAAAAAGAACTCCAAATCTTATATTCTTTTCCCTCCTTATCTAAAACAACTTATAAACAACACTGTAAATAAACACAAACATCCATAATCCATGTTGTGGGAATGTGGGCATCGTTCTCTAGGCTACTTCCTGCTGAATGGGGCGTTGGCAATCTCAAGGGAATCCAAAGAAAAAATTAGGATTATGCACAAGTCTTTAATGGAGTAGTCTGTAAGGCTGGGTCATCTCAGCCAGTCTCCTTGAAATTGTTCTGGATACAGAGCTCTGGAACCTTTAACAGAGGTGCTCTGAAATGTTGAATCTTCTGGTCCATCCATTTCCATTGGAGATTTTTCAGGGGGTCTTTCTCTATCAAACTTTATGTTCTTTATCCAGAAATAAATCCACAGCTTCTCATTTTCTGTGAAAATAAAAGGAAAACCTCTTCTCCAAAGTAACATATCTTTGGATTTCAGTTTTAAAGTCAACTCATTTACAAAATATATAGGTTGAATTAATCTAACAGCATTTATGATCAACTGTCTTTTAGCAGCTTTTACTAAATCATTTTCAGTCAAGAAGCTTAAAGATAAGACAATAACATACAGTATCCAGACACTCTTTGTTTTTTTCATCTTTACGTGGCTTATTAAGGCTTTCTATACCTTTTCTTTTCTTTCTCTAAGCCTATGTATATATATTTTCAACACACTCTAAACCACTTAGACTTTTTTTTTAAAAAAAAAAAAAACTGTCTTTACTATATATTTATTTCTTAACTTTTTCTGTCTCTGACCACACCTTTAATCTGCCACTGTCTTTGACCACACCTTTGATTGCCTAGGGAGATTGACTCCACCCAGATTCTTCTATTTCTCTCAGTTTCTGTACACACCTTTAATCTGCCTGTGACTACCAATTAAAGGTTGGTAGGATGGATGGATGGTTCCACCCAGCTCCTAGTCTAATTTCATAGAATTTATTTATTTTTTTTTAGCCCAGGTACTCTGGGAATTTTAGAGTCCATATAATTACCAAGTAATGCTTTTCCATCTGCTGCTCATTAACTCCATTTAAGTATCAGGCAGCAGGGCCTCTTAAAAAACTCACAAGTGTTTTGCCTCTAAGGCTGAATCAGGAAGTTTCTGTTCGAAAAGCCAAGCCTCATTTTGCCTCCGGCAAACAGAACTGATTCAAGAAAATATCACCACTAAGAAGCCATCTTTGACTCTATTCTCTTTTTGTCCTTTTGAACAGAAACATTAAATACATCATTTACAACCTTGTGCTTATACTGAGGGTCCTGTGAGACTTCAGGAACCAGCCATTTTACACCTTAAGCTGCACTCCAAAAGCCCACCATTGTAGCTCAAGCCCATGTACCTCATCAGGGTGCCTCTGTACCACAGCTCAAGTCAGAGACACAACTCAGAGGCTGCTTTGGGCTAGACCCAAATGGGCTAGACCATTTTTAAGCTTTCTATGGTTTTATGTGGGTATATTTGACCCACGTTGGGCTGCCATTGTAGTATGAGGTTTCTGTTCTGTACTTTTGGGCCCAACCTCAAGGTCTAGGCCCACAGACCCACAGACCCGCAGACCCACAGTCCCACAGAGACACACAGATTCTTTCAATAGTTTTTGGCTGATCGGCTTAAGGCCCAGGCATACAACTTGCTAGCTCTCTACCTTTCATCTAACCCATGACTCCTATCTTGTTCAGCCATGCAGCTGGGTACCTTTTCTGAGAACAGCATAGTTGTTCTCTGCTTCTTCCGGCTTCTCTCCAGCATTCTGCTCTGTGCTTCCTGTTCTCAGAGTTTTTAGTCTAGTAGCCCTGCCCACACTTCCTGCTGCCTTTGGCACATCAGCGCTTTTTATTAAACCAGTGGGTGGGACAATTATTTACCATGAAACAACACAATACCCCTACATACAACTATTGTCCCAAGACTCATGTTGTCTTCCACAAGAAAAACGACTTTAGGTAATAAATGGGAAGTCCCATGAAGCAGGAACCTTCAGATTGAATATAAAAAGCAACTGAAACCATATAAAAAGTTGTAATCTGGTAATCTGGGATAGGGACATGGCTCAGTATGAGCTGGAAGAATCCAGAGAAACTAGCCTATATTCTCAGCACTCTAGACATGGAGGTAGGATAGCCCACAAGCCTATCCAAACCAGCAAGTTCCAGCTTTAATGGGAGACCCTGACTCAAGAAAGGAGGCAGGGTAGAACAACTGATGAAGACACTTGACAGTGACCTTTGGCTTCACACCATATAAAAGTGGGGTATACCACCTGTCTGGGACTGCAGACAAGCAGATCCTGTGAACTTGATAGGCAGCCAGTCTAGCCAAAATATTAAGGTCCAGATTCAGGAAGAAACTGTTTCAAAAAAGAAAAGAAAAGGGTAGAGAATGATAGAAAATGGTATATAATGTTAACTTCTGGTTGCTGCAAACATGCACACAACTGTGTGTAACCACATATGTATGCACATTCATACACCATAGGGAAAAATAAATGGTTTTAATCTAGTAATTTTATATATGAAGATAGATGCTTTTGAAAATCTTTACTAAGATTATATCTACTAAAAATAAAGGTTTTAGCTGTTCTTGGCAGACTTCATAATCAAAACCAGATTAAGTGTTTTTTCCACTAAGCTCTTATTTGCAAGAGTTTAACTCAAATGTTTGTAGCAATAGAAATGTTGTCTTCTGAAATATATTCTTCCTGTTGTTATGATCAAGAAGTCCAGCTCAGGAAATTGATGAAAGCAATGCTGCCCTGTAAGTCTTGTTCAAGAACAGGCTTGTGTGTGCATACCTTTGCACCTGACAGGAGAACACATGTTCTCCTCTCAACTGGATTGTCATTTGTTCACTGCTGTATTCTTAGAATCTGACAGACACAGACTGTCCCCAACAACTGGTAGATGAAGGGGCTGGTTGGTGGATGGCTTTAAAGAAGCGTAAAATGTGTCTGTAGCAAAGATCTCTATTCTGTTGCTGTCATCATATATATGCTTGACATTTCTTTTTTCTTTAAGATTTATTTGTTATGTATAAAGTGTTCTGCTTACATGCCAGAAGAGGGCACCAGATAGAATTATGGATGGCTGTGAGCCACCATGTGTTTGCCGGGAATTGAACTCAGTTCCTCTGGAGGAGCAACCAATGCTTCCAAACGCTGAGCCATCTCTGCAGCCAGAAAACCTTACAGTAAAATCATATATTATCTTACAATAAGATCTTATAGCGTATGCTCATCTTTTCTTCTCAGTCTCTCTAGAATAAGTAGATAGATCAACAGTAGAGCAGTCAGCCTACCTGGCACACTGCACTTCTAACTAAGAAACATGACATACCATGCTCCTGAAGTCCGAACACTCAAGTAGCCTGAATAGCCATAGCTGGTGTGGGGATGAATCTGTACACTCCGTGTCTCTTTTAATGAGCTTCTTCCCTGAATAGAGACCCTGGTGGTGTGAGAGCTCAATGTCTAAATCTGAGGCAATGTGCCTCTCAATCACAGCTGATAGGTTTCCACTAGATCAGTGGTTGCCACATGCAACAAAACAGACACTGTTTTCTGAAACTGTCTTCAGAGTAGTTAACTACCATACTCTTTACCACCCCCTCCCATGGGCATTGTTGTCTTGTTGGGGGATGGCCAGATAAGGACAGCATATTTGGAATGGACCTCAGGTTGTCTGGACTTGAAACTAAAAGTCTGTTGTGTTGTTCATTGGTTGAGTGTCTTGAAATTGAAGCTTCAGCTTTCTAATTCTCTGGTCCTTGACCAGTAAGGTAAGGTGACTCAACTACACAACATCTAAAATGTCTTGAAGCTCCCAAACCTTCTCTTATCTCAGACAACATGACTGAATTTCTGACTGTAATGATAGACACAAGCATGGTTTCATGTATGCTACTCGCTAGTTCTGATCATGTTTCTAGTTTAGTTGTTATGTAATTTCAGAGTAAGGTTTTGGTCTAAGTTGTTAGAAAAGTTGATATTTCCTCATGTTCACTATTTCGGGAAGTAAGGCAACATATGATGAAAGTAGAGACCCCACTCTGAGAGAATGAAGACTATAGCTTTCAGGCACTTCCCACTCTGTCTGATATTAAGGGCCAAGAAGGAGCGAAAGAGCAAAACACATTAGAATTTGTTCTTGTTAAAAAAGCTCTACTGATAATCTTTCTACCCAGAGAAAATGATAAGAAAAAATGAGTATAACTTGTAATGTTTTCTTGTAAAATAATGTTATGATTTTATTAAAGGTTTCTCTTTGAAAAATGTTATGCATATATATTATGACAACAACATAATAAAGATCTTTGTAACAGACACATTTTACACTTCTTTGAAGTCATCTACCAACGAGCCCCTTCATCTACCAGTTGAGTTGTTGGAGACAGTCTGTGTCTGTCAAGTTCTAAGAATACAGCAGTGAAGAAATGGCAATCCAATTGGGAAAAGGGTCATGCCTGCATATTCTCCTACACAAATAGGTTGAACTGGTTGGGCATAGTGGCACATGCTTTAAATAGCAGAGCTTGGGAGGCAGAAACAGGCAGATCTCTGTGAGTTTGAGGCCAACCTAGACCACAAAGTGAATTTCAGAATAGTCGGTTCTATTATACAGAGAAACCCTGTCTCAAGAAAACAAAAATTGAACAAACAAAAATAAGTTGAATTCAAAATGGTATTACTTTTCAAAATAGCAGTCATAGATTAAATGTAAAATATGTATTGCTCTTAATTAAGAAGACAAACTTAATCTACTAAAAAATATTAACAGCAGTAGAGTAAAAACTAGTAAAGTTTAACTGTTAAGTAAATTTGACAAGTTTAAATTTTCATTTAAAATAAAGAAAACCAAGACAAGTTTCTTTTAACTCTTTGAATTTGAGAAATCTCTTTGCAAATAAAAATATTTGGGGCTGAAGTAATTACTTAGCTTTTAAAAGCACAAGTTGCTTGTGGTTGTTTAAAAGAAAGTAGGCTCATAGGAAGTAGCCCTATTAAGAGGTGTAATCTTGTGGGAATAGGTATGGCCTTGTTGCAGGAAGTGTGTCTTGGTTCACTTCCTGCTGCCTGCCAATCCGTATTGAAAACTTTCAGCTCTTTCTCCTGCACCATGTTTTCCTGCATGACTCTTTGCTTCCCACCATGACAAGAATGGACTAAACTCTGAAACAAGATGTTTTCCTCCATAGGAGTTGCCATGGTCATGATATGTCCCCACAAGAATAAAACCCTAAGACACTGCTGTTGTAGAGGACCAGAGTTGAGTTCCCAGTATTGCCTGTAGGTCAGGATCCAACACCCTCTCCTGAAGTCCACAGGCACCCATGTAAACATGCACATTCTATGTATATGGCACATGTAGGGTCATATACATAAATAATACAAATAAAATATGTTTAAAGCAAAATATATTCTCACTTATGAACCATGCATAATATAAGAGGAAGCAAGGTAAATAGTGATCGGGACACTTAGGCAGAAAGATTGGCATATATTTTAAATAAAATAAAATGAAGTGTCAGTTACATACTGTAGAGAACTACTAAAAAGTTCTGGCTGCTTTATGGATGTGTTCAATGTTTTGGGCTGTCTTTAAATGCCGAATTTAGATTAACCAATTTGCAAATGAAAATACTCATTGTTCATTTTGTAGCATATTTACCCTGCTATAAGGTTTAAAAAGTTAGTTTGTATAGATTATTAAGAGTAAATTTCAAGTGAAGAATTTATTTCTGTTAAAGACATGGAACATGTAAATTGAGACAATCTATCTCACCTCAATAAAAATGACTACAATAAAAATCATTAAAATATTAGTAAGGCTGTGGGTAAAAAGCACTTCCACACTGACAGGGAGAATGTTTACTAGTCAGTTTGGAGGCTCCAAAAAGTACTGATAACAGAACTTCTATATGGTCCAGATAAAACATCCCTTGCCATGTCCCCAAAGGAATCTGAACTGCTAAGACACACGTTCCCCCATGTTAATTACTGCACCCTTTGCCTGGTGTCCACCACTAGGTAAGTGGATAAACAAGTGTAGTGCATATACTCAATGGAGTTTTATTTGGTTGTAAAGAAGAACAAATTACAACACTGCGGGAAAATTGATGGAGCTAGAGATCATTGTGTTAGCTAAAGTAAGCCAGACTCATAAAGAGAAATATAGATGTTCCTTTCACTTGAAGAGTGTGAATATAAAAGCAGAATGGCAGCTATTTGTGGAATAGATGTGAGTTAGCAAGGGGAGATGGAGATAATATTGCTGATAGGAAGGAAGCAGAGGAAGTCTTGAGAAATGTATAAACAGTGAAAGGTAAACATGTGTTGTTGATGTGAGTACAGCTGTGACAGTGTCAGAGCCATGGAAATGGTGAAATCATCCCTTGGTCTGAGGATGACTGTTGACAATATGCAGGAAGTATCAACCGGAGTTTCTTCTTCTCAGGTGACTGCAGCCTGAAACTGCTCCCCATAGACACCACCACTACTTTAATCCATTTCCTTATTCCATTGTATACAGTAAACTTACTCATTAATTCAGATGTACAAAATAAATACACCAAGTTTCTGGGCTATTGCTGCTATGTCACCATCAGAGTGTGTACAGCCTACCCAATACCAAATTTCTGAGCTATGCAGTTTATGGCTGTGGACAAGCAAGGGTCACACATACACACAGAGACACACACACACAAACACACATACAAATGCATACACACACTCACACACAGAGAGACACATACACACACCCACACACAGAGAGACACACACTCACACAACACATACACACACATATACACACTCACACACAGAAACACATACACACATTCATGCAACACATACACACACACACAAATACATAGATACACTCACACACATACGCACACACCACATGTGCACAAAAAAAGGAAGGCAGGAAGGAAGGAAGGGGAAGAGAGAGAGAGAGGAAAGAAAGGATAAAGGAAGGAAAGAGGGAGGGAGGGAAGAAGGAAGGAAGGAAAAAGCAATGGCAATACTTAAAGGTAGCTTATCTTTGAGCCACGTTAAACAATTAGTCATTTTGATGACAATAAACTACGGATAAAAAATACCTGGGCCTCTATGACTATGGCATGCAATTTAAACATTCTGATTTATTTTCCTGACTGAAAATAAAATCACTAATACAAGATAACTCTTGGTTTCCAATTACTAAGGCTACAAAAAAATATCTTATTTCCTTATAGAAATCTTCCAATTGCTTGATTCAGCTGTTAACAGAAAATGATTCAGTAAGTCAGCAAGGTCTGGTGGTATCCCACAACTTGGTCTGATAAGCTCTAGAAACAATTATGCAGTCAGCTTAGCATTAATTTATGTTACTAAATATTTGAACTAGAAACTAAACTATCTGCCCATGAGGATTTCTGGTGTAACACCTATGATACAACTTTTCAAGACAATTTTAAACGATCCAGGCTAATGAACCAAATGCATTGCGGGAATGATTTCCAGGCACCAGTAAGCAGAATGCCTGCTGGGTTGTCTACTGCAGCATCCTTTCTTGGTGGATATAACAAGGATTGCTACTTGCCAAATGTGTGCTTAGCTCAGAAATGGAGGCAGGCAACTTGAATTCAAGATAAGTTCCAAAGGAAATATGCTAGCAAATATGCCATCAGCCATCTCTTTTGGGTTGGTTTTTGTTTTGTTTTGTTTTGGTTTTTGTTCTTTTGCTTTTGGTTTTTTTGAGACAAATGTTTTCTCTGTATTGTCTTAGCTGTCCTGGAACTCAATCTGTAGACCAGGCTGTGCTCAAACTTGATGTGGGGATGTCTTTCTGTATGCTGTGAATATCAATCTTTAAATAAAGGAGCTGTTTTGACCCTTGGTGAACACCATAGAAGAACTAGGTGGGGAATCAGAATATGTAGGAAAAGAAAGGTGGAGCCAGAGGCAGATAGAGCCAGATGCCCAAAGAAGAAACATGTAAGGAACACAGGTGAGCCATGGACCACGTGGCAGACAGATTAATGAAATGGGTTGAGTTTAGATGAAGGAGCTAGCTAGTAATGTGCCTGAGCCATAGGCCAAACAGCATGAAATTAATATAAGTGCCTGTGTGATTGGGGATTGCTGGTCCAAACAAGTGGTGGTGGGAGGGTCCAAACTGTGGAGACAGCAGGGCCAGAAACCTCATTGTAACACAAACTCACAGAGTTCTGCCTGTCTCCTTGGGATTAAAAGTATGCACTACCAACACCTGGCCCCTCTTTGTTCTTGAAGGAAGAAATTCTACTTAAAAATGGAGGATGCTCACCTCTGGAAGTTTTCTTCCCACTGAACTCCTGGGCTTCTATCAGAATTCCACCAAAAAACTTGACATACTTTTAAAAATTATGTATATTATTTATAGAAGGTGATAAGGCTTGTTAAGATATTTGACAAAAGCATATAATATGCACCATAGTTCCCTTGTATTAATTACTTGCTTCATTATTATTATAAAAAAACACAACAAAGCAAGTCAAAGAAGAGTATGTGCTGAGAACACGGCTCCATGCATAGCCTTTGCTGAGCAACTGTTAGGAACGGAATTTGGAGCTGCAGAAGGTCTGAGCAGTAGCATGTGTCTGTAATCTCAGTGTCCCATGAGAGGTGGAGACAGGAGAGTCCCTGGAAGCTTGCAGGCCAGCCAGATCAGGGCATACAGTGGCAAAACAGGAAGTCCAAGATGAACGGTGAGAAGGGATGCCTGAGGTTGTCCGATGACTTCCATGTGTGCCGCCCACATGAGCGAGTGTGCATGCACGCACAGTCAAAACTAAAATGGAAGACAGTCTACCCTGGTGCTTCAGAGCTTAGAATGCTTTAGATTCTTACAACAAATCTTAGTTTAATTATTAGCACCTGTATTGGTGGCTTACAACAGTTTTTAACTCCAGCTTCAAGGCATCTATCACTCTCTCCTGTGCACCCACATATGCATATCCATACTCACATGCAGATACATACTCATAAACACAGATAAAAATAAAATAAAACTCTTTTTCTTAGGGCAGAATTATGTCTAGGTTTGCTTTCTATTTATGGGATAAATACTATCACTAAAGCACCTTGGAGAGGGAAAGGGTTATGAGGGAGAGGAAACCTTCCCATGACCTGATCACAGCCCACCCTAGGTGAAACCACAACAAGAACTCAAGCGGGTCAGGACCCCAGAGGCAGATCTGGAGCAGAGGGTGAAGAAATGCTGTTTTCTAGCTTGCTTTTGGATTTCAGGAACTTAAGATGCCAGTCTTGGTGACACCCATACTTGGCCATCTCATTGGCCCATTGTTTTCTTCTTTGTTGTTGAATAAATATTTAGATATGTTTTATTCATTCAAATATGTGTTGGTTGCCACCTACCTGACTTTCATTTCCTGTTAAGATCATTACTAGGAAAGTTTGTAAGTGCTGAGTTTACGGTATGGAATGAATTATTATTTTAAGACTAACAAGTGTTTTTGGAATTTAAATATAATTCAAGTTGTGCTCTAATTTCAAATAAAATGAACTAATTTTTAATACCTAGAGATTTCTAACAATGATTAAAAACATCAAACAAAGGAAGCTATCAAACACTTTACTTTTTTAATATTATGTAAATTTTTAAAAGTTTTCTACTGCTATTACTATTTTCTGCTATTTATTACTATTTATTACTATTACTGCTAGATACTATTTTCTTCACTTAGAACTATTCTGTGCAAACATGAAATGGTGTCCAATAAAAACACTACATCTGATAGACATGTCCTATTATACAATAAAATATTCCATTATCCTTTACCATCTAATAAAGGACAGGAATGAGCTAAGTTTTGTTTTGTTTTGTTTCTTTCTAGGAGATAGAGCCTCAATGTTAACCAGGATGGCTTCAAACTCACCATTTAGCCAAGGATAGCCTTAAATTTCTCATCTTCCTGCCTCTACCAGCTAAACACTGAGATCACGGGCACACACCTCCATGCCCACTTTTTCTGTATTGTCGGGAAACGAGCCCAGAGCTTTGTTAGACCAGCCCTCTGCTGTGTATCTCCATCGCAGGTTCTTCTTAATTAAGCATACACTAAACTTGATGGATTTTTTTTTTAATTTGGTAAAATAAAGATGATTATCAAAGTGTCCCAACTATTTTGTTATTTATTGTTGTTGTTTTGAGATAGGCATCAATCTCCCTGTATAACTGAAAATAGTCTTGAAATTTTGGTCATTCTAACTCCACTCTCAAGGGCAGGCTCATTAGTTCCAATTAGTACAGTTATCAAGTAATATTGACTAGCAACTAAAATACTTGGTTTTTATAAATAGATTTAAAATTATTTAGTTAGTTATTAACTCCATGTACTTGTGTGGGTATGCAGACAAGCACATGCAGGAGTCAAAAGACCATTCATGGAAGTGATTTTTTTTTCTCCTCCTGCCATGGAGGCCCTGGGGATTGAACTGAGACTGTCATGTCTCTGTCCCTGCAAAGAGACACTTTAATACGCTTGCTTATGGTACAGCATATACGTGTTATCAATTTGTATATGTGCTGGTAAGAATTCTTCCCTACTCTTACTGATATACATTATGTACAGCTGTCCAATAGGTCTATCAGTATCAATGTACCCATTTACATATCTATCAAACTATTTTAAAAGTCCCCTTATCCATAGTAACGAAAATAAATTTATTAAGTAAGTGACTTTGTGGGTCAATATTTTGAGAGTAAACTAGAAAACATTTCATGCTATATGTATCCTGGTCTATCATTTTGAAATGATAGTTGATGTGAGGATATCTTTCTACACGCTGTGAAATAAAGGGACTGCCTTGGCCTGTGGCAGACATCTTATAAGTAGGTGGAGGAAACAAAACATAAAAAAATTAAAAACCAAAAGACAAAGTCAGACACAAATACAGTACAGCCACCCATAAAACAAAATATAGCAAAATAAATAAGCCATGAACCAATAACAAGATTAATAAAAATAAGTTACATTAAAGTAAAAAATTAACAACATGCCTAAGACATAGGTCAAAACATAAAATTAATATAGTCGTCTATACATTTCTTTAAAACTAGATTGCTAGTCCAGATAAACAGCAGCAAACAAACCCAAACTATAAAACTAATCCAAGCCAAAATAAAACAAAATAAAATAAAATAACCTCAGCCCTCATACTATAGATGGCGCCCCATGTTGGGCACCAGATATTGGGAGATATTTACAAGCAATATATTATATAAAGGATTAGTACTTATTGAAGGGTATATAAGCACTCCTGATATAAATTGAGCCTTAAGACAACTTTTGGAGAGTGGAGCTGCCTCATGTTGGATGGCTGATCTGCTCCCCAAGAATGGAGGAACCAAACAGGAAGGAAGGTCAGTGTCCTGGGGTCTCAATGGGATTTGGCCATGCCCCATTCAGGACCCTGGTACTCCAGAGAAACGCCTCTGAGCTTCCCCAAATAATACCCGAATCCCACTACAGATAGTTACTAAGGTGGTGATATACTCTGCACATTTTATCAACCTGAGCTAACTGTTCAAGAAAGGCCTAAAGTGTAGACAGCAGTTCAGATACAACATTTTCTTTTAAAGACAATAACTAAAGCAGAGCCTTTCTGCTGACTTTTCAGTTTTACTTCACTGGAAGAGATTGTACCCTAGACCTTTCCAACTGGCTACTGACATCTCTCTCATTAGCATAAATACCACATAGTGAGTGCATCACCAGTGTAACACGGCAGAATATGAGCTGGCAAATTGAATATAAACATGAAAAATAGATCCAATTCTTGGTTCAGTGAAGAGAGCTGGAAGTCTTGTTTGTGACCTTACTTTAGTCCACGCTCTGTGTCCTAAGAAATCAGAATTTCCTCTTGCTTTACCTTCACTGAGACCTTCACTCAGTGTTGGATTAGTAAAAGGTGAGGTCTTCCTGGGTCTGAAAGGCCATTGTTAGGGTGAGTTCCTGTAATTCAGTAAAGAAGACGGTATGAAATGACACATTTTGGTGTAGTAAAATAATTGTGGATGTCCCATGAAGTGATATAATACATTGTAAAACAGTTTAGATCAGGAAGAGAAATCAATGGTAGACTGGCATTTGCTTATTGCTAATACGACGGTTAACATTATGTCATTATGTAGTCTGGAGTGTTCCCTTGTCTCTGTTTAGACTGTGACAGCATTTTGTATGCTAATATAATGCCAGCCCAGCACTAAGGACTAAGGAGTCCTCACCCACGGCTAGGGCAGAGCAGCCTCTCAGGTTTTCTGTTGTAGAGCAGGGACCAATCATCAGCTTGATTAGCATCAGTCATTTAAGTACATGATTCCATCCAAGTTGTCATTACCTTGCCCAACAGTGAATGAAACCGAGGAAACCAGAAGAACAGCTTGGAAATTTTCTTTTCTTTTTGTGATTTGGGGCCAAGTAAGAGTGTTCAAAGTTCCCTGAGGTAGATGCTATGCTTCTTACTCTTTTCCTCTCAGACTTATCTGCACATGGATATAACCCGGAGAACTTTAAAACCTGAGTTCCACCTAGAACTTCTAAAGGAACCCTGATGGCAGCCTTTCAATGCCCACTCCCAACCGAAGACCGATAATCTGATGTACTCCTCGCAACCTACCCATCCCCCTTCCCCCTCCCCTCTTTTAATGTAAATAATTCTATCAAAGTTTGAACGTGACTTATGGGGAAAAGCTGTTTTCTGAACATGGGGACTCAGCACTTTCTAAGTCCTAATTTTGATTCCCAACAGCAACAAATAGATCCAGTTACACATAACTTTATTTTACAATGTTTGCCAGCGTGTACCTTTTTATACATGTTAGAAGCAAGGACAATAACATTTAGCCATGTTTATATTTATTAAAAAGAAACCAATGTCATTAAAGGTTAATCTGACCTCTGACTGTGTGGACTAAGCAATGATATGTTACATATTTCAGCTTTAGAGACCCATGTTACTGACAAAGTTTATGATGATACAGGGAATATATAAGTAGACTAAAATACTTACTTTACATATCTACAACATCTATTTTCATATTTCTAGACAAACTACAACTCATTGGAAAATATTTAGGTACATGAAAAAAGCTTCAAAACATAAAAAAATTAACATTTTGAAAAAAATCACATGTGAAAGCTCATTAAATAAGAACATTGAAAAATAAATAATCAGCTTTGCTTACTAGCTGTTGCCATGCATTGCTGGCATTCCATTCCAAGCGAGGTCAACATGCAGGGTATAATTTCACACTCAGACTGTAAAAGGCTACAGGGCTTATTTTTGAAGTGAAATGTCAAAAGATTTGCCTCTTTCAAAAGAAGCTAACCCTGGCTGCCAAACTATTCCCATGAAAATTACTGAAAAGCCCCGTTCTAAAATGTTTTATGAGGGTATATTTTTGATGAACTTTTGTTGTTTGGAGAGGTTTTATTTGGGAAATGCAACGGTGGGCTGGGGAATGGCGTGTTTTAAACTGTAAACTGATGGTGTTTAAACAGTATCAGGTGCTTTTTAAGAATGGAAATGCACACTGTACTCATTACATCTTGAGAAACTTGTAAAGGAAAAGCTAGTCCGGGAGAAGGTCCCAGAAACGGACAGCCTGCTGGGCCTCATCAAAGCAGAGAGCATATACTTTCAAGTGAGAAAAGAGCAAGGGCAGGCTCACGTCTTCCAAACCATCAAATCTGGGTAGCAGATGCTTTCTAGTCAGTCCAGTTCTAGCTCAGACTGTGCTTGCTGGCCTTGCTGGCTCTCTTCCGCTCTCTGTGGTGCTGGGAGGGTTTGGCGGGCGACAGGCTTTCGAAGTTGTGACTGGACTCGTTGTGCTGGCGGGTGTAGCGCTTGCACTTGCAGGCCGTGACCACAGTGACTTTGTAGGTGCGTGTGCTGCCATCCTGGCACTGCAGCTGGATTCTCTGGGTGCGCGTCTTGTCATTGACACACCGCCACTCCTGGGAGCTTCGTCGGCTCCAGTATTTGGTTCCATAGCCTCCTCCAATCCAGTTGGGAAGCACCGGCAGGGGCAGGCACTCGCCGGCGCACACCAGCTCCTTCAGAGGGCTGATGCTGGTGCACTGGCCGTCCGAAATGTATTTGGTGGACCGCAGTTCCCGGCAGCCCACTTGAACTCGACCTATAGGAAACAGGACAGAACTGCATCAGACACAGAGAGCAACTTAGGGTTTTGCTCTTGTTTTAAGTAGTTTGCAGGGACAAAAAAAAAAAAAAAAAAAAAAGAATAATAATTCAAATTGCAGGTCACTGCCAAAGAAGTAACTATGTATTTTATTTTTACAATGCAAGTCTGTGGGCGGGTTGGAAGACACGTTCCTCAAAATGACCAGGATACGCACAGTCTGTAACTGTTTTGGAGGAAACAGGGGGAGGAGAGATTCACTCTTTTTCATGTGTTTCATTAACTGATTGTTTACTGAAGTATTTAAAAGTCACATTCTCTTAGTCTCATTCCCAATAAGGGCTGCTTCCACTGCTGTAAATATTCATTCTTCAAAGAGTACGCTTTAATGTTCTCGTTCTCATGGGTCATATTGGTTAATGTCTGCAAGTGCTTTTAATTACGTTTTTCAAAAATCTCTTGAGAAAATGTGGAAAGTATTTAAATATTGTGTACACTGCATATGCATGCTGTAATATTTTATTTTAATTATAGAATTCAGCTGCACAGTCACACATGCATATGGGTACAACCATTGACATTTTGCATATCAAACTTAATAACTATGTTCTAACATAAATTCCCAAGCTATGTTTTAAAAATACAAACAATAAAATGTTTGAAATGCAAAATGCCACCACAACTCAATATTTAAGGAGTATAAAGTCCCTAAATTAGGAACGTATGGTTGCCATAACAACTTGGCTACATTTCCAAGAAATTTTATGGCAGAAAAATACCTAACATGTCTGATTTCCAGCTGCACAAGGAGGCAGAGCGTCCATTTCCTGAGTATGAGGCACGGACAACCCTTGTTCTCCTATGTTGCATTGGGTAAGTATGCTCTCTAATTGGCTATTTCTGGTAATGTGCCTCGTATAATTAAAACAAAAATTAATCTTAAAGCATTCGAAGTTTTCCTTCTTGTTCCTTTATTATCTATATAAGAATTATTTATGAAAAACAAAAAAAGAAGGCTTACTTATTAACCAGGAAAGAGGCTTAAAAACATAGGCCAATGAGCTGTTCAAACCAAAACTAATAAATACTGTTGAAATTGTTCTTCTGGCTCCTGAAAATGCTCTCAAAGTGGGCAGTGAGTCAGGCAGGAGTTTTGCTCTATTTCTGAACTCCAGAATGTCTGAGTTAAGGCTCATAGCCTAAGGGAAGTATGTAGCTGTGAAACTTGTGAATGTGTATAGCTGCGTACAGAGCTACAGCTGGGGATTTGAGATGAAAGGGTTAACAGTTTGGCTGGACACTGAGTTGGGCTTTGCCTGCTTCTGACTCCAGCTCACCTTCCTGCAGCTGCCTTAGGAATGCACCTGGAAACAGCCAGCAGTGATTCTGACTTGCCTGGCTTTTGTTCCTGGATGTATAAGATTGGGCACTTTTGTGGTGACTTTTTTTCTCACTGACAATGAATACTCACCACACTGCTCAGTAACCCAATACAGATCAGACACTTCCTGCACCCTGAAATCGACTATCTCCATGCAATTAAAACACTTGGGCTTTCTTGGAGAGACATTATCTGTCATATTTTCTTTGACTTTGCAAAAGTCAAAGGCTCTTTTTGTAGTTGAGTGAACTTTAAGGAGGAGGGACAAGTGTTTGTGTACGATTTCTTTCGCACTGTGCCTCTGCCATTTTCAAGTTGACTAAGGTGAACTCTTCTAAAGGAGGAGAGTAAAGCAAAAGTTAGGGGAAGAAATTTGCATACCTCTAACTAGTAGCCACTTGGCATGTCAATTAAGCAAACAGAAAAGGGCAAGGAAACACTGGCTGTGCTAAACATTAGATCACTATTATTTAAAAGCCCCTGTTACAAACATGCACTCAGTCCTTCACAGAAGCACAATTACCTCAGTTTGGCCTGTGGAATAAAGAATTTTAGAAAAACAGGGTTCTCTAGCATTTTGCAGTATAGACCTCTTTTACAGTGACCATCATCAAACTTTTAGACTTCTCCGAACTAGACATGTTTGAGACATCTGTATGAGCAATTTTGAGTTGCCTGAAAGCTTCCTTTCATCCTTTGTGATTCCCTATACATAGTTCTAGTTACCATTAGTCACTTCACCAAATCTATATACATGTTCTGAAATTAACACTGTCAGACAGCGTGACCTTAAACTGAGCAGAACACCACTCTAAAGAATTGTCCTTTAGCAGAGTTTTAAGGAAACACCAACTTAATTCATAGATACATTTTTCCCTGGATATTGAGCAAACCACATCTGTGCTTGCATTATCAAGCCACCGTTTTAATTCTATTAACTCTAAAATCACTAGACAGGAAAGAACGCCAGCCTATTCATGCAGCAGACTGTTCTCAGGTTGCTTTGCAAAATATCTGTGGTTCATGGTAGTATACAATAAAACCATCCTACAGGAATGGGAACTGATGCTCCCCAAAAGAAAAAAAAAGAGTCTATACAAATAAAGCACACTTACTGTTGCGATCCAGTCCAGTGCTACTGAAATGCCTGCCTCCATTTCTGGCTTGATTCAACGTGCTGTTGCTGCCAGGGTGTGCAGGAACAGGTTTCACCACATGGGAATAAAGGATTTCTGTGGCATCATTTTTAAAAGCCAAACAGTTTTTCATTAGGATGCATATCAGGGGAATGAGACAGAGATGAACAGCAGGAGGAAGCATGGTGAGTGGAGGGTTTGCTTGGCTGAGGAGCCGCTTAATTCTTTCCCCCTGCTTCTGCACTATTGACTGTGGAATTCCTCTCCAAGGTTCCCTTTATATATCCACAGAGGCTTGGCATTCATTCAGGTGTAAAGTTGTGTAGAGCTTCAGAGTGAAAACACAGAGAAGGGGTGGGATCCCTACATGACCCTGCAAAAAAAAAAAAAAAAAAAAAAAAAAATTACCAATGGAGAAGAAGGCTGCAGAAGGGGAGGAGCTTGCTACACAAATTGCCTGAGACTTCAGAGCTGGGCTTTACTGGTCTGCAAGCTGAAGCAGGCAAGGCACAGCTCTGTCATAACTGCCACACGCCTCAGCCATGTCCTCTGGAGCCTAGCTCATGTTCAACTTTAAAGGAAGGGGAAATATGTTGCTGTTTGCATGAAGAGACTGTGTTTATTTTATTTTATATTTTTCAATTTTGTTCTATATTCCCCCTCAGATTTCAGAAGATATGGGGCCCGGAAGAACTTCTTCCCAAAGTTGGAAGAATCCATGTGAGTTTTCAGTAGTGTTGGACTTGCATAAAGTATTTATTTAGTTAAATATGTTTTGTCTCTCAAGAAAAAAATCCTTTTTTTCCTCCCTTTTCCTGTAAAGGCACGGAGCTAAAAGCTGCCCTCTGGACACACTTAAACAATGCTGCTTTGATCTGCATGAACTACAGTACTACTAGGTAAATTATTGCCAGGGGTTCTGTGTAGAGGATAATGAGCAGAACTCTGTTTGAATTAAAGTAGCTAATATCAATTTTCAGCTTGAAATGTGCCAAGAAGCTTTAGCATTCAGTGTATCGCTTACACACACACAAAAAAAAATTCATTTCCTACTTATTATAGGTCACCAATTCAAGTATTTCTATTCCACTCATACTGCAGATCCAAATTGTATTTGTCAAACATTTTTTCGCCACTCCCTTGAGTCTAGGACCAAGCAAGAAGTGCTATTTCTGTCCGGGCTACTTTTCCCACCTGACACAAATGTTCCATTATGAGGCTTCTGATGTTTAACTTGGAGAACATATGGCTCCAGTAAGATGACTCAGCAGGTTAGGGCATTTACTACCAACCTTGACAACCCTGAGTGCACTCTCTGGATCCCACATAGTGGAAGCAGAGTGGACTCTGGGAATTTCTCCTCTAGTCTTCACATGTGTGCTATGATGTAAGTATGCATGTACAAAATAAATTATTAAAAAGAATTTAATAAGTCATCTGACTTATTAAAAATTTTGTTTGGAAAGGTATGTATTTCAAGTTGCCTTTTCAATTATAAATCTGCTTTAGTCATTAGTGTGGCTATTAGAAAGATGTCAGTATTTTGTATCTCTCATATTTATGTTTTTATCCATTATAGCTACTATTCACCTTTCGTTCTTTCTTAACTGTATATCAACAGTGGCACCTACTGACATTTTAGAACAAGCAATTGCTTATTGCGTAGGCACTGCCCTATATTTTTAGTGTAATCCTTGGCTTCTACCCAGTAGATGCCAGGAGCACCTCCAGTTATAAGAAAAATAATTATGCTACTGCCAAGCTTCTCCCAGAAAGTAAAACCATCCCTGGTTAAGAACTATCAATTTTCTATCCATTTATCCCTATAAAAACAAAATAAATTTAAGAACAGAAGTCTAAGTCTTAAACAAGAGGGGAATGTTGGGTTTTTTTCTCCCCCACCCACCCCAGGAGAAACCTGTGATTTTATTTTAAAAAGGATACTGCTGACTGCTTATCCTTTATCCATAGATGAAATTATATGGTGTCTGGAATAAGTGTCAAAATAATATATGGGGAGTAATTAGGAATGTGGTTGGAAAATTCATATGGGTTGAGGGCTGTTAGAATGTGATGGTGAGTATTCTATTTACTCTTCTATGTGCTCAAAATTCTATAAAATAAAATAAAAAAATAAAGATCAGAGCCAAACAATCAACTTAATGTTTGACCATTAGCTCAATTTCCTATTGCTGTGTGTTGTGATTTATTATAAAACTCTCCCTGGAATCTAAAAAGATCAGATTATTTTGCTCAAGAAAGGTTATAGATCGAACATTCTTCTGAAATAGTTTGAATTCTTGTCCTACATTGAGGGATGTCATGTGTCATGTTAATTACATAATGTTCATATTAACGGTTGATGCAATGCCTACAGGAAGCAGCACTCAGAATAGCCCAGTCCTTTCCCAGCATACGCTTTTGTGTATCAGAAGCAGAAGGTAGTTTAGCTTTAATTTAATTATCAGGTTGGATTATAGATTGAACAAACTAATATAAATTTTAAATCTGCTTAGCCATGTATTTCCGTATACTCCACTTAAGATATCGTCTCCGGAAGCAGCCAAATGAGGAAGGAAGCAGTGTGGGTGAGGAAGGAAATGCAAAGTTAGTCTAGGAAACTAATCTGGTAAAACAAAAACATTCATAAATTTAAATATTTAATGGGTATTTAATAATCACAGTAACTTCCTTTATTAAGAATGACTATAATCAGGGCACTGGGGAAGGATTATAGATACAAATGTTAAACAGCACCCCTGACTCTCCCTCCTCCTTAGGCCCTTCCACCATCTCTTCTCCCTTTTTCTTGGAATGGCCTCTTCTTCCTTGATTAATACCTATTTTTCTTAAAGTCCTCATTGGGTAGATGCCTTGCCCTGAGCCCTTCATATCTGGATCCAGCCTTACACTTGCTGTTCCCAAACAGCAAATCAATAAGCCTCATGAGCAAAGAATAATTTTTTTAATTTTGTGAGTATTATGGATTATGGAAAGAATTTAAATATTCAAACTACATTTAAAAAAAATCTTCAACATGTAAAAAAGATTGGTAGCAGCCAATATGGATCATGATGCATTTTTCCTCATGATAATCCCACCTTTGTATCAATATTCCTTGCCTACGTATAGGATGAAACTAACAGGCTAACTTTCAATGAATATAATATGAGGGCATGATGACATACAAGGTTACATTTTTGAAAGATGGCAATTTCTGCCTTGTTCACCTGCTCTGGGTCACTCACATATATGCCCTAGTGAAAGCCAGCCATTATGTAAGTTCTCAGGCTACAGCCTGGGAACTGAGATTCTCACATCATTGTCCCAGAATTCTCCCAGTTACCATATGGGTGCTTTAGGAGCAACTCCTTACAGGTGTTCCTTTATATGAGGTAGCAGCCCTGGCTCATACCCCAAATGCAGACTCGACTCGTAAAAATTGTTGAACTAACATCCACAGAGATAAGAGCTATTTGTTGTTGTAACTAATTGAGGGCAAGGTAATCTGTAAAATACTGTGTGTAGAAGTAACTGTGTGGTCAGTAAGTCACTTTGTAAATCATGCCAGTGTCTTGGCAGCATCATATTTGGAATCATAAAACAAGGCAAATACAGTTTTCAGTAGGTGAGCTTTGGGGCTTGGCTTCTATTCCATAGCTGACTCTAGTATCATTCAACTAGTCATGGCTGAATGATAAAATTAGACTTTCTGCTATTGATGTAATAGTCAAAATGTACCATAATATTTTTAATGTTCTAATAATATTGTCCATCATGTGATTCCTAGATCTACAATCAAAATTTGATGTCAACTATATCTTTTGAAGATCACAAATAATGTCATTTTCAATTATATAATTGGGTAATACTTCATTCCATAAAGTAGACTGTGTTCTTGCCTTGAAGGCTTATTTCTGCAATTTAAACTTAGACATGCTATCTTTTCTACAAAATTCAGTGTCTCCATCTGTGCACATCACCAGACAGACTTACTATAGAGAGAAAGGGGTAAGTCCCCAGCTAAAAGGTCACACAAAATCAATCAAACACAGAAAAAAAAATCCTTTGAATATGATTCTAAAGGTGACAATTTCACTATAGTGTTACATTATAAACATGACTTAAAGATTGGAGAAGTCCCAGATAAGCACCATTTATCCCATGTAAGATAAAAACCCCAGGAGAAGGGGGGGGGGGGAATGGTCTGCCACAGCGAAATAGGTCAACGGAGCCTGAACACTTCTTTTTTCAACTTTGGCAAAGAAATAATTGAAGTTAATATATACAGAAATAGTCATGGTATTCAATATGATCAACGTCTGATATTTCATGATCTTAATTATTTTCAGATGCTTACAGTTAATAGAAAGAATTTGTTCGTCCAAAAAGTGAAGAACACTTATACATTTGGGTGTGGGGGAGCTGTATAAATACAGGCCTGTCATTCATTTAAAAAGGGAACAGACTTGCTGTGGGCCCTGCATTGATCAATCAGATAAGAGTTCTGTTCCTGCTTGCTTACCTCCCTAAGGGTTCCCGTTTGACATTTGTTCATTTTACCTCAACTTATTTTGTTATTGAGGTTTGGCCTTGCAGTTGTCCAGGTTGGACTACACAATTTGCTATCTCCCTTCTTCAGCATTTACAGCCACCAAATCTGTCACTCTGCCTCAAAAGCAGTACCAGGCATGCAACCACTTCACTGAAAGAAATGCCTTTAACCTAATTTTCATGTACAATTTTCTCTCTGCCTATCTGTGTCTAGAGGGTTGACCCCTCCCCAGTGAGAAACACAGCAGTGCTCAGAGATAAAAGGAACACTCCTTCATGCGTGCTACCAAAACCTCTGCTGATGGAAACCAAGCAGTGACATCGCCTCACTACCTCTAAGGAAACCCAGCAATGACATCACCTCATAAGCTCTTTAGTCACTTTTTTTTTTTTTTTTAACTTTTAATTTCTTTAGATTCTCTAGGGTTTGGTTTGGAGGATTTTTCTTTTCCCTACTTTTAATGTGCCTAATGGGGATAATTTAGATGACTGCCATTTTGAATGACTAAAACATTCAAATTGAAATTTCCAAATCCAACATACTTATTGCCAGCCAGAGTTTTGCAAAGTCTTCACCACTGACATTGTGGCTGATGAGCTCTTTCCTAGTAGACAAGGGAGATCATCTGTGTATTATAGAAGAAACTCTAAGTTCTACCAACTAGAAACTCCCCCACCAAGCCTCACATACAAACTCTAGAGCAGAGGTTAGGTGAGCAAGGGTTCAGCTTTCATATAATTGCACATACCAGGTGTAGGTATTTGTGCAGCCCAGTGCAGCCCAGATGGAAAGAGGTATTCAGGCAGTTGGGAGCCAATGAACACCACAGGCCACAGAAAGCCTAGGTGGCATCTTGCAGCCCTGGATCAGGGAAAGGTTTCCCAATGTTAACAGCTCTGCTTGGGCAAGGGCAAGGGAGGGCCTCCAGGACATAGTTGCTGCAGTGGCGGGCCTAAGGCTTTGCTTTTGCTTCTGCTCTCCGTTCAGGAAATGTAACTAACCACTCAGTCCAGCCAGGGAAGGTTCCCTGGGTGACCAGACCTCAGCTGTTCTCTGTCCAGGCCCCAGGTGGTCTCAGACAGCAGAGAAAGGACTGTGGGCTTAGGACTTAAAAGGGCTTCTTGGGGGGCAGGACTTTCTAGGGAGACTTTCAGGGTGAGGATTGGTCAGATTTTTTTTTCTTTTTTCACCCTGATTTGGGTTTGGGTTTCAGGGCCAAAATGTTTCTTTCACTGGCTATTTTAGGCCTTTGGCTTCTAATTTCAGGACCAGGGCACATTTCTTTCACTGGCTCTGATTCTAGGGCCAAAGTGTGTTTCTTTGGTGCTGGTTTCAGGGTCAGAGCACATTTCTTTTTGGTTCTGGGTTCATGGATAAACTGTTTCTTTTACTGGCTCAGGTCTTAATCCAGGATGTGTTTCTTTCACTAGCTCTGAGTTCAGGGCTAGGGTAGGTTTCTTTTACTGACTCTGATTTCAGAGTCAGGGTGAGTTTTCTTTAATTGACTCTGGTTTCAGAGCCAGGGAGGCCACCTTTACCTACACCAGGGGAAGTAGTAAGCAAATTGTCCATTTTCTTGTCATTCTGTTTACCTTATGCAATAGGAATTAGTATCTTCATCTAGTGCACCTGGACTCTACACAGATCCTACTGTACTTAAAGTAAATTTGATCAAGGTTGACTGAGCAATAAATATTCTACCCAAGTGAATATTGAGAGAAGAAAGAAGTTTTGCTCCTAACAGAAATCCTAAAACAGTATTTCACTTGAAAGCTTGCTAGAAATGCAATTCCTGGCATTAACCAGAATACCAAATGGCAGAACCCAGGAAACTGTGTTACCAGCTTTCCAAATAATGATGCTTTTACATGTAGATGTTACAGATGTGTTGTTTAATAGCACACACGTGCTTCCAGGCTTAACTGTGCCTATGCTCCAGGTCTTTCTACCTTCCAGTCAGACAGAAGTCAGAAACCCCAACTCTTTTTCCTGTGCTGTACTTATCTTGCCTCAATCCTAGAAGGACCTAGGTTCTCTAGTGACCGACTAATGATCCATGTCACAGAAGTGAATATTCAGAACCCTGATACCCTGATAGTATTACCTACAGTGATGGGACTCCACATTAGTAAGTACATTTGACATCAGTATCAGGTTTCTGGAAAATCTAAGTTCACCCAGATTTAGATAAAATGCTTTGATCACCAGATTTTGGTTATTTTCCACAGGATTAAGTGCATCCCACAACCAAAGTATACTCCCAGGCCTGGCATCACCCAGCATTGCTCCAGGAGTAAGAAAGCTTCACAGCAAGACTAAGTTGGTATGACCTCACATCACCAGTAGAAACTTAAGCTTAAAGCTAGCACAGTTTGAATGATCTCAAATACAAGAAAATAATAAAACAGAATTTTGTAGAGGATTTAATGCAACAAAATCACATTCTTTTCAGAAAACAAATTTGTGTCATAACTTTCTAATTTTAAATATAATATTTTTCAATGAAATAATTTCCCCCCACTCATATATAGATAAAGCCCATGAAGTAGGGTGCATTTACACAATGGAGCATTACTCAGCAGTTAAAAAAAAAAAAAAGACAGGTAGGTACTCACTCATGAATGAATTTTAGATGTAAAGCACAAGATAACCAGGCTATAATCCACAGCCTCTGAGCATCTAGGTTAACAGGAGAGACAACCATAGATCCCCCTTGGAAAGGGAAATACATATCACCTGAGTAAATTGGGGTCATACGGGGTGGGAACAAGGGGAAGTGGAAGAGATCATGAAAGAATAAAATGGTTGGATGGGGAGAAACAGAGAGAGACAACAAAGAAATAGGTATCTACACAGAGGACGTCATTGTGGGGTTGGAAAGAAGCCTGGTGACAAGGAAACACCCAAGAATCCCCAGGATGACCCTGACTAGGACACCAAGCTATAGGGGAGAGGGTGTCTAAACTGACCTTCACCTATAATTAAATGAATGACCACCCTAATTGCCATTAAAGAACCTTCATCCAGTAACTGATGGAGGCAGTAGCAGAGATCCAAAGCTAAGCACCAGGTCGAGCTCCCGGTCCAGCTGAAGAGAGGGAGAAGAGAATATGAGCAAAGAGATCAGGATCAGGAGAAGGAGACCAACAGACATGGCTGACCTGAGATATTAGGAGCTCACTGACTCTGACATGACAGCTCAGGAACCTCCATGGAAAGGAACTAAACCCTCTGAATGTAAATGACATTTGAACAGTGTAAGCTGTTTGTGTGGAGCCTCTTGCAGTAGGAGCAGAGTTTATTCCTGGTGCAACTTCTTGGAACTCATTCCCTCCAGAGAGACAACTAACTCAGCCTTGGTACTGAACGGGGGAAACTCAGTCCTACCTCACCTGGATTTGCCAGACTGAAGAGACTCACTTGGGAGTCCTTGCCCTCCCTGGGGAATGGATGAGGGGATGGGGTGGGGATGCTGAGGGAGGACTGGGAGGAGGGGAAGGAGGGGGAGCAGTGGTGGGTATGGGCAAAGAACTTTTAAAACAATTATTTAAATCTTATGATGGACACTTGAACATCTCTTCAAGAAATCAGTTATTCCATTAACTTACATCAAAAAACCCATCTCGTTAGCCAGCTACCCCACCCCATTCCTGTCCATTTCTTACTGTGTTTTATCCTCAACAGGAATTCTTAAATTTACGTTCTATTTAATGCTTCGTTCCATGCTTTTGCAAATACTGTTTTTCATGTCAGGAACACCTTTCCTTCATCTAAATTACCATTTTATAATAAAAAGTCTGTCTCTTGATCTTTCATTGTGTATATGCATATATATTGATAATATAAATATATAATATATTGCATATGTCTATATAATATATGTTATATTTATAATATGTGTATTATATATATATATATTATCAGTAAAACAATGAGATGAAAGACAAAGAAAAATGGGAGCAAATGCAAGCTTTTTAAAACAGGGACATACGGATTTTTGAAAGTTTTGTTCTATAATTATATACAGATTTTTATTTTAATATAAATAAGGTTGATGTGGGAATGCCTTCCTGTATGCTGTGAATATCAATCTTTAAATAAAGGAGCTGTTTTGGGCCATGACAGGCACCATAGAAGAAGTAGGAGGAGAAATCAGAGCATAGGTAAGAGAAGCAGGGCACAGTCAGACAGATGGAGCCAGAAGCCCAAGGAGCAACATGTAAGGAGCACAGGTGAGCCACGGGCCATGTGGCAGACAGATGAATAGAAACGGGTTGATTTAAGATATAAGAGCTAGCTAGCAATGTGCCTGAGCCATAGGCCAAACAGCATGAAGTTAATAAGTGTCTGAGTCATTTCTGGGGGCCTGAGCAGCAGTGGCTAGTGGCTAAGGGGTCTGGCATAGCAGGGTCTGGGCCTCTGGCCGCCCGGGACTAAGAAACCCCCACTGCAACATAAGGTTGAGTGATCGGCATGTCTGCCCCTACATAAAACAAACCACATTTATCAATAAAATATACAATTAAAAATGAAGCATTAAAATAAAGGAAAAATGTAGACTTTGGCATAGACCAATGACTTAATTTCTGAATCTTAAAAAGTAATGCTACTGTAAATATTCAAATTTTCTAAAGAAATATTGATTTTACTACCAAACTGGCAATAAAAAATTGGCAAGATTACTTAATACCTAAGTTTACTTTAAAATTTTTGAAGAAATACAAAAGAGATTTTAATCATAGGAAAGAGATTCACATAGATCCTTCTTCTAAAATACTGATGTTATGTGCTAGAAGGATGGCGCAGGTGTTAAAGCATGTGTGGCTCTTGTGGAAGGCCTGGGTTTAGCTCTCAGGACCCACATAGTGGCTCACAACCATCCAGGAGATCTGACTTCCTCCTCTGATCGCCCAGGCATGTAAGCCAAACACAAAACATCAAGCAGTATACCTTCCAATATTAAAACTCTGAAGTCACAAAATTTCTTTAAAAATAATACATGTATATTCCAAAAAATGCAAATGATCCATTAAGTAGAAGGATAAAGCTCATCTTTTTACATCCTTCTTCCAATTCATTCTTCAAAGAAAATCACAGCTATGGATTAATATGCTGATTGCCAGCATTTCTGCATTTACAAGCATGTACTTTTTTTCCTACACATTATATTATTTTTTCTCAAAGTGTACCTTGAACATTTTCTCATATCAGAAGATTTATGTTTACTTCATTTTATTATTATTTTTTGTATGGATGTGATAATACTTATTGATAGAGTTCTTTACTATTGGATATTCAGAACTTCTCATTCATAAATCTAACAGAACATTCACTTTAATCCACTATGTTTTTATTCCCTGGGTTTTTATATTCTCTCATTCTAGTTACTGGATAATGGAAAGGTTGGGGATATTTTTAAAGGGGAGGGGTTAGGTATGTGCGCTTGATAAAAGACAGGGCCAACCTGATCCCTGGCTTTGCCCCAGACAAGTGCTGTGGTGGGTTGAATTTGAAATGTTCCCACGAGCTCATGTTTTGAACATTTGGTCTCCAGCTTGAGCTAGCATTTGAAGGCTGTGTGACTTTCAGGAGGTGAGGTCTGTCTGTCAGAAATAGGTCAACAGAGGCAAGCAAGCCTTTGGTGCTGTTCTCGTCACAGATTCTCGTTTGTGCTTCTGTGCTTCAGGATCTAGGAGATGGAAGAGCTGCTGGCCCACCCTTTCTCTCCAAACAGAAACTGTTGTAGAATATATTTTAAGTTACATTACTTTTGTTTATGCTGTACTTGTTTGACTCTGTGAAGCTGTGTTACTTGACCTGTCTAAAACACCTGACTCGCATAATAAAGAACTGAATGGCAAAGCAGGAAAGAGACAGCCCCAGGTAGATAGAACTTGAGGAGGATGTAGCTAGCCAGGCCATCTGCATCATGACTGCCCCTGCCCAAAACCTAGAACCCGATGCAATAAGGTGCAATAAGGGATTTAATTTGGAAAGAATTGCAGATCACAGCTGGCTGAGGCACAGGCTCCTTTAAACTCAAGGCAGGGTGTTCTTCAGCCTTGCCAGTAAGAGGACGTTTGTCCAGTCTGAGCATTTAATGGACATTGCCAATCTTTCTATACTCCCCTTTAATGAATGAACTTTTTTTGCATGAAGGAATGAGGAATAACTCCACTATTTGCCAGTTATGTTTCTCAAGTTTGGTTACTTTCCTCTGAGATGTTCTTTTGATCTCTTATATAGGTGATCTCCTGGCACACCCAGACACAACCTACCTGTAAGAGACTGCCAAAGGACTACTAGAAGATCTCACATTGTTACATCTGATATTGGTGCCAGATAAGATCCAAATGGTACCCTCCTTTGCCTTTTAAGGCTCTTCCATTGCTAAGCAGTTCTTTCCTCTTTCCTCTAAATTGAAAATGAAGGAATTGTACTCACTCTGAGAATTACAACAATTATGTGGCATGGTTAATTGGCTTAAACCTTTCTTACCCATGCCTGATCAAGAAATGAGACACCTCTTTCCATTATTGGAGGGACCCACTTCTTCTTACACTAAGGTCAGGCTTATCCAAGAAGCTAAAGGTTTACAAGAAGCTACAAAGGTTTTGGCCATTCTAGCCACCTCCAGTGTGCAACACCATGATCCCCAAAGGCTCTTATTGGCAAAGATCCTCTGGATACCCAAGAAATTTTGGGGAGTATTATGTCAATCTTGGCCCTTTTTGTGGCTTACACCAAGCACACTCTGACGTGCACAAAGTCACCTCTAAGTTTGACCCGTCCTTTCAGACCAGCCTTAAGGCAGGAATGCTGGACAAAAGCCAGAGAAGCTTGCCTCCCTCTTTTCTTTAAAGGATACCCAGTCCATCTGGGCCAACAGGAACTATTCACAATGCTCTGCCAAAAACTGAGATCTTAGCCAAGCTCCCCACACTTCCAATAGATCAAACCAGGGCTCTTCACTAGCAACTCACTGGTCTCCACAGAACCTGCATAGGCTTCTCCCCAAGTTTGCAGGGCAAGCATTTGTCTTAGTCATGTGCCACCTGGGCACTCCTTACCCCTTCGAGGCCACTTCAATGTGCAGGGGTCAACCCCATGGCTAATTGCCCAATGCCATTTGGCAAATGGATGTTACACACTGTGCTCCCTTCGGTAATCTTAGATATGTTCATGTAATAGTAGATACCTTCTCTTCTTTTGAATATGCCCCTTTCCTCTCTGAAGAAAAAAAGGCTGTTAATGTCATTAAGGCCCTCAAGTCAGCCATGTTAGTCACGAGAGTAATACGGGATTAAAACTACAATGGCCCTGCCTATGCTTCTCAACAATTCAATGACTTTTGGGGTCCTGAAAATTTTCCTATACCACTGGCGTCCCTGCAGTCCACAGGGGCAAGCTATTATAGAAAGGACTAACAGAGCTCTTAAAGAGATGTTGGCCAGGACTATCTTGCCAGAGGCTAGGAGAGTTCCTCATCTGGCCTGACAGAGGTCTTTTTCCATATGGACTTTCTCGGTTTTGATGACAAGGAGCTTAGCCTGACCTACAAGTACTGGTGTCTCTGCCAAGGAACTCGTCCCTGACCCCAGTGAGATGGAGAGATCCTAACTCCCTCCAATGCCACCCACCAGCTCCCCTGCTGACCCATGGGAGAGGGCATGCTTGTATTTTTCCTCAGAGTACCACTATGCCAATATGGATCTCAGCAAGAAATGTGTACCTGGCCTTGGAGCAGACTGCTTTCACCAAAGGGGAAATAATACAGGATGGATAATATACACACTCCCTTTTCTTGCTTTCATTGTCCCTCTGAAAGCTGAACACTTGTGGACCTTCACTTTCCCTTATTTTGTATGATGCCTTTTGAGGTGAGAAATGTTAGTTTAAAATGCTAGAAGTTTGCCAAATATGTCAAGAGCCAATGGTCAACTAAATTTCTAGTTTATTCATTATGGCTAACATACAAAATTTTTCAATTAAGTCAGACAAGGGCAGAGGCTTTTGACTCTTTATTTTATTTTTTTAAAGGTTTGACATAATATAAAAAGACTATTTGTTCCCTCCTGGATTCTCACTTACATTTTGAGCAGTGAGGTGGTGCTTTTAATCTTTCTTCTTTTTAAGTGTCTCCACAGCACATTCGGAAACAAGTGGCTGACTGCTAGGTGACACTTCAGGTTTAGGTAGTTCCTGGACATCCTGCTCACAGCCCCCCACAGGAGGTTATGCATGGCTGGTTCTCTGACAGTCAAAAGGCCTAATCTCTCTACCCAGGCAGCTCTCCAGGAATGGATGTTCTTTGAGGGCTGGTAGTCAATGACAGGTAAGAGCTTGTTAGGCAAGCCAAGCTAAGATAGGGACAGTCCAGTTGCTGAGCCCCTTTAGGCGGGGTCAACAATGTCAGGGCAAAGACTCTGACTTCTGCTGAGTGTCCACCTAATAAAATAAAAAGGGTGAATATATAGCAGAATAGGCGAAAAATGGTTGAAAAACTTGGCTTACACCTGTTGCCAAAGAGTGAAAAGCAAAAACCACCACCGTCAAGGGAGTCTGTCATACCTCAAGCCTGCTGGCAACGGTGGTGTCTGCCAGGTGTTTCGTCACAGAAACACAAAAAGTGACTAAAACAGGAGGCCAGGCTTCCCAAGGGATGGGAACACCTTCCTTAAGGATTCCGGGAACACAGGAGGCTGTGAAATTCCAGTGCTGGCAACCTGCTGAACTTTCAGGAATGTACCAATGCCATGACCATTGCCCAGGACAGAGTCCACGGGGGTGTGGTGGGAAGCAGGACCTTTCAGTCTTTGATGAGGGACCAGAGACAGAGAAAAAACAAAATAAAGGCCAGGGTTCGAAATTAGATTGATTTTAAACTATAATACAAGAAAAAAAAAAAACCAATTTGGATTTTCTGCATACTTATGCTTCTAGACTTCATAATGTCTTTTTGTTACATTTATTTATTTATTTTGCATGTATGTGAGCACATGCACACCGTGGTGAATGTGCAAAGGGCAGGAGGAAGTTTTCCAAAGTCAGATCTACCTTTTATTATCCATGTTCCAGGAATAGAACTTGGGTCATCAGGCTTGGTGATGACCACTTTTATAGAGCCATCTTGTGAACCCTCAATTTAAAATCAAATTTGTATCCTTTTTGTTCATAAGTCCACAATTAATTTACATTGATTAGAGGAAAATATGTATTTTCAATAGTGTTCTTTAATATTGACCATTATTTGAAGATTTGATTCTTTTAAACATTTTTTTAAAATCCTGCAGTAATAAATTGGCTGCACTAAGTCTCAATTCATGACAATTTGTTTATCACCTTGATGCACTAACCCCGTGTGTGCTCTGAAGTACACGTAGACAAGTAAGATTCAACATTTTATTAGGAAGACCAAAATTTTCTAGAGAGGCAATACCTGAATTGTGACCATTATTTTTTGTCATTAATTTCATCTTTAGTTAGTACTACTGTAAGTTTCCTAAGACCTTACTGTTGTTTAGTGTTGGTAAAGATTAAGTTAAATAAAAATCTTACAATTTACCAGCTATTCTCTCATTAAAAGGGGACATTGAGTAAATTGGTTTAAGCCAAAAAAGACAAAGACAATCTTGAAAAAGGCTTATGGCTTGAACACTTTCATATCAAGCAAAAGTTCATGGTGTCTTTGGGCTTCCTTCAACTTTGTGTCTTTAATGCAGTCAGATCTGTCAGCTGCCAGTATTTGGGGAGATCAGGCTTCACTGACAAACAGCCAGAGAGGATCTTGAAACAGACTAGAGAGGCTACTCCTGCCAGGACATTACAAGCTGTTTAGTGACCATCAAAATGTTCTCCTGGTTTTGCGGCCAGGCCATACTTAATGGTCCCAGGAATCTGGCTAGCTTCAGAAGTCGAACTAAACAAAATGCATTTGTGCAGAGCCACACCCTAGGGCGACTGTCTCCAAATACCTTACAAGTCTGAGGCTGAAACACTTGAAAGGCTTGGATCCTGGAGATCAAATCTTTGTGGGATTGAGCGTTTAAAGACAACCCGAGCAGATCACTGTTGTCGTTTATAGCTCTCTTCCTGTGCACTTTGCCTCTCAATTATAAAGGTGGCCAGTGCACGTGGTAATTACGGTTCCTTCGGTGCATTCAGTCTTGAGCAGACCAGCGCAGAAATGTTGGCACAGTTTCAGGGCTCACAAACAACTGCTTGTGAAACCATGCTTTGATCCAGTGAAATCATCTTCTAATTCAAAATAAGGCCGACAGCCTTTCAAGAATTCACATTCAGTCCTCGTCTTCATTGTCTAACCTCCCCATGTTCCATCTAAAAACTGATTTTTCCTTATGGGTGAGAAAGGAATACAGTTTATTCCTCCTTGTGGGTCTGATAATGCTTCTCTTTGTTGCCCTTCATTAATTATCACTTTAACAAACATAAACCAGTTACTCAGAAAATACTAATACTGGGACTTGCCCTGCAGTCATACAGAAGAACAGGCTACCTCCCCCAAATCCCAAAGTGAGGTGGAGACAGTCAATTAAACAGATAATTACAATAGAAGGTTTTAAATAAGGGTGAGGTCATGACAGACAGAGAAACAGGGCTCCCAGCCACCAGCAGGGGCCAAGAAGATTTCACTGGAAGTGAACACTGAGTCGGGCATTAGGGATAAACAGCAGCAGGCAGATGATAAAAGCGAGCTTGCGGCATATGGAGACCCAGGCCTGGCTGTGAGTGAACATGACAAATGCCTGTAGGGAAATTCCTTCCATGACTGGTTAGAAAAAGAGGTGGGAGACATTAGTAAGCATGAGGTGATTTCAAGCACCATTGTTTGTCCCCTGAAAAGCTGAAGAGTTTGAGTTTTATTCTAAGTCACTGAGAGGATGAAGCAGGGATGTGATCAGTATGGACCCGAAGATAACACCAAAAGACTGTAGAAGTGTGTTTAGATAGTTGTTCAATGCAAAGTTATTCCTGGCTGAGATGAAATATTCGTATCTCAGATCAAACTATGGAACACTGAGCAGCATACCTGGGCTAGAAAACCAGACGCAGAAAGAAATGAGGTGGCTGAGTCATCACTTGCGCAGATCAGGCGTAGAGGAAAAGGGATTGAGGGGGAGAAAGGGAAAGCCAGTGGACCGGGGACGAATGTTGGAGAACTGATTGGCAGCGACACACACTGAAGAAAGGCTTAGGGCCTTTCTTCGTAAGGTCCCATTTTGCTAAGACATGTTTTACATCCTAACACTGTTAAATCGGCTACTTGATTTATAACAGCACATAGAGATACTTTGAGGGTTTTCCCCAAGCTACCAGTCTTATGAGTTGAATGTCATGTAGAAGCGTTTAGGTATAAAACACCCCTTGATGGATCCCTTTGTGGCATATGTTGTTACTGATCTTACTGTTCTTTTGCAGTGTTGGGAACTGAACCAGGCCCTGATTTTTGCTAGGTGAGCTACATCTCTTCCCAGGGAGTATATTTTTATTTATGTTTGTGAGTGTATGTTTATTAATTTTAGTATACAAACAATGGGTTTCCTTATTGTTGGTTTCACACATGATATCAGACACACACCACCAGATGCCACACTAAAGTTTATTCAGGGGAGCTGCTGAGCAGAAGAGAAAGACACCTTGGCTTTTATATGGCGGCTCCTTTTAAGAGAGTGCATGGGCACAGATTCACATAACCATGCCTAGGGGTGTGTCCTCTGGCAGAACGTGCCCTGTTGGGTTTTTTCAGGTGGCTGCTACGTGCCAGTAATCCTTACAATTATAGTTTCTTTTGCATTTTTATTTATTATTGTATATATGAGTGTATCTGTGAACATAGGGGCATGTATGACAAAGTGTAGGTGGTGGTCAGAGGACAACTTTTATGGAGTACCCAAACACAGGTTGTCAAGTTCGCATGACAAGCTCTTTTACCTGGTAACATCTTCCCCACTGTCTAGGATTTTCCTACGTACACAGTTACCTGCTGCTATTGTTCACTGCCCTCCAGCTTACGACTATTCTTCATCCTTCACCCCCCTCACTGTACTTCACCCCTGCTGCCCTCCTCCCCATCCTGCTATTATTCACCGCTCCACTCTCTTCTGATCCCAGTTTGTTCCTTTGCTGTCATCAGACAGCTCCCACCTTTGCTTTCTTGTCACATATAATACATTACCCTCTCTCTGACCATCTTTTCATATTCCTTCCTCCTCTTAAGGATCCCTTTATACTTTCATGGTCTTTCTACACACACACACACACACACACACACACACACACACACACACACAAATACACATATGCATACAAACACACACATACTCACATAATTATATGAAAATATATATGTATTTAAGGTTCTAGGTTCCACATATCAGATAAAACGTGTAGCAATCTTTCTTTTGGGCCACCAACCAGATCCCAATCATGAAACAGACTTATTATCAATTATGAAAGCTTGGCCTTATCTCATGCTTGTCCCTGATATGTGAATGTCTTTCTGTATGCTGTGAATATCAATCTCTAAATAAAGGAGCTACCATAGAAAAAGTAGGCAGGGAAATCAGGTAGTAGGAGTGCAGAGACACAGGGAGATCAAGCCAGATACCCAAAGGAGAAACATGTAAGGAGCACAGGTGAGCCACGGGCCACATGGCAGACAGATTAATGGAAATGAGTTGAGTTAAGATATTGGAGTTAGCTAGCAATGTGCCAAAACCATAGGCCAAACAGCATGAAGTTAATATAACATCTGAGTCATTTTGAGGACCTAAGCAGCAGTGGGTGACTAGGTGCTCTGATATGGCAGGTCTGTGGGTCTGGACCTCTTGCCGGATAGGGTCAGAAACCTCATTGTAACATGTCCCACCAGCTCTTATAACTTAATTTAACCCTTTTACCTTCATCTACATTTTGCCTCAGGGATTTTTACCTTTCTTTCGTTCTATATGTTTTACTCTATGTCTGGCTGGCTGAGACACCTCCCTATCTTTCTCCCTTATTCTCTCTCCATTCTCCAAGCCTAGATTTCACCTCCTACTTATTCTCTTTGCTCACAGCCCTGCCTATTTCTCTCCTGCCTTGCTATTGGCCATTCAGATTTTTATTAGACCAATCAGATTCCTTAGACAGCCAAAGCAACACAGCCTTACATCCTTAAACAAATGCAGCATAGACAAATGTAATACATTTTTACATAGTCAAATTAATATTCCACAGCATAAACAACTATAACATATCTTTACATAGTTAACATAATATTCCACAACAAACATGTTTGTCTGAGTCAGACTTATTTTATTTAGCTTAATTAAATCTAATTCCATTCATTTTTTGGCAAATGGCAGGATTGTTTCCTTTTAGCTAAATAAAATACCATTGAGTATATGCATCACATTTTCTTTAACCATTCACTTGCTAATACACATCTAGGTCATTTTTCACTTCTTAGCAACTATAAGAAATTTAGCAGAAAATACAGGCAGAAAAGTATCTTTATGATTTGTTGGCTGAGAATCCTTTGGGTGGAGGGAACTTCTATACTGATTTCCAACATGGCTGCTTCTACACAGTCATCAGCAGTATACTGAGCTCCCCTTTCTCATGTCCTTGACTATTTGCTGCCATCGGTTTGCTGGGTAGCCCATTCAGACCCAGGTGAAATAGGATATCAACACAATTTTAATATGCATTTCTGTCTTAGCCAAGGGTATGAAACTTTTAAAAGTGTTTATTAACAATTTGTGTTTCTTTTCTAAGAGTTTTCAATCCAGTTTACTAGCCTTTAGTTAACCAAATAATTTTTCAAGTGTTTAAGTTTCACAGTTATTTTGATTATTATTTTTTTTTTTTAGACAGGGTTTCACTACATATTTTGGCTGACCTAGAATTTACTTCACAGACCAGGCTGACCTTGAACCCACAGGGATCTTCCTTCCTCTGCTTCCTGAGAGATGTAGCATTCCCCACCATGCCCAGCTTGCAGGCTCTTCACATGTTCTAAGTATTAATCATATTTAATCCTACCTCAATTAGGAAGGGTGTTTTCCCACTCTATAGGCTGTCTCTTTTCTCTGGAAGCTGTATCCTTTGCTGCACAAAAGCTTAAAAATATCCTACAACCTCATTTGTCAGTTCTTGGGATCATTTCCTATAGTATTATAGTTATTTTCCAAATGCCATTGTCAATGACTGAATCTGCAGCTATTTACCTATACATTCACTTATGTAAATTTTCTCTTCTGATTTCTTTCTTGGCACGCTCATTATTGTTATTTTAAAAAGATACTGGCTTTGAACATTGATTTTGTATCCTGTTGCTCTGCTGAAAATGTTTGGCAGTTCTACAAGTTTTCTGGTAGATTCATGAATGTCTTTTATGTATAGGATCACATCATCTACAAATAGGGTTCCCTTGATCATGTCCTTTCCTGTGTGCTTCCTTTAACTCATTTCTCTTCTGTCTCTACAAAACTTGAAGAATTGCTGGTGGCCACGCCAGAGAGGCAGCAGGTGGCAGCTGACTTTAGGGGATTGGCCCACCAGGAAATAAAAACCATAATGGTTGAATCTCCAATAGTCAAGGTCCTAGCAGCCTTGGCTCTGCAATGTTTCTTGCTACTGCTGTGTCCTTGAATATTTGCCACTATCATTTTTCTCTGGTACCTGATATGGTGTAAATGGTAATAGAGAGATTCCCCACTGTAGCTCCCACTATGCTCCAGGGTAGTGAAAAGAATGCCTCAGGGTAGCAAAGGAAAAAGGTCAAGCTAAAAAGGAAAGTCAAACTTGCATGTTCTTAAGGTAATTTTCTTTATTACTGCATTTATCTTTCCCCTTTCACACAAAAGTTTAGCCATTATATGAGCTGATAATGAAGATTGCTTTGCATTTCTTAAACAATAGAGATATAACCATACTATAAACACACAAAAATATCACAAGGTTTTTTACAACCATACTGTAAACACACATATAAAAAAAAAAATCACAATTTTTTTTTCTCTCAGATGTGAAAAAGCCACACTGACCATAGCCAGGGCAAAGCTTCAGTGTTAACCAGATTCCTTGATGTATAGTCTATGAAGCAGGCAGAAAGGCACATAACAAGAGACAGTGACCTAGGAATCACCCCAATACTAAGGCATAGACAGTTAGCTGGACTTTGAATTTTATAACATATGAGGTTAGAATTAAGTGCAGAAAGTCAATTATTAAGACTGAGTTATGTTTATAAACATTATCTATTAGGCCTTTTCTGCAAGGGAAAAACTATCACTGAAGTTGTTACATGACTTGCCTTGCTAAACTCCTGGGAACTTGTCCTTGAGCACTTCATCTCCAGGGCAACTAGCCTTATTTTTGAATTTGCTGGGACTTTAGCTAAAGACTTGGCTGTTACTTGAAAGTGTATTTTACTCATCAAAATTACATAGAATAAGAAAAGGTTATCCTTCTGACAATTCACTGACAATAGTGCCCAAAAAGTGTAAGACACACCACCAGGGGGTATGGAAAGAATCCCATAGCTATTTCTTTCAGAGAGGTAAGGTGGAGGTACATGAGAAAGTTGCAGACAGAAAACAACTAGTCTCCACAGCGAGTCATCCCACTGGCTTTACCTACTGGGGTCAGTCAACAGATGCCCACATGAACTTTGCCTAATGGGGTCAATATCATGAATCTCGTTTAATGGGACTCCTCCACAGACTTTGCCTAGTAGGCTTCCTCATGTGGTAACTGACCTGTTAAATATTGGCTATCATCTACTGTATATTATTTAGTGACCTGTGGAAGCCCTTAATGCAGAATAATCATATCTTGGAAATATTCCATTCTACTGAGCATTTTTGCATGTGGATTACTATGAAGATGATTTCTTTCTAAAATATACTGTTTAACTGAAGCAATGATTTTATAGTGTTAGTTTAAATAGGGTTTTGATGATTGAGTTTTTTAATAAATATAGTAAGAGATTATTATAGAGGTTAATTTACCGTAAAGGTAGAATAAAATGTTGTCTCTGCCTCTGATAAAGCAGAGGCTGCAGAGGATAAAAATTAATAGAGCAAAAAAAGTGTCACAGCTGTAACACATAGGATTTTTTAAGGAGCTGTATAGACTGTGGCTTAGGTTAATGAATAAGAAAACACTTGAGTCTCACAAGCCCAGATAGCCTAAATTCTATTAATCTTAATGTTAGGAGATGTGTTCATAAGTTTCAGAGTGTATCATAGCTGAAACAAAGCTTTGAAAATAACTTAAGGTTAGACTGAGATGTTTTTGTTAAATAGCTTTGAAATCAAAAACCCAAGAAAACAATCTGAAGTTTTAGGTACATACTTGAGAAAGGGAACATTAGTTTCAGGGATCAGAAACAAAGAATTCCAATTATTATTAGCTGACATGCCTTTCTTGCTAGGGTGGGATGTGATTAATTCCTTTATACTTGTCTCTGCTCTCTGATATTTAAAAAAAAAAAACTGTGAATAAATAGGTATAAAAAGATTTAAAGTAGAGCTGACACATATAAAAGTTTAGGTTTGCAGTTCTTTTAAGATTTCTTGCAAGGTTACCTTTCAAGATAAGTAATAAAAGAACTGGCCCTTTCTTTTTAACCATAAAATGCAGCCTGACAGCAAAAGTACTGGCTGAGAAAAATACCTTGCTTGCTCACACTGTTAATCTATAACAAGTTGCTTGGACGTGAATGTATGTGAGTTGTTGAGACAAGTTGTTTCCACCTGTAATATGTAAAGTGTTTAATCATGTAAAGGATATAAAAACATGCTTTTTTTTACTTGTGTTCATTATAATCATTCACTTTAAAAATAGAACTTTACTACATTGTAATATTTACATTTTTGAAAGATTTTGTTTGGTTATATAAGCCATAGGGGGAAAAATAAAGTGAGTTAGAAAGAAAACATCAAGAATGAGAGAAAGAAATCATGAGGAAAGATGTAGAGGAAAAAAATCAGAACAGAAGAGCAGAAAAAGGAGTCAGAATAAAATCATCAAGAGTGTGAATGTTTTTCCCTTACTTCCTCACTCACAAACTTCTCAGTATGCCAACTCTGTGCTCCCCATTGAGTCCTGTGCTGCTGGGGGCTGGGACTTACGACAATAGTGAAGAATTATATTTTTTAAAATTGGTCAGAGTGGGTATCATTATCTTGTTTCTAATTTTAAAGAAAATACTTTTGGGTTTTACTCATTTAGTAAAGTTTTGGCGATAGGTTTGTTACATATAGCCTTTGTTATCTGCAGAAATGTTCCTTTGGTCATAGTTTCTGAGGGCTTTTATCAAAGAAAGAGTTTGAAGTTTGTGATAGGCCTTTCTGAAGTCTATTGCGATTATCATGAGGTCTACACCATTTAGTCCATTTATATATCGCATCATATCTATTCACTTGTGTAATGTTGAATCAAACTCTCATTTCTGAGTTTAAATTAATTTGGACTTTAATTCAACTGGTAGCATTTTACTGAGAACTTTTATATCTGTGTTCCTCAAACTCGTCTACATTTTTATGTCATTTTGTGACCTCTCCCAGATTTTGTATCTCCTGCTGCCAGCATTCTCCAGGTACCTGTAGTTCTTTGTGTGGGGTTGTGGCCTTTCAGGCTCTTACCCATCCACTCTGGCGTGTCTGCTGATATTGTTCTTGTTCAACTCAGGTTTGGGCGGTCATGTTGGCAAGACCTTATGTGTGTAGCTTCTGATGTTGCTAGGAGACACAATCTCACAGCAAGCTCCCTGGTCCTCTGTATCTTACAGTGTTTCTTCCCTCTTTCCCACATTGTTCCTGAGGTGCTGGAGGGTTCTGGAGATGTGTCCAGTGGGCCTGGGCTCCACAACTGCATCCTGATTGGTGTGGGTTTTTTTTCTTCATCTGTTGCAGAGAAGTTTCCTTGATGGGCGGTTGAAGACTATGTTTTTCTGTAGGTATAAGGTCAAATATTTAGGTTATTAAGGATTACATTGATAAAGTGCAAGTTAACTATTTTTTAGTTCCATGGAAGAAAGTGTCTCTGTCATTTAATAGCATTTGTAAATAATGCCAAGTTGTTCTTCAAAAATATTGTATTGAATAATCTTCAGCCATATAAGAATGTAGTCATTTTCTGCCCACACTGCAATGGAGAATAATAATTTTAATTGAATTGTCAGTTCAATAGCTAATTGAATTATTATCTGTAAAACTGTGAATTAATGAGGTCATTTTTCATGTTTATCATATTTTTTCTTTCTTTATTTGCCTATTAATCTTAAAATTGTATTCACTTTGTTCTATGTACTTGTAAGTGGCCTTCTATTGTGCTATAACTGCTTTATTATAAACAGAAAATATTTCTCTTTTCCCATTTAATTTTGCTTTGTTTTGTTTGCCATAACCATCTCATATGGGGCTTCTCATCCTCCCCTCTCTTCCCAGCCACTCCTACAGTGTCCAGTCCCTGGGGCCTTCACTCTGGTTGTGGCAATGCGACCTGAATGCTTTGGCTTGCATTTGCTTCTGTCCCATACTTAGTGCTTTCTTGCTCCTGGGTGCCACCGATCCCTCTCAAAGAGTCCCAGGAGTTCATGTGGGCTCCAGGGCAGAGTACACTTCTTGGTTGTTGACAATCGTGGCTATCCAAATTCTTAAAGTGGACAATCTGAGTCTTCCCAGAACACTCTTTAGAATAGATAAACATGACACACGGCTAGATAATGTATATTTTTACTAACTTTCTATGGTAGGATATTTTCTATTTACCCTTACTGGCTGGCATTACATTTCTAAATAAATTATCCACACAAAAATCTTTGTCTTAGACTGTGTTTTGTGGCTTAAATAATGTGTACTTTTCACATATGAGATGTATTTCTACCTTTTCCTATTGCTGCAACAAAATAGTTAATAAAAATCCAATTATAGAAGAAAAGATTTTATTTTGGTTTATAGTTTGACATTATAGTCTGTCATTATGGGGGAGGCGTGTTGGCAGCAGTATAAGGCAGATGGTCACTTTTTATCCATTGTCAAAAAAAATAGAGAAGTGTACTGGTGCTCAGCTGGCTTCCTCCTTTTTCTCTTTGTATTCACCCCAGGATTCCACATGGTATCATTTTTGTTCAGCTTTGATCTTTTCCTTCTCATAGAAACATCTCTGGAAATGCCCTCTTGAATGTGCCCAGAAGTGCATCTCCTCAGCAAATGCAAAATTCAGTGGCATTAGCAGTGAAAACTAACCATTGCCTTGTTGTATGGGAATAGACATGTATGATCACATATCCACAATTCATATACTTCATAGTTAATTACTATATTTGCACTATAAAAGGAATTTGTCTATCTCCAGGATCAGATAAATGTTCATGTGCATTTTAGTTCTTCATTATTTCTGCCTTTATTGTTATTTGGCATAGCGTATACCTTTTATATATAGACAGAGTATAGCTTACTTGATATAGAGTATAAGGTAATGATCTCTTTTGCTATTTATTTCCTAATATTTACATAAATTTTGAGACAGGGTCTCTAAACATACATATTTATCAATTTTTGTCCATTAACATTTTAGAATTTCAGGAGCTTAATCAGAAGTTCTCTACTCTTTATTGTGTTATAATTATGTATTAATAAGCCAAGTATGCAAAAGTGTAAAGACTCACAGAACAAGAAGTCAAAGCTTTGGAAGGGAAGGCTTTCACTGGCATCACAGCTAGAGAGCATCGCTACCCCAGATGCTTCCTCTGTGTGATTCTGCTTCTGTCGTCATCCCAGGAGAGGCTAACATTTACAGTATAACTACCTTAATAATGGCTATTTTAGGTAAATATTAGTTATATGCAAGGCCACAGCCAATTATTAGTTATATGAAACTAGGCCACAGGTAACAGTGGTGTTCATGAATGATGCCACTGTTTCCATACTTCTGATATCTCAAACACAAACAAGTAGATAACAAACCATCTGCCCTCAGCCATGCACACATGGCTGTATTCAGGAGGTTGTTTCTGGCTACACATTGGTGTCCTTGAGCTCTCAGTTTGTGTCTATGACAATGCCACCACACAACTAAGCCCACTTAAAAGTTTCATTGACTGACGGAGTGAGGCTCTGCCCAGCAATCTCCCTTGCTAGCTGTTCTCTCCTGTTCTTCCCAGTTTCATGATAAATAATCATCTTGTCAAAATCTCCCCAGATGTATGAAACATGGAGTCATCTCATGAAGTACCTCTTGATACATAGCACTTGTTGGCTGGTACTCCGAGTGTAGACTAAGCTGTTCTCTGACTTAAGGAAATCCCCTTGCCTCCTCTAAACTTATTCAAGTGTTCTTACATATTTCTTAGTAAGTCCTCATTCATATTGGACTTATGGATTAAATTTTGGTTCCATTCTTATATTACTATTCCTTTTGCAATGTTTTGTTAGGTATTGTATTCGTTTTTATATACTGATTTCTTCATTGTGGGGAGATAATTTAAGTATGTCTTGTATGTGCTCCAAAATATTATGTAATGAAACATGTTTTGTGGTACATTCACTTACAAGGTACACTCATTTAAAGCACTGTTTACATTTCTCCTATCCAGTTCCTCTGTTTAGCTTTTATCATGATGTATCAGAAAGGTTTTATTTCAGTTTTCTCTCTGACAGTAACCACAGAGTAATAGGCAATAGTATGTCAACACCCTGGTGTCTGGTAATTTTATTTAAAATCTTAGAAGTCACTCTGCAAACTAACAGTATATCCTACATTTTTCAGACAATTTGTGTAACTTACCAACTTATCAGTAGTTATCAAGGAAAGAGGAAATCTAGTAATAGATAACTGCAGTCAGAAGTGTCTGTCCTGACCTTGTCCCCAGGTCCTACATTGTCAGGGAATTGTCATGATAACCAATTGCAAAGCAATTTTTAAACAAATGTTAACTTAACAATGTTGCCAACACCGTTCTGAGAAATACCCCAGAAGAAAAGTATCCGATGGGAAAACAGGTCTCATGTATCTACACCATATAATTGTATTCCCCATCTGAATTACGCTTGAGAAATAGAAGTTACTTACTAATGTTATTTCTAACATTTTTTAAATGTGTATTTATATCTTTTTAATTTTTGAGATTCAGAGTGAAGGATTTTTATAATAATGAAATAGCAAAGTTAGTTAACATATAAACAATTTATAGTTTATATAAATTTACACGCAAGTTGTATGGTAGGATGAAATATGTTACACATCAAAATTAGCCAGGCCTTGAAGTTATAAAACAAATTTTGTTTGAAAAATGAGTGGCACTGTCAAATAATCCCCTGTGAATATGTGTTACTCTCATTGGTTAATAATAAAACTGATTAACCTATAGCAAGGCAGAATAAAGTTATGTGGGACAATCAAATTGGGACTCAAATGAGGAAGGGTGGAGTTGAGAGAGATACCAGCAAGCTGCCCAAGAAGCAAGATGCTAGAGTATCAATAAAGTCACAAGCTATGTGACAAGACATAGATTGATAGAAATGGGTTAGTTTAACATAAAAGCTAGGTAGTAATAAGCCTGAGCTATCGGCCAAATATTTTATAATGAATATAAGTCTCTGTGTGTTTATTTGGGACTGGGTGGTTAGGACTAGAAAACCCTGCCTCCATCTACAGCATGACAATAATAGAATAGAAAATAAATGTCAAGAATACATACATAGCCCAATGTCCATTAGAGGGAGGTTAAGCACTCAGCCTTAGTTTTGTAAGGATAAGCATTTTATTGGCATTTCTTTAGCTTGTCTGTGTGTATTGAAAGTGAATATTGATAGTAGTTATTAAACACATGAGCACAGACAGGCTCTGAATGGCAAAGTTCAAATTCCATCTAACTGATGTGGTAGTATAACAAGTAGCTTTGCAAATACATATTTTTCAGCTCAGGATCATGATTATACAACATGACATGTCAGGTGGCTTTTTTCTTGGGCTCTTTATGCCAAACAGGAAAACGATGGATTTATACACATGCCGCTTCTGCTTAGTCTTAGGTAGCCTGTATGTTTTGTATTCTTTTGTTTTTAATAGAATAAGTATCAACATTTTCTAGCATTCACATTTTCCTGCTTGAAAAAGCATACTTACAGACCATGAAACATCTCTCTTGGTGAATTAGAATTGTTTGAGGTACACCGCAACAAGAATTCTAGAGGTGCAATGCCTTGCTCAGCTGGCATGTGTGGTACCATTCCTTATTGCTTGCTTGCAGCTACCATCCACCATCTCAGCATTTCAACAGGAGGCATTCTGTGAGTCCAGCAAGGCTCCAAGCAAGTGCAAAGCCATCATAGAGATGTCTACTCCTGAGAAAATATCATCAACCCCGAAAGACAGGTTCTGTTTGAAGCAGAACTAGTTTCCTACATAGAAAAGCACTATATGCCCTTTGAAGAAATTCTAAGGCACACTTTTCTTTTTCGTGTGGCTTCTCCATCATGGCCACTTACCCCCTCCCAAAAAATTGTGGCACAGAACAAATAAAAACGGGTTACCTCATAGTGCTTCCTTTCATATCTTCCTTCCTCACGAGTATGCCAGAAGTGGGCACTGTTAGAATAAGCATAGTTGGGCTATGATTTATATACTGTGCTGCTTTTGAATAATTTTGAATAATTGTGGTGAAATGCTCATATATTTTCATTCAAAACTGACACAAAAATGAGTGAAAATGCATATTCAATTTGAATTGTTAGCTTTTAAAAAATTATTTTAGTTTTTCTTTATTTAGAACATGTAATACATTTGAAAAGCCCGTGAGTTGTGAGATAAAAGGAAGAGTGTAAAGAGGTTTGCGTGTTAGTTCTCCGAATGGAAGGATTTCCGCTGTGTGAACAAGTGCCTCCCACTCTATTTCACACTGCACTGAGCCTCACCTCTGCAGCAAAAACCTCACGATGTCCTGTAGCAGCCTTTAGCATGCGACTTGGCATTGTCCCCTTCTGCAACACTGAAGGGTTTCTGATGGCCTGTTCCTCTCACCCCAGAATCCCCTCACCTCTACAAGCGATCTGCTTTCTATTTAATCTAGCTGGGGGTGCTCTGTTCTTTGCAGCTAAGCGACAAAGTGTGATAATAAAGAAAAATTAACAGCTTAAACTTCACATTCTCACTTTGCGCTCGCACAGTCTAACAGTGAGGACGTGCTGGAAGAACGCACAGTTAACAGTCTAACTGTCTGAGTTCACTAGCTAATACCAGGGATAAGATTCAAACTCCGGACTCTGATTCCCACCCTGTGTGGAACCACATTCCTATTAATATGTGTGCCGCTGAACATTATTGATCCCTATGGCAAGAATTTTATTAAGTTCTAAATAGGCGGAATGCCATTCAAACAAATAGGCATTGTTAGACTCCAAGGCAGTAAGTGCTGGATCCAGCATTGTTGTTGAAAATAATATTCTTAGTCAGTGAAGACCCAATAAACTGGTCCTTCTGAGAAAGACACTGGTGGCGACCAGGGATGGTCAGTGCTTGACTCTGGGATTTGTTGTCTGAGTTTTAGTTTACAGACTTTTTGAGCTTTCTTGATTTTACATGATTTCTCAACAGTACAGAATTACTGTGATTCAGAAAGGCAGACACAAGTCAGAAAGAAAGACCGTTTAAATGGAAATATTAACCTCTTTCCTGTTCATTAGAAGGTCTAAATGAACTTTTCTGGAAGGTTTTTCCATGCTCTGTTGGGGGTATGTGTGGGCACTGGGCTGAGGGATGAGGTCTGTGGGGGTAGGATGGGTAATGGGCTGAAGAAAGAGGTATGAAGTGGGGGTGTGGGTGAGTGATGGGCTGAGGGATGAGGTAAGGAGTAAGGGTGCTCCTTCTGAAATTCACACAGATAACCTGGTGGAATTTAAAAAATTTGCAAATACAATAGATCCCTGAGATTTTTCCACAAATAAATAACCAACAGTAAATAGGAGATTGGGAGAATTTTGAAACAAATGTTAAGTACCATTTTACATTGTACCATGAAATCTAGCATATGAAAACCATACCATTGTGACTTATGATCATATGTAGCTTCACTTTTTACTTATTTCTAAATAATGCTGCTAAAATGTCATGGACAGGTAGAACTTTTTAAAAACCATGTCACGTACTCTTTGCAGGGGGACACACACAAAATGTGGGATAAACCATACAAGTCAAAACATTACAAAATCATAAAGGTGAGGACAAATATTTCCTTGCCAGCAATTGAGTGGAATGGTGCCTGCATGATCTATCAAAAAAAAAAAAAAAAAAAATCACCTAGAACAATGGAGTGCTTCTCTGCACCTCATGAGTATCCATGACTCCAGTTCATGACAGAACAAGTCATCATCTGTCTGCCAAACCGCCCAGAGGACGACTGCTGTACACGGAGCCAAGTGCAGTCTCCAGGTACTGAAATCTCAGGTTGATAAAACACAAAACTGCCAAAAGAGAACTCTCCCTCAGATATCGCCACAGTATTTGAACTGGTGACCAGAAGCACTTGAGAAGTAGTAATCACAAACATCTCAAGCAAACATTCTCACTATAAAGTGTTTTTAAACCACTCCTTAAGCAAAGAGATCGTAGAAAATAGATGTGAGGAGCTCTGGTTGCTCAGTTTAAGCATGCTGACAGGGTACTGGAGATAGACAGACAGACAGACAGTCAGAGAGAGGCAGGTAGATAAGCAAATGCATACATGCATATATAGGTATATAGATACATAAATGATAGATCTATAGTTAGATGATAGATAATGAAGATAGGACAATTTTTACCTTTGTAAGAAAATACGAGCAAGAAATTTGTTTTTAATTTTAATTGTCAAACAAGGAAAATGTCCTTTTCCAAAAGTAAATTTTAAAAAGTTTGCTTATTTTCTTTTTTTCTCCTCTCCCTCCGCTCCCTCTTTACCTTCTCCTCCTAGTGTTTGAAGAGACATTCCTGCTTGTTTTCTAAAATTATACTGTCATGCAATCAGATAGGCGATGATTTCTCAATTGTTAAGCTTATTAATGCAAACTTACTTTTCAATCTTGGAACATGCAGAAGAAAGGGGAATGTTGATATCTACTTTCATGCTCCAATCTGTTCTCTTTGTTCATGGCTGCTCAGATGTAGATCCCAAAAGGAAGGACACCTACTGAAGGACTTCCTAAGGAGCAGCTGTGAGGAGCCAGGAGACTGGAAGGGGAGAAGGCAAAGCCAGCACTGGCATGGCTGCTGTGCCAACAGGATAGTGCTGCCAGGGTCCCTGAGCGGTAAGTAACATGCCCACACCCCCTAGAAAGAGACAGCTGGTGCTTGTCTAGTCCCTAGCTGCCATCCTCCATTCACAGAGCTTGCCTCAGGACACCGCCCTTTACCTGTTGTGCTTTGGATGTCTGGCCTAAGGAAGTACTATGGCTTCAGAAGAAGGCCCACTACCAAAAGCAAGAGCCTCCTGGCAGTGCTGCCACATAAACACGAGACACCTAGTGGGACTGGGATTTTAGAAAAAGAGTCAGGTCTTTTAAACGATAGTAACAAGGACTGAAGAGATGGCGCGGTGCTTGCTGGTCTTCCAAAGGACACATTTGGTTCCCAGCACCCATACATATTTGGTGGCTCATAACCACCTGTAACTTCACTCAGCTGCAAAGTCCAATGCCCTCTTCTGGCTTACACAGGTACCTGCACTCAAATGTGCACATAGTGCCCCCCCCCACCCCAGTGCATCTGCCTCCACACACTCACATGTATGGTGATATATTTAATAAAAATAAGTCTGGAATATACGAGAGAGGAAACAGATCACAGTCAAATTTCACCCAGTCAACTTCTCAGGGTAAAAGCTGTCCTCCAGAGTCTGACTCCCTGTCTTTTCTACAGAATACCACACCCTCTCCTTAAATACCATCCCCACCCAGTTATTTCACTTCTGGGTTCAACTGCATCATAATCCTAGAGTTAGGATTAAAGGCGTGGGTTACTAGTATTTGTTAGTTAGGCCTTGAACTCACAGACACACAGAAAGATCTCTATCTCTGGAGTGATGGGATTAAAGGCATAGGTCACCACTCCTTGTCATTCCCATGACAAATTACCTCTCTGACCCTCCTCCTGGCTTGACTGTGGGTAGATCTGTTCTCTGATATTCTAGACTGATTTTATTAAATGTAAAATATATCACCACATACATGCATACTTAAAAATAAAATAAATCCTTAAATTGTGAATATATATGAGACACCTAAAATTATTTTTTATTTATCAAAAACTCGAATGTAACTGGGCATTTATCTCTTTTCCTTCCTTTCCGTACATCTGACAACTCTGTTCCCATGACATACTTGAATTGGATATTGGCATGAGGCCATAATTGATCAGCACTACTTCAGTTAAAATGAGATGTCAGTTAAAAAGAGAGAGAAGACAGACATCTTGGCCACTGGGTATTCTACATGTTGTTATGTGTGTGCTAGCATACTTTTACTGATTGTGGTCTGGCAACTATTACCATGGCATATGCACCTTGATCAGAAGAATGTCCATCCAGTCTTCCAGGTAGGTTGAGAGAGTTTCTCTTGGAGCTGTTCTCTCTGCCAATAGCATCCTCTCCACACACCATGACAGGTTCTTTCTGGAACTTTCTCTTTATCTTAAAGGCTCCTGTATCTCTGAGATCTCCATTCATTCCTGCAGTGGCATTTTTTTCCTCTTGGGAAGCCTTGCACCACCAGCCTGTCATTAAAATCACTGCTAAATACCTCCACTCTCAGGGACAATGTATTTTTTGTAGAGCTCAAAGAAAGACACATAGATCTTCAAAGCCTCTTCTTGGAAATCTAGGGCCCTGGCTTTGCTTCCTGGGACCCTGGCTTTGTACCAATTCTTGCTACAGATTCTGGTGAGTTAACTGGTGGGTTTGTGGGTTTTTCCAGACTATCCACCATGAGTCTGGGTTCCCTGGACCATTGAGAAGTTCTTTCAGTGTCCTCATCCTTCATCTATAGACACCTCTGCTGTTATCTTAAGCAAACTCAGTCAATTGCTTCTCTTCCAAGAGTTTCTTCATTTCCTGAAAACCTGCCAGGCATGCAGTCCAAGGAAGCAGGTAGGCTAACTTCAGATCTTCACCTCTTTCTTTCCTCTCTTCTGTACCCATTCCTGAACTTCATCCCCAGCTCTCTGGCAGACTAAATGTTCTTTGCTTCCATTTCCAGGGGACCAAGCAGGTTCTGGTGGAACACTCTGCTCTCCTCCCTCCTGTGGACCCCCTTTACCCCCACGTAGCTAATCCCCATTCCTAAGTGTCAGCTCCCAATGCCTAGAAACACATTTTAACTGGAATCTCCAGTAGCCACAACTGGCAAGATCCCAGAAAAAACAACAATAACAAAAAAAAACAAACCAAAACAAAAAACCCTTACCAGACAACACACAGCTACCACACTCTCCTAAGAACCAGAGAAGGCAAAAATAAACCGAGGAGCAAAACGCTCTCTCATAAAGATGTGATCAACAGCCAGGACAATATATCTCCACTAGAGCCCAGAAACCCTCCCACAGAGGCCTTCAGAATTGCAATGTAGCTGAAGCACATGACAAAGACCTTCAAACAGCCTTTATCAATACAATAAAGATCTGTAAAGAGGAAATGAACAAATCCTTAAAGAGATCTATGAAAACACAAGCATTGGAAGAAAATTAATAAAGCATTACAAGACCTCAAAGGGGAAATAGAATCAATAAGAAAAGGAAAACCTGGAAATAAAAATTTAAGAACTTAAACACGAATCTCAGAAGTAGGCCTCACCATCAGGATTCCAGGAACAGAGGAGAAAACCTCAGCTGTTGAAGACATCATAAAAGAAATGGAAACCTCAGTCAAATAAATAGTAAATCTAAAAATAATCCAGGCACAAAACATCCCGGAAGTCCGGGACACTGTGAAAAACCAAATCTAAAGATAGAAGAGAAGAAATGCAGGTAAAAAAACACAAAAAATATTTTAAACAAAATTATAGAAGATACTTTCCCTAACTAAATAGACTAAAATAAATTCCCTTGGCCCATAATAGTCGAAACATACAAAACAAAGATAAAGTATTAAAAGCTGAAATGAAAAAACCCAAGTAATATAGACAGGCAGACCTATTAGAATTATACCTAACTTACCCATGGCGAATCTAAAAGCCAGAAGGGCCTGGACAGACGTGCTGCAGACTCAAAGGAGACCACAGATTCCAGCCCAAAGTACTATACCCAGCAAAACTTATAGTCAGATAGATGGAGAAAATAAGACATTCCAGTCCTAAGGCCTAGCTGTGAGTGTAGCTCAGCGGCAGAAAAGCACTTGCTTAGCCTATCAAAGGCTACAAGTTCATCTGGAGCACAAAGAAAATGATAAAAACAATGACTTTGGCAGACAATAAAAGTATTCGTTTTAAAGCCTTATTGTGGTTTAAAATGCAATGTATTAAGACGGAGTGGGACAAAGAGACACACATGTAGACCTGATCTCTGAAAAAAAAACATGGGCCCACCCAGTCTGCATGATGCTGGGCAGAGGAGTGTAGCGAGTTCCAGCACTTTTGAGCAAGATCTAGGCATGGCTTTGAATGCTACCTGTATAAATTAAGATGACCGACAATGCTCCAGCATACATCTCCCAGAAAATGATGCAGAATTTGGATATTATAGTATAAAAAATATTACAAGGATACCACACAATTCTACAGGACAAGCAGTTGTGGAAAGGTCTTAAAAAAGATGCCTTATAAACAGAAAGGAGAAATGAGAAAAACCCAGGGAGAGGTTGCATAATGCCTTACTAACCTTGAATGTTCTTAATGCTGAGAAAGGAATAGCTGTGGAGAGACATTGGCTAATGAAAGAAAAAGACTTCTGAGATAAACCAACCTGTCTACTTCAAAGATGTGCAGACCTCAGAATGGAAGCCAGGATATGTGCTTCATTGGGAAAGGGTTTTGCTTTTGTTTCCATGAGAGAATAAAAATATGGGTACCAACTAAATTAATTAAGTTCCAATTCAAAAAGGATACCCTCCAGTGATGACTCATTCCCCCAATATGACAATTGGATACATAGTAAGGAAAACTCATTCAACAAGGCTGGGGAAGGGTCTCATTTTTATCTTTACAAAAAGATAGACATAACCATCTTCAAGAAATTGAAAGGATGTTAGATGCCTAGACACCTAAGGCTGAAAGGAGATCAATTCTGAAAGGATTACAAGCCAAGCATTATAAGGCCTATTGGTACCAATATGTAATACAGGGTAAATTCTCAATTCTCACTGCTTTACCTCTCTCTCTCTTTGTGTGTGGTCCTGATTCAATTACAGACCAAGCTGGCTTTGGAGTTGGAGTAAGGGGCTTTCTCCTCCAAACCCAAGCACATCGTTAAAAGAAAATTTAAGAGATTCTGTCTCAAATCAGAAAAGCCACTGGTGTGGGACAGAAGACAGACAAGATAAATAGACACTATTGTTACTGCAATTATATTTCTAATCCTATTTCTCTGTGTATTTATTCTTAAATTGTTCTTTGCATACACTTTTCTCCTGAAAACATAAGTGCTCCATTTGATATTAACAATGTTTAAGCTTTCCACTGTAAACAACAAATTCTCCTACCAGAAATCTCCAAAGCACCCAGAAAGAAAATGGGGCCCCAACACAATGATTTTACCTCGTCTGTGAAAAAAAATAAAACAAGCAAACAAAAAACTGGTATACACCACTCAGTGACTGATTTTGAAATATGGACTATTAAGAACAGTTCCAAGATAGCTTTCTATGATTATCCAAGATATCATACCTCTAACAAGAATTCTAGATGGCCTTCCCCAGTACTCTGAGACCGGTTATAGATGCTTATAGTCAGTTCATTAAGACCTAATGACTGTCTTAGTTTTTACATGACTCCACACAGATATTGTTGCCCACAAGTTAGAAGGAAGCAACCCTATGAAAAACTACATCCCTCTCCTGACAAGTTTTGTCCTCTAAGAGTTATGGATAATTATCATTCTGCTAGGGTTGTTATGTTATATTTGGGTTGAGGGTAGAACAATAATATAGACTCAGGGATTCCTCTTAAAGAAAAAAAAGGGAATAGATAGGATAGACATTGGTAGATTATTGTATCTACCTGTAAACAGTTATTAGCCAAATATGAGCTAAAGACAATTTGTATTAGTATATATGCTTGTATATTGATACAAATGTGAAATTGATTTATAAGCCTACTTGAGATAATTTGTATATTAATAAAAATTCAAATCTGGAATTATTTTTATATGTCTAAGGTAATTTGTATATCGATACAAACTTGAATTAGTAATTGCTATATCCTGCACATGCTTCTGTTTAAAATATTTTGCACATTAACACATTTAATTATCATTTCTGCTATGTGATTTCTACCTCTGTTTAATATATACATATTTATATATATTCTATTTCTGTTTAAGATATTTTGTATACCTCTGTTTAGATATTTTATATAATGATATATATTTAGGATACTGTTGTCATTTGCACTATACATTTACTTTTGCTTAATGTTTATATAACTGTCATAGTTGAAGTCATTATTCAAAAACTGTCCATTTATTATCAAATAGCAATGTAAACTTCAATCTTTAGGATGATAAGAATTATAGATCACAGTTACTTAGGTTGCCATATACTAGCCATGTTGTTTAGATTTCTCAGATATATAGTAGAATATATCAGATAGACAGGAGTCTTCAGCCACTTCATAGACCTGAAGAATATGGCATTTAATGTTTTGTTATTCAGAATTCGTCCATGAGAGACCTGACAACTCCTGGCATCACTGTTCCTTTCCTGAGATGGTGTTGAGCATCAAGGACACTCCACAAGAAGTTTGTCTCCCTTGGGAGACAATGACCTATTGGGCAAAGAACTGCCCTTACCTTGACTGCTGTCAGTATGCACGATATCCAATCCTGATGAGCAGGATGAAGGCTAGAGACTGTCAAAACCTGCCAAGGCACGATAAGACGGTTTCTCAAAATACCTTGCTTCTGAAGAGATCTGTCAGATATCCTAGGCTTGTAGCCAAAAAAGGTGGATGCTCCAATTTCGCAGAAAAGCTATGGGTCAAGGCAGCTGACTGCTGCTGTCCTCTCTTAAATTTTGGAAGTGCTTCCATCTTATTCAGGTAATATATTTTCCTTCTCAGGTCTTGATGGGGTTGAAGACTAGATAGCAAAGGTTACTACTATCTCATATCTTAGCTAAGAGCATTCAGGGATTAAATTCATATTATTCAAGTATAGCTTTGAAGTAATCTCTGTATATTGCCACTTAAAATTATTTTAGACATTTAAGATATACTTTATGTTTGTTATTTATTAGTTGTAATTTGACCTTGTTTGTGTTTATTTGCCTGTTCCCTCTCCTGGACATTATCTTATAATTATTTCTATTATATATAGTCTTATACTTAAATTTAGAACTTTTTTATTTAGACAAAACGGGGAGATGTAGTGGGTTCATGCACTTTTGAGCAGGACCTAGGTGTGGCTTTGAAGTTTAAGGACCTCTGTAGCAGTGTGGCCAGCCCCCTCTGAGGCCCGGCTGCACGCTGCCTGCTCTTCCTGTTTGTTTCTACATTCTCAGAGAGAAGACTGGCACTGCCACTGCATGAGACAGTTCAGCTCTCCAGGAATTGCCTTAAAGTTCAATTTGCACTAGTGAGTGTTTATATAAAACCCTTACTAAATATGAATTCTTTCTATAATTAATTGCCAATGAATAATTCCTACAATAGAGGGGCACTATTATGGTGAGCAAGTATATTGTGTGTATGGGAGAAAGACAAAATGGCTCATTTCCTTTGGACAGAGGAATATTTGAAGAGGTGGAAGTGGTAAAGGAGTAGGCTGAGGTGGGTGGCTTGATAATGTCTAGGCTGGGCTGATGCTGGAGTTCATGGCTCTGATGCAGCCATGATCTGTACTGATGTCTGAGGCTCCTGATACCACTGAAGGCCCAGAGTTGTCCCTGCCCATCACTGTCTGTACCACTAAAGAGAACTAGTCCAGACTCAGGAGGGTGCTACATCTCACCTGGGTAGCACAACAGAGCTAAACCTGTTTGCAAGAGCATGAGAAAGCTGGCTGAGCACATAAGAATGGGAGAGCAGGTCACACTCCTCTCATCTGCGAAGTGGTAGTGTGGGTGAGCGAAAGATAGCCTCCTCTCCCTACCCCTCAACTCCTGCAGCAAGTGGGAGTCCTTACCCAACCCCTCAACAGCTGCCTCTATGAGAATGAGCCCTGTGCCTTGCCTGGGCAGCACAGAAGAATTGACCCTGTGGACCGAAATGCAGGTGAGCAAGCCCTGAGGGTATAAGAGGGGCATAGCTGGTACTGCCTCTCTCATTTGCCTTATGGTAGTGAGAGCAAGAGAAATATGCTCTCCTCTCTTGCCTTTACCACCTCCAGCTGGTTAGGGAGCTGACCCTCCCCTTTATCATCTGCAGCACTGGGGAAAGCAGGCCCTGCACATCCTCTGGGTAGCACAGCAGAGATGACCTTCTTGATGGGAGCAGAGGTGGGCCTGCCCCCAGAGAACATGAGCATGGGAGAGCTGGCCATATGGTGCATGGGTGAAGGAGAGATGCTCTTACTGCCCTTTTCCTCCATGCCTCTGAGATGGGTAGGAAAGCTGGCCCTGAGGTAACAAGTAAAAGAGAATTGCCCCTCACCAGCTGCAGCACTCAGGAGAGCAGGCATTGTACCTCATATGAGCAAAAACAATAGAGCCAACCCTATTGACTGAGGTGTGGGCAAGCTAGCCCTGAAGGTGTGAGCTTGAGAGACTGTCCCCACTATTTTGTCATGCAGTGGGGGGGGGGGATGCCCCTCTTAACTCTTGTATCTCACTAAGCTGACACCCCCCCCCCCCCCCCCCCACACACACACCTTACTAGCTACAACACTCAGGAAAGTGCTGCTCACCTGGGCAGCTCAGTAGAGCTGACCTTCTTGGTAGAAGCAGGGATGAAGTTGTCATGAGGGTATGAGAGTGAAATAGCTGGCCACACCCCACTCTCTGCCATATGGTGGTGAGAGTTAGAGGCAGTTGAGAGAGCTGGTCCTGAGGTCATAAGAGTGGGAGACCTGGCTCTGTCCACCACCAGCTTCAGCACCTGGGAAGGTGGCCCGTACGCTCTCCTAAGCAACACAGTGGAGCTGGCACTGATGGTCCAGGTGTGGGAGTGCTGACCCTGAGAGTGTGAAAGCAAGAGAACTAGCCTTGTCCCCTTGCTCATTGTTACAACACGGGAGAGCCCACCCTGGTGATGAAAACATGAGCGTGTTGGTGGGCTGATCAATACTGCAACTACCCAGTCCCGGAACCAGGCTTATGAATTGGCCCACCACAACATCCACTCCATCAATGAACTGTTTGAGCATGTGAAGGAGTGAGTCCTGGAGACCAAAGCTGCAGGATCTCCAGGACAAGGGGAACAAAGGACATCCAAGAGGAGTCCCAGTGAGGGCCCGACACTGATAGTGTAACAGAAACCAGAGGCCTGAAACCAGACCAATGACCCTCAACAACGAACACTTTCACTCAAAAATATGTGGATAAAAAGATTTGCTGCATGACACACTATGTCACACTACAGATTCCATGCGAGATTTTTTTCTTTTCTTCTCTTCTTAAATTTTATTTTATTTTATTTGAGGGGTGTTGCAAGGGCAGAGTATGAATGTAAAGGTATGGGAAATGAATGGGACTGAGATGCATACAAAGAATAAATAGAAATAAAGTTTAATACAAAATTAAAAATATTTTAAAAGACATTCCATAATAAAATCAAACTTAAGCAATATTTATCTACAAATTCAGCCCTACAGAAAGTGCTAGAAAGAAAACTCTAATCTGAAGATGCTAATCCCACCCAAGAAAACCTCAAGGAATGAAAAATCTGAGACCAGGAAAATAAAAAAGGGGAAACATTCACAGAGACAGACATACCACCACAGACACCATAGCAACAACAAACAACAAAATACCAGGAATCAACAAACGTTGCTCACTGATAACTCTCAATATCAATGATCTCAATAAAAAGATACAAGATAATAAAGTAGATTCAAAAACAGGATCTATCCTCCTGTTGCATCCAAAAAACACATCCTTAATATCAAGAATAGACATCAATTTGGGGTAGAAGTAATGGAAGATGTATTCTAAACAAACGGACCTAAAAGCTATCTGGTGTATCCATCTGTATGTCTGACAAAACTGACTTCCAAAGGTAATCAGTAGAAACAGGAGAGGATACAACATCTTCATTAAAGGAAAATACAAGAGGACATTTCAATGCTTAATATCTATGTCCTTAACATCTGCCCAAGTTTATAAAATAAACTCAACTACAGTTGACATCACATATTGATGCTGGCATGTTGATAGTAGGAGACTTCATCCAAATCCCAAAGAATATACCTTCTTCTCAGCACTTCAAGGAACTTTCTTTAAAGTAGACCATATACTCAGACACTAAGCAAGTCTCAACAGATACAAGAAAATTTAGATAAGACTATGCATCCTATCTGACCATCACACGTTAAAGCTAGATATCAATAACAAGAGAAAGCTTACAAACTCATGAAAATTGAACTCAATACTGAATGAAAATGACTAAAGAAAAAAATTAAAGACTTTCTGCAAAGTAAATACAACATACTCAAATTTATGGGACATAATAAATGGCAGTTGGTTCTCAGATACATGTTTACAACACTAAGCTTCTACATAAAAAGAACTAGAGGGATTTCATACTAGTAATTTAACAGCACACCTAAAAGCTCTAGAGCAAAACCAAACAAACAACCCCCCCTTAAAAAAAACCAGAAATACACAATGGAGAAAGGAAAACATGTTCAACAAAGGGTACTGTTCTAACTGGATGCTTGCATGTAGAAGTGCACAAATAGATCCATACTTATCAACACATACAAAATTCAACTACACATAGATTAGGTTCCTCAACATAAAATCAGATATTCTGAACCTGATAGAAGAGAAAGTAAGAAATAGCCTTGAACACATTGCTTTGGGAAAAATCTTTCTGCACAGAACAGATAACACAGGTACTAAAATTAAGAATTAATAAATGGAACCTCATGAAACTGAGAAGTTTCTGAATGGCAAAGGACACCATCATTCACACAAAGTAAATGCCCACAGAAAGGGAAAAGATTTCTTTACTGACTACACATTTGATAGAGGACTAAGATAAAGAACTCAGGAAAACAAATATAACCCAAGTTAAAGATGGGCTACAAGAGAATTATTAAAGAGGAAATTCAGATGGCTGAGAACCATAGAAATGTTCAAATCCTTAGTTATTATGGAAATGCAAGTCAGAACTATCTTGAGATTTCATCTTACAGTCATAGGAACAGCTTATGATTAATAGACCTAATGACAGCTCATGCTGACGACAATGTGGAGTCATCCATTCATAGTGAGAACACAAACTCATACAGCCACTATGGAAATCAATCGACAGTTCCTCTGGGAGATGGGACTCAATCTACCCCTAAAGTCAGCTATACTCATTCTGTAAGACCCCCCTCCCTTTTGCTTAAGCAGCCCCCCCTTGTTTTAGCAATTCCCTCTTGCCCAAGAAGGCCCGTTTAACAACAGCACGTTGCAAAAACAATAAATAAACGTGCCTAAGACATGCCAAACATTCCCCAACCAAGGATACTGGAGACACCAGCATCTCTGCAAAACTTAGTAATAAAAACTTTCACAGTGTATGTCAGCAGGGCAGAGGGAGAAGGGAGGGGAAGCAGTTACTTGGCTATGTGATCAGGCCCCAGTCACGGACCAGGGGAGGAATTCCAGGAAGAGATAAGGAACAAAGGGTTCCAGGAAGAACGAGCAGCAGGCCTGGGGGTGGGTGATAACCAGAACCTGTGGTCAGGCCAGATGGCAGCCTGGAGGCCCTCACCCCTCAACGGATGATTTCATTCAAACCAGCCAATGAAAACCTTGTAACTATGCTTCTGCTTCTGTACGCACTTTTGCTTCCCTAACCCTATAAAAAGGCCCTGAACAAAGGGCTGGGCGCGCAAGTCCTCCCGAGAGTACCTGTGCTATTCAATAAACCTCGTGCTGTTTGCATCTGATCTGTGGCTCGGTCCTCCTTGGGTCCCGGGGTCTCTTCCTGAAGAAACATCCATTTCGGGGGTCCCCCACCCCTGGGGTGGTCTTTCAATTCTTGTTCGTATATCCAAAATATGCTTCATCATTCTCCAGAGATACTTGCTCAACCATGTTTATTCCTCCCTCTATTCACAATAGCCAGAAACTGAAAACAACCTAGATATCTATCAGTGAATGGGTAAATAAAGTAAATGTGGTATAGCTACACAATGGAATATTACTCAGCTGTTAAAAAATGGCATCATAAGAATTTTCAAAAAAAAATGTATTGAACTAAAATAAACCATGTGTGAGGTAATCCAGAAAGACAAATAGAGTATGTATTTTTCATATGTGGAAAATGTTAAGTCAACAATAACCAAGCTACAATCTATAGAACCACAAAATTAGATATACAGTAAGGGCCTTGGGTATACAGATAGATCTCACTGGAAAAGAGCAACAGGACAGATATTTCTTTATAGCAAATAGATGGAGAAGAGAAACTAAGATGGGCGAATTAATTAGAAAGGGAAATGGAAGAAAGGGATGCAGCGGGTAATATGGGGAAAGTCAGCTAAAATAAGGGCTCTTTGGGGTGTCATACAAAACCTAGTACAGCAGAATCTTCCTAAAGCACATACATATATGAAGGTGATCTCAATGAAACCACCAAATAATGTGGGAAACAGAGCCCAACTGGACTTCTCCTGTCACCAGGTAAAGCTTCTGTTAGAAGTGGATTGCATTTAATTGAGTTGTTGACTGTCAGGTCTAAAGGAAATTCTAACTCCCCAAACTCCAAAAGGCAGTTCAAACATTCAGAAATGAGCTCAGCCTGGACTGTAGGAGAGTTTCTGGCAGTTAGAGAAAAGCCAGCATTTCTCATGTGCTTGAGAAACAGATTCATTCCCATCTACCAAAAAGAATTACTTCCTTATCTCTGGCAGAAAAGACATATGTCTACTTCAAGCATCTACCAGCATATTCAAACTCACACTGCCCTCTAGTCTCCCTCTGGATCACAAGTATCTGCTATGCATTTCAAAGTGCATGCTAGCATCCTAGCCCTTCTCACATTCCCTACCCTGAACTCCCGCCAGCTTACAAGCTTCTCTTCCTGCAGCTACCTATTCTCCTTATAGCCCTGCTCTCTCTATGATCTCTCTATGCTCTGCTGCTTCTGTCACTTTGCCTTATTCTATTTACTGCTATTCTTCCCTCTCTGACACATAGCCCTGGCCATGTCTCCTGGTCATATCCAGCTTATTTCCCTTCTCTTTGCTACAGCCTCTAGAAGCTTCCTGCTGTCCCCCCCTCTTTCATCTTTACAGTAAAAAATTCCCCCTCAACCATAGCATGGAGTAGTCATGCCATCACTTTATATGTTGGCCAAAGGGATCCTGTAGGGACTCCCCCCAAAACCCTGCTATTATCAAGAGTGTAAGTTGCTTTCCACAAACGGTCAGCAAGGTCCCATTGCTGAAAATATCATGGAACATAGAGAGGTTGAGCAAGCTGGTGCTTACTGGCTAGTGTCTTTGGTACAGGTGGGTAGGTAGCTTTCAGGTTACCAAAGGAGAAAGGTAAACACCAACCCAGATACAAAACCTTGATCCACAATGGTGTCCTGACTGCAGGGTATGCTAGTGGACTGGTAGCACAAAGCTTATGAAAGTAAATAACCTATGTTTGTTATGACTTAAGCCCACTCCATAAGATAGAACTCATGATACCCAGAGACCTAATGTAAAATAATACTACTGTTCTTTACAGAACAAAGCAAAAAAAAAAAAAAAATCAATAAAATGATTTTACTATAATCATGGGTCAATTCCTTATTTTGTTCATCTTTTATCAGAGAAACTTCTTCCTAATGTAAATGCAAAGAAATGCAAAGATCCACAGCCAGACAACATGTGGAGGTTTTCAAACAGTCAACCCTAAAAGGATTATCTCCATCAAATCCCTCCCTGCAGGGTTCAGGGAACTCCACAGAAGAGGAAGCAAACAGAATGTAAGGCCCAGAGGGGATGGAGACACCAAGGAAACAGGTCCTCTAAATCAACAGCATCAGCACACATGGGAACTCACAGGAACTGAGGCAGCACAGGCATGCCAGGGCCTGTGCTAGATGGGATCCTGATAGGACAATGGGACACAAGGCCCCATCCCGGACCCTGACCAGGAAACTACCTCCAATTAAAAAACACTTACAAATAAAACTGTAGCTGTTCTCAAAGGAGTCCTACTTGGGGAAACAAATAACATTTTTAATTAATTAAATTTATTCATTTTTTTTACATCCTGACTCCAGTTTCCCTTCCTTTATTTCTTCCCTCCCCCCTTCCAATGCCTTTCCTCATCCATTCCTCCTCTCTTACTGTTCAGAAAATGGCAGGCCTCCCATGATTGTAAACAAAGCATAGCATATAAAGTTGAGGCAGGACTAAGCTCCTTCCCTCATATTAAGGCGCAGTAAGGCAACCAGTATGAGGAATAGATTTCCAAGTGCCTGCTAGAGCATTAGGAACAGCCCACTCCCACTGCTAGGTGTCCTACAAGTAGACCAAGCAACATAGCTGTCACACATATGTAGACAGTCCCATGCATGCTCCATAGCTGCAGGTCCACAGTCAGTGAGCTCCTATGAGCCCAGGTTTGCTGTCTCTGTGGGTTCCCCTGTCATGACCTTGACCCCTCTGTCTCCTATGGGGTTTCCTCTCTCTTCACCAGGACTCCTGGAGCTCTACCTAGTGAGTGGGTGTTGATCTCTGCATCTCCTTCCATCAGTTGCTGGATGAAGGCTTTCTGATGACAATTAGGATGGTCACCAATCTGATTACAGGAGAAGACCAATTCAGGTACCCTCTACACTATTGCTAGGAGTCTTAGCTGGGTCATTCTTGCAGATTCCTGGGGGTTTCCCTGGCACCAGGTTAGACAGACCACTCTTAAGGGCGAGTCACATACCCAGCTTTAGATGGACAACAGAAAACAAACTCAGTGGCATCTTTGGAGGAGATTCTTTGTCTTATCATGTTATGTCAGGGCTTTATCTTATTTATTAATTTTATCTCATTTTATTTTATTTGTATATTTCTTGATTTTTTATTATCTTTTTAACCCTATAGTTCCTTTGCATATATATATTATGGCTTCTGTTTTTTTGTGTGTTTTTATGGGACTCCAGAGTAAGTTTATATTTGTTTCTTGTACTTTGTCTTGGGCTCTTTTTTGTTTATTTTGTACTATTCTAATGTGTTAGTTTTAATTTTATATTCTATTATTCTGTGAGAAGCTTGCTTGTTTTCTAATGAGAGACAGAAGGGGTGGATTGCATGAGAAAGGACACAGGAGGTGTCTAGAGGAGAAGAGGACAGGGAAGTTCTAATCAGGATATATTACGTAAGAAAATAAATCTATTTTGAATAAACATGGAGAAAAGATCCTTCTTTTCCTTCAGCTTCTTAGGATGTCTGCATGGAAAGTGCTAGAGAGGCTTGAAGGTTTCTTTGCCTCCAGCCTTCCTTTCTCACATTCTTTGTGTTTTAAGTAAAGAGGAATTCCTGGAAGGAGCCTAGAAAGACCCTTGGTGAAAGAGGCAAACAAGAAAGATGGGTGGAATTACCTGGGACTACCATTTGTGGATTTATTTTTAAATAGTTAATTAGAAAATGTGTATTGTATATATTCAAGGCATATAGTTTAACGATTTGGCTTTATGTCTACATTGTGTAATTAATATCAGATCCAATTAATTACTATGTCTATCATCATGCATAGTTACTATGGAGAAGGATAAACCTAATATCGGATCAGCTCTCATCAAATTTCAAATAAATAATACAGTATCATTAGCTAAAAGATCTCCAGAATTTATTCATTGGAGAGTTTGGAACTCACTGGGGAGTCTTACTTGACACAAGACCAGAACAGTCAGACTAGAGTTTCTTCCTGGTGCATGAACTAGCTTCTCGGAGCCCATTCCCTACAGAGGAACACCTAACTCTGCCTTGATACTGGGGGGGAGGGACTCAGACCTACCTCAACTGGATATGCCAGACTGAATTGACTCACCTTGGGACTCCTTGCTTCCCTGGGGAATGGATGGGCAGTTGGTGTGGGGAGAGGCTGAGAGAGGACTGGGACAGGGGGATGGAGGGGAAGCAGTGGTGGGTATTAAAAAAACAACTTAATTAAAAATGAATAAAAAAGAAGAATCTCAAGGCTGCTATTCATGAAATTTAAATACATGTGAGAACTCAGATTTGCTGAGATCTTTTAGAAAGAAATTTTCAACTTTAAAAAAAAAATCACTGTGTGAACTAAAAGGGGTGGAGAGAACTGCACTTGAATTAATGATCCCATAAGTCTAATTGATAATATTATAACTACCTAACTGTGGAGAGTCGTAATATTGCTGATCTAGAGCCAAATTAACTTGGGCTGTCATTAATATCTACTTATTGCCTACTTCCATGTTCTTGTTAATGTCATATAAGGCCTTTTTTAACTGAATTAGCAAACCACTAGTTTCCATCCATCTAAAAGCAAAGAATATAATAACATCTAAAGCCTATAGGAAGAAACTTTTCAGCTTTGCTATAACCATCTACCAGATGCTTCAAACAATGTATTTGAAAGTGACTTTTTTTTTTTTTTTTTAATTGTCATTTCTCTGTATCTGGGTCACTGTGAAGAGACCATGACCAAGGCAACTTCTATGAAAGAAAGCATTTAATTAGGGGTTGGTTTACAGTTTCAGAGGTTTAATCCATTGTCATCATGGCAGGAAATGTGGCACTCAGGCAGACATGATACTGGAGAAAGAGCTGAGAGTTCCTCATCCAGATCCTCAGGCAGCAGGAAAAGAGAGACACTGGGCCTGGCTTGGGCTTTAGAAGCTTCAAGCTACACCCTCAGTGACACACCTACTCCAACAAGACCACGCCTTCTAATAATTCTCTAGCAGTGTCACTCCCAGATAACTAAGCATTCAAACAGATGAGCCAATGGGGACTATTCTTACTCAAACTACCACAGAAGCATCATGAACCTATTGCCATGTCATAACATGTTGTTTTGAGCAACCTGAATCAATGTTCTAAGGTACTGGTCACTCATATTTGATTCCAGAATAAACTCTTATCCTGTTGAGGTGAAAGCAATGCCTGTTAGAACAGCTATTTAAACATGAGTTTATTTATTTCCACAGCTCCTTAGAGTTTTCACATGAGAAACTAGTAACCATGGCAACAGCTTCTACTTTTGAGCCTTCCTGTGACTGCCCAAGGGAGCATCTGAGGCAGAGTTCACAGCACAGCACCTCCATGCAACATAGCTTGATATTAGCTACTGCTGAGCCACAACTTAAAAGGACATGGTGTATATTCATGCCAAATCACATGCGTTCTAAGTATTCCCAGATCTACTTTACTTTCCCAAGATGCCTGGTAGAAGTAGGGAGCCCCGGCTAGACTCTGCTCCTTTGGAGTGGGAGTTAGCTGTGGCTGCATAGCTTGCTGGAAGGCCTCTGAGTCTGCTCATTATGGCTGTTGCCTAACAGTTTACTCCTGAAACATGACAGATTAAAATAACAATGGCCACTCACTAGGTCAAATTCCTGAAGGCTGCAAGAGGTGAGAGGGCCTGTCTGCGGCTCCTATAAATATGTGAAGTTTTGACTGTTAGTGGAGACTTCAACCTGAGGATGCTCTCTCATTCCACTAGCCAATGGGTGTGCTAGCTCTTGGATGAAGGCCCCAGATCTTCTGTCAGAGAGCTACCTGAGGCTCCTTACAGCCTGGCATTCCTGCGGGAAGACAAAGTTACAATGTCTTGTATGGCCTAGCATCAGAAGCCATGTGCTGCTACCTCCATAATAATCGATTATACTGGTTACTGGGGAAGGGGGGGAGGGGGGTGAAGGTGAGGGGGTGGGGAGTGGGGGGCTGGGGTAGTGTCTTTGGGAGCCATCTTGTAGCTAATGCATGTATTAGTATCACATACATTGTTTGTGCCTAGAAGAAATAGGCTACAATAATGCTGACTGAGCCAGGGAGCACAAGCAAGAGCCAACTCGCGTCAAAACTGAATTAAACCTGTGTTTTCCCCTGTATTCTTGGCAAATTCAATCTTCTTAATGCTTCCCTCTGCTTTGAGAAGGACGGAAAACCACGAAGCCAGGCCTGTTCACATACCCTAATCTGCGTTTAGGGGTGCAGAAGAGCAGGGTCCTCACTGTGCCACTGTGCCATGTCAGTCTTTTTTTCTTTTGTTAAGGTGTGTTAATTTTCTGTATTTCCCCAGTCTTCAATCTACCTGATCACTAAAGGTGCTTTTAGTGCCTCTGTTAAAGAAATGAGATCATGAGAAGAAGAGGGGGAGGGGCACAAAGTGCCAGAAGCGATTGGGGGCTGAGATGGGGGCACAGAGAGGGCGCTGAAGGCAAACTCACTCAGCCCGCCTTCCCTGAAAGGACTGGAACATATAGCGCTGTTGGCAGAATCAGGAAGGATTTAAAAGGCTAGCAGACTGAACTCTGTTAATACTGACTGGGGGAGATGGAAACTCCTTCTCAGGAGGTCCTCAGTAACAGGATAGATTCTAATCTGTCTGGAAGAATTTAGGTGTGGTTTTTCTGCAGGGCAAGTGAACTGGTTTATATAACTTCACAATGTTTCCTGTATGCTTTTTTGACACCCTTCCATGACTATTTAAAAACGTACTCATTGCCTTTCCCATCCACAAAGGCCCCTAAGGTGCAGAATATTTGGTGACCATATCTCCAAGCTCAGTGACCACCTCTTCTGGGAACTGGGAGACCACCCACATAGAGCAATGATATAGGTTGCCACCTAAAATCTACATATTTACCCTTCTGTGAATTGTCTGTCATCTTCATTGTTCCTTTGTAGAATTATTTCCAAAGTCTGGTCATTAGTACTTTTAAAAAAAGAGAGAGAGAGAGTTTCTATTGCTTTGGATTTTTCTTTTTTAGAAAACATTCTCCATGAAAAATGTTCTAATTAACTTTTAGTATATGCAGTAATATACGTATGTTTTTAAACTTCAAGACTCTTAAGGAAAAGAGGAAAAGAGTCTGTAACTGATGCTTGCTCCAAGCCTTGTCATTGTCAATGTGTGTGTTCTCATATAAAGAAATCCAATGCTTCCAAAATAGTCTGTGAATGTTATGCTTGCTTTTCTAAACAAACAATGAGATGATCAATTTCAGTCTCATGCCCAGGCTTCTATACAAGTGTTTCCCATTAAAGTTCATCATAATGTTTCTAAGTGTGTTTCTCAAACAAATCAAGACTGTTTTATCCTTACATAGTTAAGTTATCTTGATTTCATTTGAGAAAAACACTATACACCAGAGGTCAATGGAAAATGTATCCCAGTGTGCCATTTGTTAAAATGGACTGTATAATGAGAAGACATATTTCATCTTAGATGCACCTTTCCCTGGTTATTTTCTCATGAAGGTTTGACAACAAATGCCTATTACACAACACACAACCTTAGCTATAATGCACCCTTATGATTGTACCACACCAGGCCTGTTTTGATAACCATAAGACTCTTATTCAGAAAGCCTTTAAGTAGCTTTGTATATAAAATTTACATTTTATATTTTAAAGTATAAGTAGATTAAAAATAATGATGATGGACATGGATTAAAATACATCAAACATATAACAATACATAAATTCATAGTAAATTTGAACAAAAAACATTAGCTGTGGTTGAAGCTGCATAGTTTCAACTCACCAACCTTTTAGTTTACTTTTTTTTTCTGTGTGTGGGGGGGAGGTGCCAATGGAAGTCTGAGGATAACTGTGGTTGTGTGTGTAATCAGGCAGTGTGTGTGTGTGTGTGTGTGTGTGTGTGTGTGTGTGTGTGTGTGGTGTTTGTGTGTGTAATCAGGCAGTGTGTGTGTGTGGAGGGGGTGCCAATGGAGGTCTGAAGACAATTGTGTTTTTTGTTTTTTGGTTTTTTTTTTTCTGCCATGCAGGGTTCAGGGATCCAAATGTCATTCCCAGGCTTGACAATAAGCATGTGTATCTACTGAGCCACCTTGCCGGTCTAGTTCAACCTTAAGATGAAAGGACAGAGGGAAAAAATAAAGCCAGTCCCATTTCCTTGTGTAGTATTCATTGGGAGAGTCAAAGCATGTGCAAGAAAAAGTAATCTCCAGAAGAGAGGCAGAGTATATGAACAGAAAATACAGAAAGGAATTCACCCCCACACACCTGTGTTTTCACAGTCACTAATATGTGGTGATATATTGTATACTTAATAAAATTTGTCTGGAATATCAGCCAAACCAGAAAGGTCAGGGATTGGTAACCCATGCCTTTAATCCCATCACTAGGCAGACAGAGATCCCTCTGATCTCTGTGGATTCAAGGCCTAACAGCCAGGCAGTGGTGGCTCACACTTTAATCCTAGCTCTAGCAGAGCTGAATCAGGAAGTAAAATAGCTGGGCAGGGAAAGAAATACAAGGCAGGAGAAGGCAGAAGTTCAGCCATTTTGTCTAACTGACCAGTCAGGCTGAGGAACCCTGAAGATAGCACTTACCCTGTTCAGCCTGAGGAGTTGGCTGAGTGAGATTTGACTGTGGTCTGTTTTCTCTCTCTGATATTCCAGCTTTCCCCCAATATCTGGCTTCGGGTTTTTGTTATAATGCTAAATAGAATTCATGCTATAATAATAAAATAAAAGAATCAGACAAACATCAAAGACTGCTTAAACATCTAATTAAAATTTCCATGGAGATCATTGTGTTAGGAAATCAGGTTGCTGTCCCTGGAAACAACAGATCAATTTCAGCACCACCAAAAGAGCAGCAGAAGAGATTGTGGCTTCCCTGACTGATGGCCCAAGAAGGGAGAATTTAAATGGAGCCTCTCAAGCTAACCAGGCAGTATTCAGGAAAACACAGATGCTAAGAGCAATATAAGGAAGGGGAAACCAAATGCATGGCAGGACTTTTTAAAATACATTTTGTAAAAGAGAATCATTTCATAAACTTCATTAGAAAAATCAAACCTTGTAAATAAATAAAAAAATTCCTCACCAAAATTTTAAAGGACAAACTATGGAGTCATTCAAAACTAAAGGATATTAAGAATGTGAAGGGCAGTAAATGGAAACAGATTAAAATAGTTGTAAACACACTATGCAAATCCTAATTATGTAACTTCTTTAGCTGCATAGTGAAAATATAAGTTATAAAAATATTTTTGAAATTTATGAAGATATTTGAATATTGATGCTAAATATTTAAAAAATGGTATCTTAATAATATTTAAAAACTTTAAACACCCTTTTTCTTACAGCTACATAGTAAGTCCTTTATGGGGGAAATGTCATGGCATTTGAAATTTACTTTAAGAACCTTCAGGAAAAAATGTGGAGAGATAGTTACAAAACTAATAAGATATTGTTCCCTGTATTTTTATGCATATATGAAATTTTTGTTGAAGAATAAATAATGGAGGAAATGTCATGAGGTATCATGCTGACAAGCTAAGTACCCATCAAGAAAGAGTGCAGGCAGCACTCACTGCAGGACCTGGGAGTCTCCATGAGCTATGAAATAGGGCCATCCTTAAAGATAGTTCATGGAGGAAATGTCAGGAAATCATATTTGCACTTGTACTCTGTCTAACTGCCTAATAAGGAGTCAATCATTTCAGAAAGGAATATTACATACATCAAGCACTAAGATAATCTTGTCCACAATAAGCAGATATGAAGCTACTGAAACATAACTTTGGCACTTCATTGTGATTGTCAGTTTGATTGAATTAAGAAACACAAAGGCATTGGGTGTACTCTGTGAAGGTGTCTCCAGAAACAGCTACCTGAGAAGGCAATATCGCAAGTGTCATCTCAAAGGCTGGGGTCCCAGGCTGATGAAAAGGGAAGAGAAGGCATGTGAGTACCATCTTACCCCTTCTCTGTCTCCCAACCTTTCTAGATACAAGCAAATTCCTACTCAGGCTGCTCTGCTGTGATGCTTCCCTCTTGTGCTTTTTCTTGGGTAGGTGGACCATAGGCCTTGAACCCTGAGCCACAGTAAAACCTTTACTTCCCCTGTTTGCTTCTTGTTAGGTGTTTGCTCATGAGAAATGTAAAAAAATATTTTTACAATGTAAAGTAAAGGACATGCTTGAGCTCATTTTAAAATACATTATAACTTAACATAGTGCCAACCATTTTCCAAATATCTCCCACATGCAGAGACCAGAGGCTTTGTATTTTCTCTTCCCATCCACCCTGTAGTGTTAAAGTGACTTTCTCCATTTAATTGAGGGAAAATCACAACTAAAGCAGAGAAGCCAAGGGTCTTGAGGCATCAAATGTGAGAGTCATCATCAAACTCTACTAGCCACAGCCATGCCATTTTCCCACCAACAAGCAATAGACAACGAGGCGTCAGGAATCTCATGCCCAGACAGATTCTTGGTTCAGTCTGATGTCTACCAGAGCAGGTAGAACAAGAGAATGGTCTAGTACAGCCAAAGCAAGAACACAAAAAAGGGAAATAAGAAAGCTTTCCATGGAATGTGCACACTTCAGCCTTATATAGCATCCCTCACCCTTCCAGCCTTGCAAGACAAGTAGGAGCTTTCCCAGAACATGGAGGGCACTGGTGACTCATTTCTTGCATACACTAAACAAAAGTCCCTGGGTAATCACCTTGAGGAGTCCCAGAGAAAGTTGGCTGCAGCTACAGGGTTTTCAGGGACTCTTGTAGAGGTGACAGAGAAATGAGGCTGCAGTCTTTGGGGAAAGTTTCTGAGGGGACACAAGGGATAGAGTCAAAGATTCTTGACAGGAGGAGAGACTTTAGGAGTAATGACAAGGTGGTACCAGCAAAGTGACAGCCTAATGTGTAGATCTGAGGAGTAAGTAGCCGCGGCAGTTACCAGACTGAGGGAAAAAAGGTTCAAAACAAGGGCAAGAGATGGCAAGCAGAGTAAATAGAGGGGCATGGTCTCAAAGAAGGTGAAGTGGATAGGAAGCGGGGAAGGCAGGCCATCCTGCTGAGTTCCCACATCTATCTTTCATATGGAATACATCTTCATTTCACACCTGAAACATGGGTGAATGAGAAGCAAGTTATAATGACAAGGTAAATAAAGATGTCTCCTCTATAAGATATATATGCCTTGCATAATGAGCTAAATGACTGTTTACATTTGCTTCTTGTAAATAAACATAATATCCCAACACATTTGTCATTTATCAGTTTCCACTATTCAAAAACCACAAAGATAAAGTTGCTCACAGAAAAAGGGGTTTATTACTTGCTTCGTTATTTCTCTTTCAAAATGTGCCACGTCCTTCTCTTGTTCAGACTTAATAAACTTTTTGCAGATGTTTGTTAAAAGAGTGATGCTGGGGAAGTAGATAAAAGAACTGGAAAAATTATGCAGGTGTAGGAAGAGAGAGAATCTGTCTCTGGTTGAAGCCATTTATGCCTTAGAAGCAAAAGTTCCATCACAATTAAGGGCATTCACTGTGAACAGTAGGTGTTGTGACAGTCAGAAAAGGTATTTCTTCAATGTTAATGTAACAGTGAGCCAGGTTCAAGGCTTGTGTCAGGTCTGACTCGTTCGGATATTTTCTGAGACTTTCACAAACAAAACTGTCTTAGTTTCTATTGTGGTAATAAAACACCTCCACCAAAGGAAATGCAGGAAGGAAAGGGTTATTTCAGCACCAGTTTGTAATCTTCAAGAGAAGTCAGGGCAGAAACCTAGAGTCAGGCACTGAAACAGAAGGCATGTAGGAATGCTGTTTAGTGCCTTAGTGTTCAGGGCTTGATCAGCCCAATTTTTTGTGCTCCTCAGGACCACCTGCCCAGGGATCGCACTATCCATAATGAACTGGGCCTTCCCACATTAATCACAGAGAAAATGCATCCAGAGGCTTGTCTACAAGTCAATTTGGGGGGTATCTTCTCAATTAAAGTTCTCTCTTCCCAAATGACTCTAGCCTGTGTCAAGCCAGCACCAAAATCATTGTTTCCAAGGAAGAGACCCTAACTTCCTGTATCCTTGTGAGTGACATCTAAACCTTCTCAATGTAATCCTGTGTGGTGCCCTGCAAAACCTCCCTGAGAAGGAATCATTTAAAATTCCCAGGCAGTGCTTTGATGATTGGAACTTCAAAAGCCACCAGTCCATCAATATTACAGACAATGGAGCTTGACTCTGAAAAAAACCATTCTCTAGGGAGTATCTTACTTTCTTCCCCTGTTACCTATGCTTAAAAATCTTTGTTTAAAATTCCCTTTAGTATTCTCTATGTTTATTTCATACTGGACCCTGAAATTCTTAGACCTAGTCTTACCTAGTGACGGTCCTTACGAGAGTTAGGAACCTCCCGGCTCCTGTGAGTGACTGTGGAATTGTGCCACCTCCTCTGACACTGGCTCCCCCCAGCCTATTTGTCTCATTGCGTGAGAGATGTCTTCTTTTTCTTGCCTTTGCTCTAGCTGCTAACTCCATTCTAGAACATTCCCATACTTTGTGTCTCCCTTCCTGGTTTGTAGCACAATTCCGTCTACTTGACTTTGACATTTATGCCTTTATTGCTTTATAATCGATTTAATGCCCATAGAGCTGAAGAGAGATGGAGGAAGTGGTACACATAGAGTCCTGGGGCTTGAGAAGGCTTCTGAGCCCCCAGGAAGCTGCCTGTCAATAGTAGACTATATGATAGATTAGTTCTTGCAGCAGTGAGACCCGAAAAGCTTTCTCTCTCTGTCCTCACTGCCTTCTCTGTCTTCCGGCTGCTGGGGACGTTAGTTACTTCCTTTCATCTACTACAGAGTTAATGTATAAAAAACTGACTGTCCATTTCCGCTTCTCAAGAGCCTAAGAACAGATACTATAGTAAAGACTAATATCCATGTGACTTCATGCCAATTGGTCACAGATGTTATCTAGCCTTTGTATTTATATCTCATCATGTAAATTTACTGAGCAGCCAAGATTACAAAATCCTGTTCTACAAAACATAGCCCAGTATTCTGGTGGCCTAAGCAGTACATCAATGTGACCAATCTTCACTCATTTTTAAATCAGAGAAGAGAGTTGATACGACATATAATATCTGAAATATCATTTGCAAATAAATCAGTAATGCTAAAGAATGGCATGGTCAATCTTACAGTATATACTGTTGGATTCCTTTAACTTCATCAAATGCCATCTGGACAAAAGAGCATATTTTATTGCAAAGGAGTACGTTTGTGTCACACTTGGTTTAAAGCAGAGTACAATGAGACTGAAGTCAGAAATCCATGATGTTCATAATCATGTTCAAGATAGTGTAATGTATGAAGGGAAGCACTGAGTAGGGAAGGAGCCAATGTGATAGCTGTAAACTGTGGACTAGTGACCAAGAACAGGACAGAGGAAACAAGAAGAGCTGTTACTAGGGCCAGTTAACTCTAGTTGGAGATCATCACACAGTACAATGGGTGCTTAGCCCTGCTACTTGTGCTTTGTCAGTACAGCCTGGCACCCGGCTGCTCGCAGGTCCTTCAAATGTTATATCATCACATTCTGAATTATCCAGATGAAAAATAAATAAGGTCTGCTCCACAAAATCTCAGAGAGACAAGCTGCATCTGCAATGTTCCATGTCCATCAAGAACAGTAAGGCAGTAGAGACCTTTTTGTATTAGCCATTCAGGTGCACAGACCCCAGTTCTACCCACCTCTATACTGTGGGATATTTTGACCACACTCTGCTGCTCCCAAGACTGTCAGTAAAGTTTGCTTTGAATCAGAGGGCAGTGCTAGCCACTAGCCACTAGAACAGGTACAGACAAACAGGAAGTAGCAGGGGATCTTGGGGAAGTCTCAGCCCTTTCGGACTGAGGAACGAGAGAGAGCAGGCCACTGGCTGCTTTGCTGTTGCTTTCCTGATCATTCAGGTTTTTACCTTGATATCTGACTCCCAAGTTTTTATTGATAAAGGCTAATTAGTCAAATGCTTCACCTCTGTGCCATAGCAGAAGAAATATCTTGGCCTTTCTTTTACGGAATGTGATTCTGAGTCTATTATTTAACTCTGCACTTCCATTTCCTTGTCTGTAAAACAAACCCTGCTGTGCTTTGCATATGGCTTGTGCATGTCCTCTGAGGGTTCCACTATCGAAATTTAATTCTCCTTGTGAGACATTGGGACCTCGGGACCCCGATCTATGCTGACAGGGCCTTTGACAGATGACAAGAATAACATACTACTGCAGATAGAGCCCCAGTGTTGACAACGGGTGTCTTGCTGTTGGACAGCATTGCTACCTCAGTATTCTGACACCAAAAAAGACATCACCAGATGTAATCCCTGACATTAGACTTCCAGAACCATGTGCCAGAAGAAATCTTATTTTCTGATAAAGTCATCCAGCTTCAGGTGTTCTGTTTTAATATTGCAAAATGGACTACTACAGCCTGACTGTGAACGTCTGGAAAATGATAAAGCAAGATAAAAGAAATATTGTCACACTGAATGCCTTCTATGGGCAAGTATTAGTCAGAAGTATCATGCACTAACTCCTAAAAAGCAACTAACTATTCTATTTGAAATTTATGTCTGCCAAAAGACAGACTAATTCTTGGTTTTTATACTTATAATTGGTATGGCCACAGAGTTCTAAGAGTTAGCATGTCAACTGAGATTTCTCTTGTCTGTTTCTGAGACTAGAGATAACTGTCGGTGAGAAAAGAACACAACTATGCATTTTTATTGGTAAAATTCACTCTCTTCCTGCATCATATACGACAGTGACTATATCCATGCCATGGTTTTCTTCTAACAGTCTCTGTTTTCCCATGAGCAGAAAGGGATAGAAGGACAACTAGGTGTAATGAGGAGAATGTCCATGGGAAGTGTGGGAGCTCCAGCAAGTGAGAATAAAATGGAATTGAGCCTGTCTCACTGGATTCCAATAGTGCGATCCAGGATTCATTTTTCTGTCTTCAGTAACACCATCTGTGATACTCTCATGTTCAGTTCTTGTCTCTGAGTGCACCTCTGTGTGCAGACACTTCCACCTCTTCCTCCCAATGTCAGATACAACTTAAAGAGAAGGAAACAGCTTCCCAGCACCTACTCAGAAGAGCACATGGGACTTGGCCCTAACTCTCCATCAGCACAAGTTAATTTTCTCTGCAGAGAACAGATAATACAGTTTTCAGAAACAACCTGTCTACCATCAAATTGGTACATGGGAATACCGCACTATGGATAAAGTACAACTTCTTCATCTGATTCTATGCAACCTCTAGAGTGAACACCACCACATGGGGTTGTGGTGATCATTCCGAAGGGTCCATGCTAGGTGCAGAAAAATGGATGTCTATGTTTGTGGCCACATATTTCCCTGTGTTATGGGTAGTTGGTATAGACTAAATGTACACCCCACCCCATAAATTGGAATTCTAAGTCTCAGTAGGATAATATTAAGAAGTTGGGTCTTGGGATATAACTAGAACATGAAAAAGTAGGGCTCATATAAAAATATACCAAAAAGAGTAGTATCTGCTCTTGCCAAGTGAGTGTGCAACAGAAGAGATTCCCTCTGCAACCCAGAAAAGGCCCTCACCAAAGCCTGACCAAACTGCCACCCAGTTTTAGACTTCCAGCCACATAACTGTGGGAAGGGGATTACTAGGCTTTTTGCTCACACTGTCCTGTTTTGTTTTGTTAGCCAGCTAGTGACATTGTGTTGTGCTAGTGCAAAATGAGAATGAAAATACCATACAAATGGCTGTACACCATTCTCTACTTGTTTTTGAGTCTTTGAGGTAGAAAGAATTTTAGAAAAAGTGGTTCTCTCCTTCCAGCCATTGAGAATGGGTGGAAATTGGGCATCAGGGGTCTACTTGAGAAGGGAAGATCTCTATCATCAGCATTTTCTATGCTGTGGGATAGAATAGAGTACAGTAAAACAAATGTATATTCTTTTCAGAGTAGAATAAGCAATGACAGGGAGGAGATGCTATTTTGTAGTTCACCTACTTCTCTGTGGTCCTAGCCTAAGCCTGGTCTTTTGTGAATCTGTCTGCCCATTCTACCCAGTTATCTCATGCTCCATTAAGAGAACCAGTGATAGAAGTACCACACACTCAACTCTCTGCTGGAGGATGTATGACCCAGAACATTCAAAGACAGATGTCAGGGAAGCTCTACCCTCTCCGAAGATGGCAGTGGAGTGCAGGTCATTTTTCAACCCAATGCAATCGTTTGTCATGACATCAAATTTGGAACTGCCACTGTTATTTTGTGGTGGAGAGGTAACCTGGGGACATGTAAAGACATACTAGAGGGTCGAGAAGTTAGCTTCATTGTAGAGTGTTTTGCCTCATAATTGCAAGGTCTTTGGTTCGGTTCCTGAAACCAGGTTTGCTTTGTGTTGTTGTTTTTGCTTGTTTGTTTGTCTGTTTTTAGTAATTGATGAAGAACTCAAAGCTTAGAAGCTGTCTCATTAACTAAGAGAAATACAGAACCAGATGTTAAATTTCCCTGGGGTCCCTTATATGTTAAACTCCAGAAAGATCCCAGAGCCATTTTACCACTTAAATAAAGCTTGTTAAATGTTTGTAATTAATACAAAGCACCTCTAGCATTGCTACCACTGCTATACAATTTAGCTAGGGTCAATATTTCAATAGCAAAATGGAGTTAATGGCATAGCTAATTCAAATAATATCACAGGAGCAGAGAGATGGCTCAGTGAGTGAAGTCATTCGCCACCAAGCCTGAGAAGCTAAGCTGGATTCCCAGGACCCAAATGGTAGAAGGCAGGAACTGATCCCGTGACTTGCTTTTGACTTCCATAAAGTGAGTGTACACATACACAGATAAATTATCAGATCAAATGAAAAAGTAAATAAAAACAAATATTATATGGAAAAAATTAATCAGAAGAAAAATAGCTGATAGATAAGAAAAAAAATTAAGCTATAAACACTAAAGTGTCTTAACAACAACAACAAAAAAAAAAAACTGTGAAGTTTATCAATTCTATATGATCTTCCTAAATTCTCTGGAAAGGGGACTTTGGAGCTGCTACCAGAAGCCATGTTCATCATAGGCCACACCAAGACAAACAGTCATGGAAATGTTCACAGGATTCTGTGAGTCATCAACCTACAAATGACAAAGATCGGAAAGAAGGGATTTTCTTCACCCAAAGACATCCTAGTTACTAAAGCTGTGATACAAAATGTAAGTAAAGTCAACAAAAGGAAATGGCAAAGGAATGTACGTAATTATAGCAGAGACAGGATGCATGGCGTCTTCTCCACAGTAGCCAATAGGGCAGATCAGCTAATTCCACACTGACTAAAAACACAAAGAGGATTATGGAGCATAATGTTGTGGAAAGGGCTTAGCTGACTTCCTTTGCTTGAATGGCACCCGCACATTAGAAACAATATTTTCAAATTTCCTCAGTATAAGTAAGAATGCAGTGAAATAGTTTTCAGACCACCTACATCTAGCATACACTAAATTACACAACACATTCCTTTTAGTGGGTGTGCTTCTTATAGCAATCATTTCAGTGACTGGAAAACTGTGAACCGGGTTACGGCATTTAATTAATTCACAAAATGCAGCTGTACTTCAAGCTCTTGGCAGTTGGCCAATAATTTTAATGTAATATCTTTTAGAAAGAAACAAGAAGTTTCAGCAGAAATATTATTTAATTCTTCAATTAGTTCTTATTTTGTTGAGAGACACCAATAGATGTGAGTACTGGGAAACTGCTATAAAAACAGAATCAGAAGAAACGGGAATGTGATAACAGTGTGATATTAGACATGCCAACAAGAAAGTGCTGCCACATCTCCAGATTCTAACATACCTGAAACTAAAAGAAAGGTGATTGGCTTTGCACAACTCAATAATAAAGTAGGAAGCTTGGCAGCTGCTCCAGTCTTGTTCTCTTGTTCTGGGGTAGTGTAATTTCCTCCACTGTCAGATCACTGTGCAGAAAGAAATATGGTTGACAGAAGCTTCCGTATTTATATACTAATAGCACCATGAAAAGAGTTGGAGAAAAGATTCTCACTGGTCTAATTTGTAAGACTGGCCAGAACCTGTGGCTAAGCTTGCAAGGTCCAGGGAAATTTAGATTCTCACCTTTACAGCAAAGTCTGTGGCTGAGAACATGGAAGGGTCATGCAGACCCTATTTTTACCCACTGGCTCTCTAACCAAACTTTTCATTAGATAGCTAAGTCAGCAAATGAGTACAGGATTTGTATGAGAAATAACTAATTAGAGAAATAGTCTTACAACCATCAGGTTCTAAAGACAACCTGTGGAGTGCAATAATGTATAAGGGTCCACTGTTCACAAAAACAGCAACTGAAAAATGGGCATTTATTCTAGAAGGAATATATATTAACTGGTAATATCTTAAATAAAGAAAAGACTGCTAATTTCACATCAGTAAAGCTGGTTAACTCGCCTCCCTAATTCTGATGTACTTGGGAATAGCTCTCATTCCACCTTGCTATGGACAGCTCTACTTTTTCTGCTTTCCTTTATTCTTTTGCTATTTGCATCCACTAAACTCTTTCATTGTTGTTTGTAAGAATATGTTTGTATAGATGGGTGCATGAGGTCTTGTGTGTGTGTATGTGCGTGTGCACCTAAAGCACCTGGAGGCCAGAGGAAAGCATCAGATACCTTAGAGATGGAGTTACTCAAATTCATGGGATGTGTGAGTTGTTATGTAGCTATAGAATCAGAACCCCAGTCTTTACGTTTGCATCATAACCTATGAATCATACTGCAGTCTCTATCCACTAAACTTTTGAGGTCATTGAAAGAAGCTGTATCCAACTGGCTATAGGAAAAGGAAGAACTGGTGAGGATATGCAATAGTAACGAGAGCCAGGAACACTAAATCTGCAAGTTACTCTGTCTGCAGCTCCCCATTCTGCATTCCCTGTGTCAGTATCCCATCAGCTCCTTCAGAGGTACGCAGCAAGGCAAGCAGCACCCAGTGTGTATCACTGATTGTTTGAACTGCCTCCTTCCCTCCCAATTTATGAGGAAGGGAATGATACCAAGGTTAGATGAATGTCTTGATCCTGATACAGGTGAATGCGGTCAATATCATTCCATTAGTCATATTCACAGCTGGAGGGAAGGTCACTGCAAAGCCATAGGTGAACCAGTGAAGGAGAACTCCTTTGTAGTATCAAGAGAGTTGATGGCTTCTAACTCCTATAGGAAGAGAAGATTGGATTGTATGAATAATTTGGCAGCCTGATGGGGACCAAAACTTATTGTTGGAGATACATTAAATATCATTAAGTGTTTTTGTTTGAATGGATGTTTGGTTTGGAGACCTGAACTGTAGAAGAAAAGAGACCAGGTCATCAGAAGCCAAAGCCTTGCATATAATCTCAATTCTGACACTGCCTGTCATGGCCTCCTCACAAGGAAAGACCTACTGCTTTCTTTTCATGCCTATTAGGTAACTCTAGGGTGTAATTATTCTACATATACTGAATGAGATCATATGGCCACTTGATCTTCACATCAGGAGTGTGGAGTTAGGTTGCTCAGTCTCACAGACAGTGCCCCAATTGAGCAGCCCATCCTCTCAATTAAATGCTAACTCAAGTGCTGGCCACACAAAGCTGTTACTGATTCTTTCCCCCAACACTCCTTCATCTTTCCTTTCTTCAGCTCTTTATTCTCTTCTTGTCTATGTCACACATCTCTTTTGTCTTCCTCTCTTCTTTCCCCTACCATTATATATTTGTTCTGTTTCTGTCAGTTTCCTTTATTATCCTACTTACTTTTGTAAATGTGCATGTTCATATGTGTGTGTTTTGCTGAATGCATATGTATGGGATATGTGTGTGGAGGCCAAATGAAAATCCTGGATCATTCCTCATGAGCTATTCATCTTTATTGAGACATACATGGAACTCACAAACCAAGTAGACTATGCTGGCTGGCCAGTGACACACAGAGATCTTCCTGTCTCTGTTTCCACAGTACAAGTACCACACTGGGCTGCTGTTTTCAAAGATGGATTCTGAGATCACACCCAGGCCCACATGCTTACGAGGCAAATACTTTAGTGACTTACCCACCTGCAACACACACACACACACACACACACACACACACACACACACGCACGCACGCACGCACACACACGCACATTTTAGTAGCCTATTTCTACAAGGAAATTTACAACTCTTAACTGTACAAGCGATGAGTTCTGGTCACCTTCAGCCTTATTTCTACTTCTTAAATTGCCATATCACCAGGCAAAATATAAGAATTTGGGCAAAACCTAAATGAACTAATAAGTTTATCATCCCTGCCCATTTTTATGAGAAATGGCAAACATTTGGCAAATGTACCCTTATTCTGAAAATGGATTATCTTGCTTTGTTGTAACCACAAATGAATTCATGAAATAAAAATTATTTCCTAAAACTGTAGAAATCCTAAACTTACATTGTAAAAACTTCTCAATCCTTTTATTATCTTCATGAAAATTGTTTCTTTTGGACTATTTCCTGAAATGTACTGCCTCTAATTAAAATGAGTATTGAGATTTTCTCTGTCATGTGCTTTATGTGAAAAGGTGTCATTTGCTTTATGTGAGAAGGTGTTAATCAAAGCATTATGCAAGAAACACTAGCAGCTGAATGACCACAGCTAATGTGGCCACTAAGACACTTGGATTACACAAAATACTTTAAGCTCTAAGCAAATAATACTAACATCTTTAATGATCCATTTGATTCCCAGTAAACACCAAGAAGAACAAACATAATTAAAGCTGTAGGCAGCAGGCTATTTGCTTTTGGAGAGTCTCTTATTCATATTCATGGGCCCTCAGAGGGTTGTTGCCTTATGCAGGGCCTCAGTTTCCCTGCCTGCCTAACCAAATGAATGGAAACAATGAAGGGTACCAGATCAGCTAAAATGACTTCCTCATGTGGGGTGGGGAGGGGGATGTTAAATAGCCAGTGTTTGGCTACCTGAGGTTGTAGCCTTCCTGGAATCCTAGCTTTTGTGATTCCTCCTGCCACATTCAAACAGAAACAGAGACACAGACACTGTTGTTAAAACTGCTGGATGCCCTGTTAATATGATGTCTATAAATGCGAAGTTCTAGAAGACATATTCATTCTGAAAATTACCTAATAAAATGGAAAACGTTTCCAGAAAAAAAATCTCAGTACCCCTGATGGTTTAGTTGGAATCTTACACACACACACACACACACACACACACACACACACACACACACACACACACTGTAAAATCCATATGTAGATATATCAAGATATGTTGATGTATAATGTATCCAATGATAGAATGATCATGCTTTACATTGCTCCTCTGTTGTTCTCTAAGTATATGGCTCATCAGGGTTCAAGATTATGGTGAGGAAACCCACAGAAACATCTAACTTGAGCTGGGAGCTCACTGACTCTAGATGAATATCTAGGGAGCCTGAATGGGACAGAGGTAGCTCTCTGTGAATAACAGTTGTGTAGCTTGGTCTGTTGGTGAGGCCCCCAACAGAGGTACCAGGATCTGTCCTTGGTGCATGAGCTGTCTTTTTGCAACATATTCACTATGATGGGATGCCTCATTCAGTCTTGATGCAAGGGAAGGAGCTTGGTCCTGCCTCAACTTGATATGCCATGTTGACTCTCATGGGAGACCTTACCCTTTCTGAGGAGTCAATGTGGTGGGAAGGAGGAGTAGAATGGACCTGAGGGGAGGGAACTGGAAGAGAGAAGGGAGGGGAACTGTGATTGGTATGTAAAATAAAATTTTAAAAATTAATAATAAAAAGTATATGGCTTATTTAAAAGCTTTTCATAAAGAGGTGAGAGAAATATTCTTTGCTTTGTTAATGATATATATTGTAGAAATTATGTTGTTAAATTAAATTTATGTCCTGGGTTCCATCCTCTCCTAGCACCTCCTGTAGGCCCTACTACCACACTCATGTGATTAGACAAGGGAGGGCAGGCCTCTTTTCTGCTCTGCCGCCTGAGGACTGTTGCCATCATGGATCACAGGATCTGGATCAGGAAGCTCATGACAAAAATCCAGAAATCCCTATATATGAAGAGAGAGGACCATACAAGGATGTGAAAACCAAGGGACATGTATCACTGGGAGTATTGCAAAGGTTGACTTTTAATTCGGTCCATTTATCATTGCTGTAGTAAAATACCTGAGGCCAAACAGTGTATTTTTTTAAAAAGAGTTTTATTTGGCTTTTGGTTTATGAAGCTGAATGTATAATATAAGGTAGCTGACCTTTTTCTGACTTTTTCTGGGTTTCTTGGGGTGATGGTGTCTCAGCAGGCATATATGGGGAAGTCATATCATGAGACAGGAGGGTGATAACAATTGAAAGGCAGATTCTATGTTTTACAATAAGTCACTTATGAAGCGAACTTTCAGGTCCCAGGAGAACTATCTTAATTAAGTCTTTCTAAGTGACCCAACAGTTTTCTTTAGTGTCCACCTCTTGAAGGTCCCACTTCCTCACCACCAATAACACTAGTACCCTGAGAATCAACATTACAACACATGCATCCTTGGGGATGGATCACATCCAAACCACAAGAGCACCCTACCTATCTCGTGTGCTTGTATGAGCATGTATATAGATGAACACAGGCACAAATATCAAAATACAAAGATATCTGTGTACATGTGAATACACACACACGCACACACACACACACACACACACACACAGAGAGAGAGAGAGAGAGAGAGAGAGAGAGAGAGAGAGAGAGAGAGAGAGGATATATACTTCAAATGTCTGGTTATTGTATTGTTGTGATAAGATGCAACATCTCTGCTAACATTAACAAGACTCAGAGAAAAATTTAACAACTCTTACCAAGTCCAGACAGAAAAGTGAGGATGGACAATTCTTTGACTTCACAAATTTAAATTGCACAGTTGAAGTTAATTTTAAACTGCATGATTTCACCCTATACATTCTTCAGTTTCAGACAAGAGTCTTACACTTGACATCATTACTGAGACCAGGCTTTGTTCCTCCTTATGTGGCTCTCCCCATTCCCATGGGATCCGTCATGGTACCTATTCCCATGTGTTGTTTTATTTTTAGGGATCTGAAACTATGCAGCTGTGTTCTCCTAGACCCAAAGGGTAGGAATGAGTGCCTGCTTTGGAAAATGAGGAATCCTGGACATGAGTTTACCAATCTCAATATGAAGTCATATTAAATTAGGCACAAGTTTGCAACTGAAAATTATTTAAGTTTCTGTGTGAGATTTTGCAGCTCTTTGTGGCAACATAGACTGTTCCTGTACAAGAATCGCTTTCTTCGCCTGTGGAGGCAACCTCTGGGAATCCTATATGAATACTGATAAGGAAGAAAGTATGATAGAGAGACAGAGGAATGGATGCTTTGCTGAGAGAGCCAGATGAGAACTACATGTGGACAGTGTCCTCCGGTGTCCTGATGGCATAGGTGAGATAAGGCTGTGGAGTGAGACTGATATTCCCCTTTGTTGCTCAGAACCAACTAACACCCTGATACCTCAAAAACTATAAACAGGCTCCAAAACCCTTAGGAGATCATGAAGCAGTTGATACCAGTAAGCACATAGCTTCCTAATCAGGTGATATCATAAGCAGGAAAAGGGCATAAAACGTGATTGAGATTCATCATTATCTAAGGCTGTTTAGTAGGAAGTGGGTAATGATGATCACTTTAACTAATAAATATTCTTTACTCAATAAAACAGAACATGTAAATTGATCGTTGGAGTTCTTTAACAAAACACTAGAGAATTTTCAAGTCTTGTGGATTTAACTAGTCCATCACACAAATGGATTTTTTTTTTGCATGTACTTTTTACTGCAGAATTCTACTTTAAATATCAACATTTCTAGATGTCAATTACCTCCACAATAATTTTCACTGTAAATATTATACCCACTTTTTGTAGGGTATTATAATTAAATAAAAATTTTAATGAACTTCCAACTTCATTTTGCTGTTGAAGAAATGTGAGATTCAGTGACATTAAGTGACTTGAAACTGTCCAACAACTAGTTAATGTCAGTGTTGAGGCTAAGCTTCACATGTCCCAACTTGGTGCGCAGAGCCCTTTCTTCTTATCCAAACCCACACGCACGATGCAAGAGAGCTTTCAAATTGGGGTATGCACACTGCTGCAGGCAATGGCAGAATGCCAGGGAGGTGAAGCCACAGGATAAACACAGGGTGTCTTGCTTCAGAGTAAATATTACTCAAAGATTTGAGAAGAGTTATTTTTATTAAAACAAGATTGATTATAAAGGAGGCTGCACATTCTAAATGAATTTTTAAGATTTCAAGATGTTTTCCCCTATCTACCATCCTAGTATATGGTAGGTAGTAAAAGCCTTCTGCTCACTCTGCTGGGATGCTCGCAATAAATAATAATAATAATAATAATAATAATAATAATAATAATAATAATTAATAATAATAATACTTTACTAACATAAGGGTATCTGTGAAAGAGTTTTACGGCAATGTGCCTTCATTAGCCTCCGTTTCTGACATTCTGTGGTTGTTTCCACCATTTTAGCTTCCATGATCATTAATTAGTACTATTTTTAAAAGACCACACTAAGAGTTTACAATGTGGGGTCATCAAGTAAGGGCACCCGAGATGTGAAAATATCAACTCAAACAAAAGAGATTATGGAGATGCCAATGTGACTAGTTCTGATGGAGCTAGCACACAGCAACTAAAAACAAAATCCGTATTAGAAGAGATTTGCCAAAGGAAATATTTTACTTGATGGTGGCCCATGCAGGCAGAGGAAGTTTTAATTATTGTGTGATGGAATCTTGGGGAACCTCAATACTGCTAACCTCATTCTCCATCCTAAGTCTGGGTGCATGATGAGCCCTTGGTGCAGAGATCTTAGGAATTCCAAAACCTCAGTATTAGAAATAAAAGTTTTAATGCTGTGCTTTCAAGTCAAAATTGATGCTAAGTAATAATCCATGAGTAAGATGTTGTTTTATATGAAATCGTATGCTTTTTCATTTGAGGGGGGCTGCACCGAGACTCAGCAGAGAATGGCCTCATTACTTCCTTCTACAGCTGCCAGCGGCTGAAGGGATACCTCATTTCTATAAACAAAGCCCTCACGGTGCTCGTATCTACTCTGTGAAACTATTACTGGGCAGTTGCTTGCTCTAGCCCCCAGACCTGTTCCTACTCTCTGACATAGCTGACCTCACTGCTCACAGTGGCCTGCACATCCTGCTGGAGAGGGAGGTGCTGTGATGTAATCCCTGTCAACGTCATAGAAGCCACGGTTTGACTTCAGAACGTGCCTAACCTGAATTGGCCTTTAGTTGAAGAATGGTGAGAAGGAAACCATGAGGCCTTGTCAAAGCCTGCTGGACTACCGGTGCCCCTCACCACAATAATTTCTCTGATGTCCAGAGACCTGAAGTCGGCCTCGCTTCTATGTTCCAACCTCCTCCAGAAGAGGTCGAAAACTGGTCCAGAAGGCAGTCTCCAGGTAAAAGGCGCCTGTGAGCACTGTTGAGCGCGGGAAGGAAGGGGTCTGACCCAATGCTCTGATCTCCTAAAGGCCACTCCTGGGAAAGGGGGCTTTTTGCTAAACTCTACTCAGTCCCTTGAGCTAAGCCTCAGGATTTAGGGACACTAGGGATCCGCACTAAATCCTAACTTGGGCTGTATACACGGGAGTGCAGGAATTGATCGTCAAAGATGTTTCTTTCAGTGGATTTTAGTGCCATATTTAATTATTTGGCGAACATTATCTTCCGGTCCCAAATTCTGAAAGTGGGTAGTGGAGAAAACTGCTATGTGGAGCCTCCTCCCCGTGAGTCTGTATTGGATTATTTCCATTTTCTTGATAAAGTAACAATTAACTTGAAATCAGAAATACACACACACACACACACACACACACACACACACACACACACACACACACACTCTTCAGGCTGCTAAAATTGCTCCCAAATTCAACATAATTCTCAAATAATAAGAGTGCCCATTAGGTACAATACTGCAGACCTAAATTCTCCACCTAGGCTCTTACTGCGGTGATGTTTTTCTTGGTTCTTTCTCATGAACTTACACTTTGGCACAGCCTTATGTGTATTTTTTTCTCTCCTTCGGGCTGGTGTGACTCACCAGGCCTGCAGATTTACCCTTACATTTCTGATAGGATCCACATTCATTCACACTCATAGCTTTCTTGCGGACAACTTGACCTGTATCGTATGTTTCATCAAGGCCAAAGGCTTAACCATTTCTCAGCTGGCTGCATCTTCCTTCTAGGCACTTTTCTCCTTCTCAAGCAAGTCATCACACTATTATCAGCCATGGCATCATCACTGCCACCGCCTGTACTTCCTGTTACTCTTATTATCTGCCTTGCCTGGCTCTCTATCCACATACCATCCGAGATTGCCCATTGCTCACTCCTATTCCATGTCACCCAGTCATTCTTGATTTCCCGGAGGTGGCCTTGCCCCATACCTCTCTCTCTGTGCCCTAGCCTACCATACACTGCTGCTAGAGTCACCTTCCAGAAGCTTCTTACATCCTCTCTGCAGTTCAAAAACTCTGTAAGATTCTCAATCATCCCAGTGTTAAGTCCAAAGTCACATTTCCCAATAGTTAACTAAGCCCACACTTTAGGGACCATCAAGGGAAGGGCGCCAGAGGAGAAGTAGAAACAAGCCTTTGAAATAATCTCACAGTGTTTAGATCATTAATTTGATTGTAACATGAGGAATGGGACGTTCACTAGACTTTCTTACTTGATTTTTCAATGTAGTTAGTTTGTACAAATGTGTATATGCATGTGTGGACCATGTGATATTAGCTTAATTTCAAGGGACAATTTATGAAAATGTGTGTTTTCAGTTATAGTTACTGAAGCCCATTAAAGTTTAATTTGGGCACTAATTAAATGCACAAATGTTAATTACATCCCAAATCTAAATTTCAAAGTTTACCCTCATGATAGGATTCTCAAATACCTTTCTTAATTTATTCCCCAATTGCTTTCTCAAGCCTTTTTTTCTGTGCTCAAGGCTGTATGGTGGGGAGGCCTTGTGCTGTTTATCATTGGTGAACTCTGAGTACTCTGCCCCTCTATCAAAATCCCAGGCCTTGCGTGCCATTCTTTAAGCCCAGTCTCTTGGTCCTGCCTTGAAGCCCCATCACCCAGAGGCACAGGAATTTCTCCTTCCTTGGTCTTCGCAACAATATATCACCCCTTTCTTATAGCTCTTGACATTTGTCACTTTCTTATATCTCACTAGGTGTCCCTTACTGTCTCCTACTTAAAGATTTGCTCACAGACATCAGGTATTTTACCAAATCTATCCTTCGCTTTACCAAGTAAATTTACAGACTAGTCACAGCCTACCTGTCAGCAGTTTTGGTTGGTGGCTGTGTTTGCATCAACTGTTTTAAAATTCTTCCTTTTAAAGAATGCCTGCTGTGTCCATTCCGCAATACAAACTGACATGAAAATTCCTCGAGAAAAGTAAGCAGAATCACTGCATCGCTTCTGCATCTTTGTCCGTGAAGCAGAAGGGAGAGCTTGTGTGGTCTTTGTAGTCATGCTGGCATTATTGGCAAGAGCTGAAAGGCAGATCAGCCCATGTGTTTGTCTATATGTATATAGATACAATAGAATGTCATCAAGCTTTACCAGTGAATTTCTGATACATACTGCCACATAAAAATTAGAGACATTCTGCTTACTGAAGTCAACCCTGCACATGGCCAAGGGCTGCAGAGCTCTGTTTACTCCAGGTCTGTAGAAGACAAGACTTGTAGAAGCAGGAAGCAGTGCCCGCCTGCCATGGCTTGGGTTACAAATGGAGGGAAGGTTCTGGAAGAAGACAATGCTGGTGGTTACACAGATCTGTGAATGCAACTCCTTGAGGATATCCCTGATCCCACAGCTATAAATCTGAAAGTGGCAAAAGTAGTAAAATGTGTGTGGGGGTTGAACACGTCACAGAATCATCATGGAAGGAAGATGTTGGGAGGCCTCTTAAAGGGAGGCTGGTGTGCACAGACAGGGGAGCTCTGGGGGAACTGCTGCCCACCATGGCTCATGAAACCTGAAACTTCACAGCACAGTTTTGTAGTGCTTTGATATTCAAACTTTGTGCTGGACTCATATAAAATTACTGGATGAAAAGAAACATGCCATGATAAAAAAAAAAAAAGTATAAGTGATTAATTATGCCAGTGATTTGCAAGTTAGAGTAATATTTGAAAGTTTCCTATTCATCTCTTAATTTTCTAAAATTTTTTAAACTTTAAGTATTTTTTTCTGTGGCTAAATTTTTGAAAATGCATGATGCTATTTGGTTATCAAGTTAATACACATGTATTATAAAATATTTAAACACTTCAAAATACATTGCCTTGAGCCAAGCATGATAGCATTGCCAATAGCTTTAGCTACTCCAGAAGCTGAGATGAATAACTTTCACCCAGGAGCTCAAGACCAGCCTGTGTAATACAGCAAGAACTTATCTACACACACACACACACACACACACACACACACACACACACACACACACACACACATTCACGCTCACACTGTTAGTCCCAGCACTTGGGAAGCAGAGGCAAGAGAATTTCTGTGAGTTCAAAGCCAGCCTGGTCTTCAAAACAAGTTCCAGTATAGCCAGGACTGTTACACAGAAAAGCCTGTCTCAGGGGAAAAAAAAGTCTGGAAGAGGTGGATCTGTCCTCTGATATCTCCAAATGTTTTTTATTATATTACAAAATATCCCCACACTAACAAACACACACTCATTTTATATATAGCATATATACATTTGTATATAGTATATATATGTTTATATATATTCATATATAAAGTAAAAAAAACTTAATGATCACATAAGGCTTTTGTTTTCAGTTTGGAGTTTATACATTGCATATGCATTTTTGAAAAAAGAAAACAGACATTGTGGACTTACATCAGCAATAACTTTTTGCTTAAAAGCAGTAAGATATGTCTTACTGGTCTCCATAGAAACAGAGCCACTAAAATGCATGAGCATATAGGCAGAAATTTACTAGGAAGAATTGGCTCACCTGTAAGGAAAAACTAGGCCCTTCCGACTGTAATCTGCAAGCTGGAGGTTTGAGAAAGGCCATGGATTGGTTCCTGTGATGTCCCACTGCTGACAACTGGGAGTGATGTAGAATACAGGTCTCCAGCTCCACAAGTGAAAATGGATGTGCATAGTGCTGCCTTTCTGTTCTGTTTCCAGCACTCAGTGGACTGGGTGATGACCACATCACTAAGAATCAGCTTCATTGTTCAGACTGCTGGTTCTAATGCCGTTCTCTTGTGGAGACACACTCAACAATTCTCACAGATAATGCTGTACCAACTACCTGGACATCCCTTAATTTGGTCAAGTTAGCATGTAAACTTGACCATCATACCATTCTTTATATTTTTACTGTACAACTATTCCCTTGTGAGGTCATACCTTATTCAATATCTTAATTATAGGGACTATTAAGTAGCCACAGAGAAGTATGTTCAAATTAACAATAATACATTTTTCGGTGCAAACTTTATCATCTCAGAGTGACGATGGCTAGGTGAAGCTAAAAGCATAACTTTATAACTTTAAAATTATAAACTTTAAGTGCTAAAACTTTAACAGTATAAAAATTGAATTCTACTTTGGCCTTAAGTCATTTTGCAGTATTGAGATTGACTTTCATACTGTAGGCTGAGAATTTAGATGTTTAAGCTTAAATAACCAGGTGTGAACACCTAAGCCTGACTCCAAGAGTTTTTCCAAGATTCAGTGTGTGTAAGTGTAAAATATAATACAGCTATTGGAAGATCCGTGTCCAAGCCTATAAATTTTTCAAGCCCCATAGCTTGACAGACAATCAAGGGAAGTGAGGAACTGTAAGTTTTCAGTCACCTCCCTTCACTAAGATATTTACCCTTCTCGGGTTCTTAAGAATTTGTTCATCTCACTCTAACTTCTTCAAGTGCCCTATTACACAGTAAATCCACTCTCAAACCCTTATAAATCACTTTCTGACAGTGCAGTCTTACCACCCACAGCAAATCCCCACAGAAAATCTTTGATTGTTTTGATTCTGATAATTACGATGTCTGTGGGCCCCAGAACTGCACCCGAGACCCCTTCACCTTGTTGTATCTTGTTAGTTCTACTCTTGAATGGCCAACTTTTTCATATTGCTCTCAGTCAGGAGGCCTACTAATGTTTATTTGATAATTATTGAAAAAAAGCAAAGGGCATGAAAGTTGTTGCTGGATATGTACTTTTAAAATAAAGCCTGAGACAATGAAGTGGAAAACGTATTGATTTACTCAGAGAAAAATGTCATTTATTCATTTGTTTGATGCTTGTTGAGAACTTTACTGGTGCTAAGCATATTGTAGTGGCACACTGGAAGAACGTCACTAAAAGTATACACTGTATTTTACCCCTTCCACCTCAAACCTTACTCTAGGTGTTATCTATATACAGAACCCCATCAAACACTAATTCTTTATTATGAAGAAACGTTTTTTAAAAATTGTTAAAGAACCGAAAAGGATCTGACTTTGAAAAGAATTAAAAACTTAATCATGGTGTGTACCCACACATATGCATTTTTTTTTCTTTTCGGGCTAAAAGTTATTTATACATCTGTGCCTAGGGTTAAAAATAATGAGATTCAACCACAAAGAGGAGTAAGTAATATATAATTGCAGTATCAGAATTTATCAATTTAGAGTGGTTGCCTCCATATTCACCTTTCTTTTGATCTTCTTGTAGACATATTGTTATTGACTGCAAATGTCTCAGTATTTTTGCTCATCAGAATGTGGTTTGACAGATTAATTATATGTTATCAGGCTGTTGAGGATCAACTGAAGATATGTGGCTACAAGAGGGATGCTGATGTCTTCGAGCTGTTCCTCTCTAAGAAGTAAGTGTGCTTTTTGGAAAAACACGGAGGAATATCATTTCATAATCTCTGATAAAGGCATTTTTTTTTCATTACACCTTGTTGAAGGACTAGGTAGGTGACCACAGTCTAATTACTTTACCACTTATGAGGGTGTACCTTTTATACTGAAGAGGTAAGGCATTGAAAAGAATAAATACAGAGGTTATTGAGGCAGGCTGACTTGGGATGATCTTGGATTGTTACATAACTTTCCTGCTAGGATTATTACATTTAAAAACAAATAGAATATCAGATAAATATTAATTTTAGAAAAATGTTGAATATAATTTTATAAGATTATGTCCTAGACAATATTTGTTCCTTATCAAAAGCTGCAAATATTAACTTGATGCTTTTTCTTCATTAAACAACTCTACTCTTGAAAAATAATACAATCTACTAAAGGATGGTTGTGACATGTAGGAAAGTTAGAAACTAAAGAAAGATCTAGTACATGCTAAGCACATTGTTATCATTAGCACAATTAATATTATTACTATTGTTATGAACAATGGCCTATTCTCATATTAGAAAAATCACTATTGTACCCCTAAAATCACATATTATTTTTTTTAGCAAATAGAAATAGCAAATAGATAAAATTCTTCTTTTGCATCAAAGAGGTATTCTACAGAACAGAGTAGTCTATGACACACTCCAGGTTTAAGAGAGAGAGTGATGTATATGGCTGGACTCTGACTACACAGTATTTTTACTGACCAATAAGTGACATCCTGCATGGCCACTGTTTACAATCTAATAATAATAACTGCTCCAATTCATATGCATTCCACAAAATTCATATGTTAGAAACTCAATCCCTAATGCAGCCGTGTTGAGAAGCGAAACCAATGAGAGTTGATTGAGAGCTCTGCATTTCACTCATGGATAAAGGGTGTTATCACCAAAAGAAGCTCAGTGTTTCAGGAGTGAGTTCCTGATGAAAGTGAGTTTGCCCTCTTCCCACACACATCTTCACCATATCATAATGCAGCAAGAAGGCCACTCCAAAAGTGGGATACTACTCATCGTAAGAGTGGATAGATAAAAGGCTACTAGAAAAGTTAGAGTATCTACCCTTGACTGTGAATGATTAGTAGTTTTCATATATGAAGGATAGCAGGGCAGGGGCAAGAAAATATTTCACAGTCTACATGTACAAACTAGATGAACTGGGTACTTTGCTTACGTCCTGATTGCCTTTAGAATGGCAGTATCTCACCAATGTCTTTTGGTAACTTGTCAGCACAAGTCATAACATCATGGGAGTAGATTTACCTCTCATGGTCTTCATTGGCCTCACCTTAAAATATAACAACTTATTATAGATCTAGAACAGGATTGTGTGTGGAAAAACATTCTCAGTTTAAAAATGCTTTAAAAAATCACTTTATTATATCATGTAATATCCAGGTTTTCAGCATTGCTAGCATTACTATAAGAAAACTGATAGGGATGGTTAGACACAATGGCACTACACTAATGGATTACATTTTGTGGGAAATTTCCAAAGTGAGGCTTGAGATCTTTATACGCCTAAGTAGAGGTTGTTTTTATCATGTTATAGGGAGAGTTGAAGTTAACACACTACCATCCCTGACTCTGCTGCCATCAGGCTGCATCATGTTTTAAGGATTCCTTCCTAGAAAAATAAAAACTGCGAATAGAGATGATGTGTTAGTATTGCACACTCTCCATTGGAAGTTGCTTTGGAGAGAGCTGGTATTGGTTGTTGTACCAGGGAAATGTATGGGGGAGGGCACATAAATCCAAAGATGACGGAGAAGAAAAATGAGAGAAGAGAGCAGATGCTCCTTGTAGAAAAAATAAAGTTAATGAATGAAAGAGGAATGAAATAAAAAAATCATTTTGCAATCCCATATCAGGTAAGGGTCACCAGCTGAAGGCAATGTTGTTGTGGGGAGCAAGATTTTCATGCAGAGTCAGAATTGGGCCCTACATGTTAGCTTTTTATTATAAAATTTGCATTTCTACAATAGAGACCTGGCAGACTTTACACAAACACAAAAGTTAGTTTTACCAGAAGTGGAACAAACTAACATCAGTATCTTCTGCTGTAACACATAATTTTTAGTCATGTCATTAAGAGATAGTATATCTGGATTATAACTGTTAGGAAACTAATCGATAAATCAAGAATGTGGGGCATTCTGCTGTCCAGTTGTCTATGGCTTTTCAAAATGTAAATAATGTAATGGAGAAGACTTTAACAAATGTAAACTTAAGATGACTGGGGTTACAACAATTGAATATAATATGTAAATAAAATAAGATAAAACATAAGCTATAAAAGTAGTATCTGAATGTAGGTGAGTAGAGGATGTGAGTAATTTATTTGATGGTTTACTTTGCTGAATTAAACTTAACCTCCTTAGGTGTGATAGTGGTATTAGGTTTTATGAAAAAAATATTTTGATTTAGAATCTATGGATATTGAACTGTTTAGAAATGAGAGCCCTACAGTAATAAGTCTTATTTTCAAATGATTCCCAAAACATTACACACACACACACACACACACACACACACACACACACACACACACACACACACACACACACACAGTAGAGTGAGGATAATATAATGATATATTATTTTTTAAAGGTTATGGGCTAAGGAGATGGCTTAGTAGTGAAGAGTACATGGTATTCTTTCAGAGGGCTTGAATTCAGTTTTCAGTACCTATATCAGGCTGTTCACAATAAATAAAGTAAGTCATGACACTGCAGAATAGAGCCCTGAAAATCCTGAGCTGGAAACCCTGATGGCTAAGGATGTCCAGCAATTCTTTAAGTGTCTTTTGTCACTTTGAGATTCTTCTGTTGATAATTCTCTCTTTAGATTTATATTCTATTTTTAATTGGATTCTTTGGTATTTTGCTGTCTAGTTTATTGAGGGGTTTTTTTTTAAATGTATTTTAAAGATCAGCCCCGTCAGATGTAGGGTTGGTGAAGACCTTTTCCCATTCTGTAGGCTGTCATTTTGTCTTATTGACTATGTCCTTTGACTTACAGAAGCTTCTCAGTTTCAGAAGATCCTATTTATTAAATGTCATAATCATGATGAGGAGACCCACAATTGAGAGCTTACTGACTTTTGACTGACAGCTGGGGAACCTGCATGGGATGGAACTAGGCCTTCTGAGTGTGGATGACAGTTGTGTGGCTTGAGCAGTGTGTGGGGCATCTGGCAGTGGGACCAGGATTTATCCCTAGTGCATGAAATGGCCTTTTGGAGCCCATTCCCTATAGAGGGATACCTTACTCAGCCTTGATATGGGGGTGGGGTTGGGAGCTTGCTCCAGCCTCAACTTAATGTCAGCTTTGTTGACTCCCCATAGGAGGCCTTACCCTCTATGAAGAGTGGATGGTTGTGGTTGTGTGTGTGGCAGGGGGGAAGCTGGAGGGTGGGTGGGAGGAGGGGAAGAAAGAACTGTAGTTGATATATAAAATGAAACAGAAAACTTTTAAATAAAAAAAGTTTAAAAGTAAATCAAAGTAAACTCATTTTTATAGACTCATAGTTAGATTTTATAACTATTTTTGTAAATTAGTAGAGGAAGTTCCATGAAAATAAAGATATTGATAAGCTTTGAGAGAGTATGAGATAATATGAATAAAGTACTTGGACACTAAAAAATAAAAATAAAATTCAGTATTATGGAGCCTGATCCCAGTGGATGCCTGTATAAAACATTCCCACCCCTAAGGCTCAGGAAATATGATAGAAGGGGTGAGAAGATGGTAATAGCCAGAGGACCAGGAATTTGGCTGTGAGATTGTGTTTCTTAGTAACATCATATTGGCAACACAAGCTTCATTCAAATGATGGAACTTTTGAAATTAGAAGGTAAGTGTGCCAAGGATTCTGAAAAGATAGAGAAGCCTTGTCAGTTCCTCCCAAGCCATATTGCAGTGTGGCCAGCCTTACCTATAAGCAAATGAAGTATTGCTAATATTCATGGTTTTATTTCTTTTTCAGGGAACTGACAGAGGTTATTGATCTTTCTAGATTTAAAAATTTAAAATATTTATGGCTCCATCATAATAAGGTAATGTGTTACATTTCTTTAAGTCTCTTAAATGTCTTAATTTCATGCTTTAAGGGAACTAATATTTAGAATGTTAAGTATTTGTAAAACTTAACTAATAAGAAACATATAAACATACACACACACACATCAAGTGCCTATCTATCAGACATATGTATATCTGGTATATTGGGTAAAATAGTGTTTGAGATTCTATCAGACAACAATTTTATTTCTGCCTTCCAAGTTTTGTGAAGGAAAGTTTGGAGAGTTACATCACTCCTTTTTTAGTAATACAAAATATTACAGTCTATTTGGTCAATGCCTTAGACTAACTCCATAAATAAAAATAGTTTTTTATATATTGCTCTTCCTTTACAAAAATGAAATACAAACAGGCAAGCACATTCCTATGCACACACACTTGCATGTGCATATTCATGCATTGCACAGGCACAGAAACACACACACACACACATACCCTGCCTTGATGAGATAAAATTTATATCTCATTGTTGAAGAATTTATTGTAATCTCATTTCAGAACATTTTCTGGGAATTCACATGACTGCAGGTGGCCATCTGCCTTCTTTATTAACGAGGGACATACAGTTGGCCATTTTCTTTCCTTTCACTTCTACTCCAGTCTTCTCCAGGTTCAGTATGGTGACAAGTGTCTTTACCCATGGGTTTTGGTGTGGAAGCTGAGGAAGGGCAAGGGAGAACGAGTTGTTCTGCATCCATTAGTGCATCAGATTTTCCAGGTTGTCTCTTGACTCCATGGATCATCTGGAAGCTGACTTCCCTGCCAGGTCTCTTGTAACATTTTTCATCCACCATTACCCTCAAAGGTTCCTGTGCTAGGAGGCTGGTGGCCAGCCTATGGTGATAATTAGGGTGATGGGGGCATTAGGAGATGGGGCTTAGTGGAAGTCTCATCATGTCGTTGAGGGTCTGTTGGGACAGTGGCCTCTTCTGTATTAGCTTCCTGACTATCCTGATCTGTCTCATGTGTCACATGTTCCTTCTGCACTGTTCTGCCTCACTATCAGCCTAAATCAAGCTAGACAAAATAAATTAATGAAAACTCTGAAACTCAGAGCTTAAATAAATTCTTTCTCCTTTCAAATGGATTTTTCTTGAGTGTTTAGACATGGCAGCCAAAAGCTAACCACCTCTCTAGTACCGATTCTCCTCACATGCTATTCCTGACTTCACCTTTATCCAAACACTTGGAAGTGGGGCTGTGGACCTTCATGCTGTATACTTTAGTCACCCTTGTAAAGTGTCTCAGATCCACATTGTTTTATTAACATTGCGTTTGTAAGTTTTTATTAATGCACATTTATTGCCCAGGATTATAGGTTTCACTATAACACCATAAATCCACTGGTCATATTCACGTTCATTATCCTCTCTGAGTCTGCCTCTCCTCTGGGTTCCTTTCCTCATCCTGAACAACTCTCCTATGCTTCTATTTCTAGCTTTTTAAATCTGTAACCACAAGTAAGAAAAACCATGTATCATCACTTAGTCAGAAACTCTGGCTTGTTTCATTTGCGATGACATCCTGTTCTATACATTTTTCTGAAACAGTGTGATTTTGTTCATCCTACGTTGGCTTACTACAGCGCTCTGTGTGTGTGTGTGTGTGTGTGTGTGGTGTGTGGTGTGTATACAGGCATTTTACTTATCTATCTGCTGTGAGTAGTGATGAGGTCAGCTTGGGTATATCTGTTATATTGCTTTGTTCTCTTTTCTTTGATTAATACAACAGAATGTTGTGCCTGGGTTATGTTTAGCTTTTATTGATTACATCATTTGTGCTTTTGGTGTTTAACCATTTTCAGTTTCTATATTTTGTGTAGTGGATCTCGGCAAAGGTTTTCTTCCACTCTAGCTGTCTTTAGCTCCGTAATTGTTTTCCCTTGAGCGATTAGAGCTTTGTTCGGAAAAGCATTACATGTGCCCATCCTAAAATATGTTCTCTGTGTTTTCCTCTCATCCTCTCAAAATTTTGTGTTTTACGTTGAGAACCTTGACCAGACCAGCTTTACATGTCCTACTCCATTCCTCAGATGATTATGTCTGTATTTTGGTCAGAGAAAAAGGGTGTCAGTGAGCCCAATTGTTAGTGAAATAAATTTAGCTTTATCGGGAAGCATTGGGCACCAAACCAATATGCCTTCAACTTTAGAGATTAGTTCTCCAGGTCAGAAATATGGTCTACAAAGTTTCCAGTAGAGGCTGTGGTTTAGAAGTGAGTGCTCCCTCCCTACCCTTATAGTAACCGCCTCAGTGTGGGGCTCCCAGCTCCTTCCAGGCAAAAGATCAGAATCAACTAACACTCAAACCCAAACAGTAATTACAGTTAACTAGTCAGAAGATGCCTTTCAGCCTTCAGTGTGGCTTTCCAACAGCCTGGCTTTTCCTCATTATACCCTGATAACTCAATCTTAGCATTTTTAATTTAGATTTCCAAACACCAGCAGTCAATGGGATGGCAATCTTTTCCCAGCCTTTGTGCAGAAGTCCAAATTCACAATACTGAATGGCTATGTTTATGAAAACATTTCAGTATGTTTTTGATTTTTTTAACCAACTGGGTGGAAATGGAAAATGAAGTTGCTTTCAGTATTAACTATAAGCATCAGCCTGTCTCTTAATCCTAAAGTAATTTCTAGGGGGGAAAATGAAAATACCTTCAAGGCTCAGGCAACTAACAACTGAAATGGAAAGTACACATACCACTTAAGAATATTAAAGTTCAAAACTCTTCTAAACACTCTGCCAGAAATTATCCTGGGTCATAGCACATGACCTCTGATTAAAACAATATGGAAATCATCACGTATGGCAACAGTGACTCATCTTCGTTTGCAGTGTGGCTCCTTGAGGTGGTCACATTTGACAGACAGACATGAACAAGTGTTGCACTATGTCTAAAGGGAGAGACATGATTAGGGACTTTGTAGTGTTTCTTGGCTTTCCATGAGCGGGTAGTGTCCAACCTCCCACCACCCACTGGATTGTCATACAGTTAACTACGGAGGCAATGTGCCAAATAGAAGGAACCACAAGCCCTTCAACATTCTCTTTCTTTTTAAGGGGGTAGGGCAGGGTGGGATGCAGGGAGAGACTGGGTCCTTTTCTTGTGTTTTTGTTAATGTGTAGTGGACTGTGTTCTTTTTAAAATCATCACCTGCTTTTTCTTGAAATAACACATTAATGTAGTTTGTGTGATGTGTGAAGGTGAGCCTTTCTGACACCTTTTGAGTGCTCTTGGGACTGCTGAATGAGTTAAGCTAACATGAATTTTTCTGCTTTTGATTTGATTGACTAGGTATCAATATTGTAGAAATCCTGGAGAAGTCCCTCAAATTTATTTGTGCAATAAGTCTGGGTATATGTAGTTACCCATTTGAAACATTTTACTTTTTTTCAGAAAATAATTACAAGAAACCCTCCATTATATAAGAGCTAATATTAAACAAAATGAACTGTACTGTACAAGTCCCACACAATCTGTGCTCTTATGAATTTCTCTTACCTCAGGGTAGCATTAACTGGAATACTTTTTCAACTTTGTTGACTTATAGTTTGCTAAATGTTTAAAATATAAAAAAGAAAATCAACACAAATAAAAAACACAAAGCTCACTGAATGGTTGTGAAGTCCCTGGATATGAACAGTATATACCTATCTTCTACTTTTTAAAGAGTTTATTTTACATGTTTGTAAATATGTGAAAATAAGCTAGATTAAAAAAGACAAATACTACATTTCACTTGTTACGGACTTTGGATTCTTGTAGGAGTGGGGGGTTAGATCACAAAGTTAAAAAAGGAAATGATAGAAGGAAGGAAGGGATATTAAGGGATCTGAAGAACAGAAGTTAACGGAAAGGAGAACAGACTGGCAAAGGCAGGGGTCTAACTAACGAGGGAAGTAGGAACAGGAAGGCGGCGAGGCAGAAGAATGTACTAGAACAAAGTATATGTCTTAGTCAGGGTTACTATTGCTGTGATGAACACCATGACAAAGCCACTTGGGGAAGGAAGGGTTTGTTCAGCTTACACTTTCACATCACAGTTCATTATCAGAGGAAGCCAGGACAAGAGCACAAACAGGGCAGGACCTTGGAGGCAGGAGCAGATGCAGAGGCCATGGAGGATGCCATTTTCAGGCTTGCTCCACATGACTTGCTCAGCCTGCTTTCTTATAGAACCCACAATGAGCTGGGCCCTCGGCCATCAATCATTGATTAAGAAAACTCCTTACAGCAGGATCTTACGGAGGTATTTTCTCAGTTGAGACTGCCTCCTTTCAGATAACTCTAAAAGATAGTTCAGTCAAGACTAGCCATAGAGTATGACAACACATATGTGTGACAATGGCAGATTGAACTCTCTACTTTTCATGCTGACTTAATAATTCAAATAATTAAAATTTAAGAAGTCTTCTCTAACACTTAAGCTTCTATTTGAAGAAACACTAGTATGTCAATATTCAAACATAAATAAGTTGATTTGCACACAAACGTGGCATTTCTGAGACTTTGACCATGTTGCCTGGAGTCTTTGCTCCCTGGAGTCTTTGCTCCCTGGGTTTCTCAGCATGACGTTCAGAGCTGGATAACTCTTGACGGTGAGAACTGATCATCTTTAGATATTAAGCAGCATTCATGGCCTCTACCCATTAGTTTCCAGGAATTACAACCAAAACTGTTTCACATTCTCAGTTCCTCCGTGGGGGCAGGGGAGGAATTGCCCCCATTACTAAGAATCACTCAATGTAACAAAGAACAAAACTAGACAAACAAACAAAAAAATGGCCTGTGGAAACCTAAGCACAAACAGGCCAATCCTCTGCTCAAACCCAGAAGGCTTCCGGTCACTTTCAGCTCAGTTCCCACCGTAGCAGAAAAGGAACTATAGAGGGAAGCCTGGTTAGTGCTTGCCCTGGAACTATGGTCCTCCATTCCAGCTACCATCCTGTCTCTCTATCCACCCTGGTTTGTCCCAAGTGCTGGTCTGACACACACTAGCCTACTCTATCTCCTTCATAGAACCTTTTCAAGCATTTTCTTTGGAAGCCGGCTCTCCCAACAGCACTTTCTTCTCCATCTCCAGGCCTTTCCCACATTTACCCACTTACCTCCATAACGTGCAATTTGCTTATTGTGTATGAGCTTATTTTTTTAATCTTCTTCCACCACTACAACAAAGCCAGGGCTTTTGTCTGCTTTTCCTCACTGCCTAGCTAAAAGACTTCAACAGCCAGCCACTGCCTGTTCAATGGAAGGATGAGTAAATTAAAACCCTAGAATTTTCTCATAAATGTGAAATTCTAATTTGTCAATGAATCACAAATGGCATGTCTTAGTCGTCAATTATAAACTTGAGGAAAGCGAGTTAGGGATATTTTCCTCAACACTTTCTTTTTATTAATTTGATGTCTTGGTTCCTGTTTACTAGATGTTACATTAGGAACTTTTCTTCATATAGCCACCAATTCAATTGATAAAAAGGACAGGAATAATATCATCCTGATTTAAACAGAAAAAACACATATTGAAAAGATATTAAATGGATATTATGAGCTTTAAGAATAAACTTCAGAATTCTCAGGATCAAGAGCACATGTGGTGAAAATTAAAAACTGGATTGGAGAATGTGTTTCCACAAATGGAGCAGCACAGGTCCATGCTTCTTACACTGGGGGTGTCAGACTGTGAACACTGCCACCATGCCCACTGCTGTGCAAACTGTGAACACCATCACTGTGCCCACCGCTGTGCACAGACTGTGAACACCACCACCGTACTCACCGCTGTGCAGACTGTGAACACTGCCACCATGCCCACTGCTGTGCAAACTGTGAACACCATCACTGTGCCCACCGCTGTGCACAGACTGTGAACACCACCACCGTACTCACCGCTGTGCAGACTGTGAACACTGCCACCATGCCCACTGCTGTGAAAACTGTGAACACCATCACTGTGCCCACCGCTGTGCACAGACTGTGAACACCACCACCGTACTCACCGCTGTGCAGACTGTGAACACTGCTACCATGCCCACTGCTGTGAAAACTGTGAACACCATCACTGTGCCCACCGCTGTGCACAGACTGTGAACACCACCACCGTACTCACCGCTGTGCAGACTGTGAACACTGCTACCATGCCCACTGCTGTGAAAACTGTGAACACCATCACTGTGCCCACCGCTGTGCACAGACTGTGCACACCACCACCGTACCCACTGCTGTGCAGACTGTGAACAATGCCACCGTGCCCATCACTGTGACAGATTGTGAACACTGCCACCATGTCCACTGCTGTGCAGACTGTGCACACCATGCTCACTGCTGTGGGCAACACTGTCTCTTTTCTGCTGACGTAAGAATTAGTTCAAAATTTTGTCTGTTTATTGATTGAAGTAGAGGATGGATACACTGTAATGGCTTGGTCTCCATCCTGTCCATGTCTATCTGCAGAAGTCTGAGAAAGAAAATACCTTGTCTATTGGAAAGTAAACTTTAATTTCTACATGGAATCACTTGATGTAGAGTCTTGGAATTATGTAGAAGAGGTTCAAATTCTGAGCAATTATGGTATCTCAAACTTTATTAGATAAAAATATTAAAGGAACAGAAATGAAAGAAATAATGATTGCTGACAGAATATCCTAGAAAGGGCAAATATTTAGTGACTGGGTATTAAACTGAAGGCTTGGGAAGGGCTATAATCTGTCACTGTTTATCAAATCTTATGATCTTTTTAGAGCTCCTCATGCAAAATGTTGTATTCTTTACTGCTGCAGAGTTCTTCACTACTGTGAAATATTATGAGATAGATGAAGCACTGATGAAAACATTTGTACATTGAGTCACAGAATAAATACTGAGAGTCAGCTTTCTGCCTTTTTAAACAATAGTTTTATTTTAACCCACTATGTACTCATAAATAAAAGTTTACATGTTGTCTCCCGAATAAGTGCCATTCTGGGCCTTATGGCCCATCCTCTTCCCCTAAGGACTAAAACCTTGTTTACAGGGGGAAAAAGGAACTACAAATCTCCTTATCGCTGCCACCTGCTGAGTGCTAGTCTCTTGGGATCCTCTATGACCTTGGGCGTGCCCAGATGAGGAGGCAGGGTGTGTAAGAGAGTTAAGGTGACAGAGAGCTGAGACAAAAGAGACACGAGGAGGACACACAGGCAGAAGCGGCAGAAGGGAAGAAGCTGGGGACAAGCATGGAGTAGAGTCAGTGTGAGTGGAAGGAGCAGAGGGAATCCAGCATGGCGGGAAGCTAGAGGGGAAAAAGCTAGGCAAGATGCAGTGGCAAGACAGAAGCATGGCTAAGGGACAGACAGGTCTAAGATATAACATGTACTAAATAAAGCTCAGGTCTCTCAGTGTCAGAGAGAGCCTGAATGATGGAACCTAAACGACTCCTGAGTGTAGACTTAATTAATCTTGACGCTCCTCGCCTGGGACAAAACTCGGACCACAAAGAAACCGGACGCGGTAAGTGGAGGTCATAACCGAGACCCACTCGGTATTTACAGAGTTAGGTAATTCTACAAATTAGCAACAGGACCAGCGGCCTGTCTCATCTGTTGGTTGTCCTCAGATGTGCCTTTCTGTTCCTCTCAGGATACTTCTCTACCATCATTCCTGCAAAACCCACATAGGTAGGCATTGCTATGTCTCTCTCTTTTGCACAGCAGCTATTTTGTTCCCACTAAGAAGCACGAGGGTTTATGGTTCCTGCTTTTTCCTTCTCATCCCATTATACCACACATACATACTTCCCACCTCCTGCTCTCCTTGTGTGGTTTCTCTTAAATCAATATTCACTCATTACATTGTTACGACAAAGTATGCTTTCCAGAGATAAACCATGTATTATACTCTAGTTTTCCTTTACTTAGCTTCTGATTCCCTGGAGTTCTTATTTGCTTAATTTCCTCTCCAAGGGCTAAATTCTGTCTCCCTACTCATATGTAGAAGTCCTGATCCCTGATCCTGTATGACTGTATTGGAGATAGGGCATTTAGAAGTAATTAAGTTCAATGGGTTATTAAGGGTGGGCCCTAAATACAATATAGCTGGTAGTTTTCTGAAAGAGAAGATTAAGACTCACAAAGAGATGCTATTCATATGCACAGGGCAAGCTCACAAAGAGACTCTATTCATCTCTTGTGAGGGAAGAAGATGGCTTCTACAAGCTAGGAGAGGCCCCATAACTATACCCACTCTCACCGACGCCTCAGACTTTGCCTCTACAACTGTTGAAGAATTTTCTTCTCTATTTTAGCCAACCATCCCAAGATCTGCTCTAGTAGATGCCTGTCCTTTTAAAAAGCTCTTACTACTTAATCCAAACTCTTGTCACCTGAACAATCCGAATGGGTTCAGCTCCTTCTACTGTCTTAACTCTGCCCAGGCCCTTTGAAGTGTTCCAGCTGCTGGACCTGTTTCTATATGCAGCTACTGTCGCCACCACCATCCTCGGGGACTCCTGAGATCTCCTCCTATTTCCTGGAGCACAGGCCATTTTTTATTCTTCTACTATATTTCTGGATAAGGATGCAGGTCAGACATGTTTTCTTATAGTGAATGCCTGTGGTTGTGTGTTCAGTCCTCATATTTGAACTAAGATTTTTGCGGTATTTTACCAATAGAATTTTGGGTTGGTGATAAGGTATGCTGACACTTCACGATGTGTTGATAAGTGTCAGGGTTAGTTTTCCTTTTCAATTTGACGCAATGGAGGATCACCTGAAGAGGTTGGCCTGTGGGGATGTCTGTGGGGATTGTATTGATTGTTATGGGAAGACCTGGCTCACTGTAGTCAGTGCCAGTCCTTGGGTTGGGTACTGAATTACATACAAGCGGAGAAAATGAGTAGAATAGTAAGCATGCATTTCTTTCTACTCCTTACCATGGAAGTCTAATTGTTGTAATTTCTTGGTACCTCAGCTTCCCTGCTCTGGTAGATTAAAATAAACTGTTTCTCTATTATGTCAGTGTTTGTCAGGGTGCCTTATTGCTCAGCAGTACAATCAAAGCTAGGCTAGTATGAACCCATTTTTATCTGTTATATTGAATTTGAGAATATTTCAATCCCAAAAATCTCCTGTCTTTTGATTGGAAAAGTTTTCTTAAATATTTTCATTTCTTCCTTATCTATGTACATTGTTCTCTTTCTGGAATATCTACATATGCACAGAAACACACATACACACATGTAAGCAGACATATGCATATACACACAAACACACATACAACACACATCTAACTGCTGAACTTTGGTAAGTGTTCTTGCAATTGCCTCTCATGTTCCAAATTTTATTCTTCACACTTTTTGCTTTTCTTCCTACAGCCCTCCAATTTTTTAATTAAGTGTTCTTTCTGTTGTGATCTGATCTGATACAATAACGTATTTTATCCAGTGTGGCTGGCGGATGGCTATGAATAGAGACCTCATGCCCATGTTCATGTGATGGGAGGCAGCTGCTGGCAGCTGCATGACAGGACACTTAGGCAAGGGTCTACGTAGAAAGACTTTATTATTATAAAAAGAGAGACAATATAAATGGAGAGAGAGAGGAAGAGAAGGAGGGAAGGGGTTGAGAGAGTGCGCCCTCTGACAGGGTGAGGGAAAAGAAAAACTTAAGAGAGAAAGTTGGGCAGTGAGAATTCTTTTTAAATGTAGCTTGACATCAGAACTCAGAGCGGAGCATGGCCTCAGGAGCTAGACTAGAATCCTAATACTTTTTATCTAAATGTTTATTTTCTTGTTTATATTTTTATTTTTTTTGTAAATGATCACATGTAACAACTCACCACCATTAAATATCCAATTTTATGTGCTACTGGCCTCAAACTTTGTGTTTTGCACATGTAAGGCAAATGTTCTACACTTTAAACTACATCCACCACTCCTAAATGTTTATTACATATCTTTTCATAATAAACAAGTAAAATTATAATTATAAAACATAGTATAATATGTTTTATATAAAATGCATATCTTTTATATTACTGTTACATGATTATTTATTACACATTTTAACATTTTAATTTTATGTGTGTATGTGTATACATACACGTGTGCAGGTGCTGGCTGAGACCAGCAGAGATGGGGTTACAGGAGGTAGTGTGCCGGCAGACGTGAGTGCTCAGAAACAAACTCCAGTCTTCTGCAAGAGCAGTAAGTGATCTTAACTGTGAGCCATCTCTCCAGCCCAAATTTTTAACATTTTTATGACAGTACAACTGATACAAAAATAATTGCATATGTTAAAAATGTACAACTTAATAACTTTGAGCAAATACATTCATCCATGAAATCATTGCCACAAACAAAATATATTTCACCCAAGATTCCAAGAGTTCCTGTGAGTTGTGCCTATTGCTTTGGGGGAAAGCATACTTAACATGAGATTTATACCTCCTTGGCAAATATTTAAATGTACATTGGCACATTGGTAACTACAAGTACCATATTCCATTGCAGAGTTCTAGGACATACTTCTTTCTCTAACTTATGCAGGACCTTCAGTACTTCCTATTCTTCTTCCTCCAGGTCACAATTGTTAATCTCTACTTTCTCTTCTAAACTTTGCTACTTTAGAAATTTCCTGAGGAGAATTCTACTGTCTCCGACCTTTCAGGATTGTCTTGTTTTACTTAACATGGTGTCTTCCAAGTTCAGACACGTTACATTAGAGGATTTCTGTGCATTCTAAGACTAATGTTGCATTCTATGTAAATGTTGATTTTCTTTAATCCCTTTCCCTGTGTTTTCTCCCCCTGGGCTCTTCTAAATAATGCAGCAGTGTATGTGGGAGTGTGTGATAACATTCCTATTCTCTTGGATACCCTGAGAGGTGAGACACCCTCAGAGTGCAGGATGCCCCCCAAAAGTCACACTTCTGACATTCTAGCACATGTAGCAGAGGAATGGCCTCCATAGCAGCCATACTTCTGACACTCCCAATGTGCTGCTGCAGAGACCCGACTCTTCCATGTCCTTGACAACATTTTTCAGTTTTTAAAACATTTGTCCTAAACAGTATAAAGCAATTACAATATTTATCGTATTTCTGTTTACTTATTTGGGGGTGGTGCAGGCACATCTGTTCCATGGTGCATGTAGATGTCAAAGGGTAACTTGCAGAAGTTGGGTTCTACCTTCCAGTGTGTTGGTCCCAGGAATCAAACACAGTTTGTCATGCTTGGCACCCCGTGTCTCAATCCTCTGAACATCTTAACCTTAAGTAGACACCATATTGTGTTTTCTTTGTTTCAAAGACAGAAATCCCCTCTAATATCTTCAAGCATGGTGGAGTTAATGCTGCTGCTGTTAATGATTTATCTATTATCTCTAAATTAATCTTATTTCTGTGTATTTCTTTTAATCTTTATTTTGTGTCAGAGTTTTACAAACTGGCTATATTTAAAATGAAGGTCTAAAGACTGGAAAGATGGTTCAATGCTTAAGAACACTCACTGCTCTTTCAGGGGACTTAGGTTCAATTCCAAGCACTTAAATCTAATGCCTTACAATTGCCTGTAATTCTGGGTACAAAGCATCCAGTGCCCTCTTCTGGCCTCCATTAGGCATCTGTATTCATGAGGTGCACATAAATATGTTCACAGTCTCTCACACATACAGACAAAAAATATTGAAGATGAAAATCTAGCTGTGCATAGTAGTGTATACCTTTAATCCCAGCAGCCAGAAAGCTGAGGGAGGGCGAGGGAGGCAGATGGATCTCTATGAGTTTAAGATCTACATAGCAAGTTCTGGGCCAGCCAGAGCTGTATAGTAAGACTGTATCTCAGTAAAAGGAAAATCTAAATGTTTATTGGAAGTGTAAGTATGTGAGGTTGGGACTTGTCAATGCAAACCTCAATACAGGGTTATCTGCCAGGGCAGAATTTAAAGGAATCCTGGTATTGTGATGAATGGGTCTTTTCTCCCAAGGTCAAAATCCTCAAGAAAGCCTTGGCAATCCAGTCCCCCAAGGGAAAGACTTTGAGTATTGGGGCTTTGAAATCCAATCTGAAGAAAGTAGTCTGCAGCTTGTTGGGATTTGAGGGTGTGTAGTCCTTGGGGTCAGAATTACCTATCGTTAGCTCTTCCTGGCGTTGCTTGTTTAATGACTAGGATCTCTTCTGCCTGCTCCCTTCTCTCCTATCTTATTCTTCTGTCCCTTCTGTTCTCATCTGGTCTGGTCTGGTTTGCTCTGCTCTGTTCTTGTCAGTCCCTTTCTGTAGAATAAACCTCAAGTCTCTGTGTGACAGGGCAGTTAGGTGCCTATTGATAGACTGGAAGTGTAAAAAACAGGATGTTTACTTAATTCTTTATATATCACTACCAGCTCTGGAGTACTATGTAATATTTTTATATATCTATACTACATCATTAATTCACGCTAATTTAATATAGTCATCTGTAGGGATTTAATAAAGTTTCAGAAGTTTTGGAGATATCAGAGGGAATCTACCCACAGTCTATGTGGGGGGTTAGTAAAAGCTCCAGAAGTCCCAGAGCTCTAATCACAGTCAGTCTAGGAAAATCAGAGAGTGGTAATTCAAACCTTTAATCCCATCACAGGGAGTATCCTGGGAGTGGTGACCTACACCCTTAATCCTGAGTCAAGGTCACTTCAGATTATAGAAGGAATTCCAGGCTCCCAAGCAGGTGTGGTGGGGGCACGCCTTAATTACTGAAAGAATACTTAAGATGGGATTCAAACACAGAGAAAACCATTCCAAGGGAATCGAGGCTGAGGAAGCTAGAAGACAGCTGGGTAAAATTTGACTGTGGTGTTTATTCCCTCTAGTATCTCCAAAACTTCTGAAACTTTATTAAATCCCTACAGTCATCATCTTAGTCACCTGTCATTTTTATGTGATGCATTTAAAACTATTATTATGAAATATACAGTACACTGTTGTTGACCATTGACAGTATGTTATATCTGAAACATAGTAACCTTTTATCAATAACTCCTGATTCCCTCCTTTCTCAGCCTCTACATACCCATAACTTTCGTAGTTCTGCTTTACAAATTCAACTTCTATAAATCACCCACATATAAGCATGATCATTGAGTACTTGCCTTTCTGTGCCTGTTTTTTTTTTTTTTATGTAGAATAATGGCTTCCAGGCTCCTCTGTGTTGTTAAAATAATAGGTTTCCTTTGTTTTTAAAGACTGAGTAGCATCCAGTTCTTTTTGCATCCATTAATAGTTTGATTTCATTTCTTGACTATTGGGAATAATACTGCAGTAAACATAGGAGAACAGCTATCCCTCAAAATGTCAACCCCTCTGAGGATACCTTCTGGAATGGAGTGTGTCCTGAGTGAATGTGTGTTATTGACATGAGCATGGCCATGCCCAGGACCCCAGCACCTCAGACCCATGGGAATGGCAAGACTTTGCCCCAGGTCAAGCTTAAAGAAATGACAAGGTCTTCTCTCAGAGTTGGGATGTTGATAGTATGCAGAAAGTAGCAATCACAACTTCCTCCTGATCATGAGTTCTCCCCTATCTACAGATACCATTAGATTGCCTGAGCTCCTCCTTCAGTCGATAATAAACAGTTTCCCCTGCTAGTGAGTCCCCATCAGAACACACATCCCACAAGATCTCAGCTGCTCTGTATGGGAGTAACTTCCTCACTCACCATTGCCTGTATCAGCTCAGTCATTAAGCCGTGGAGGTCGCTGCAGGTGGATATAGTAGCTCTGTTCTAGTTCATTCATGAAAATTTATACCACTTTCCACAGCAGTTATTAATTTATTTCCCCATCAACAATGTACAAGAATACCTTTTTCTATTTTCTACACGTCTCTAAGAGTACTTATCATTCATCTTTTGGCATAAAAAGCCATTTTGACATGTGGGGCGATTTTAGTTGGTATTTCCCTAAAGCTTAATTATGAGAGAATATTTTATATGTATCTGTTAGCCATGCTTATGATTTTCTTCTCATAAATGTCTGGCTAGGTCCTTTGTCCATTTTGTTTATCTCTCTACATCACCTACTGCCTAAGACTCTGGTCCAGTTGTGCACACTGTTAGTTAAATTACACTTTTTCAGCTCCAGGATCAGGTAAGAACAGGGCAATCTGCTATCAACAAACCTGAAGGGTGATGGTTCGGGGCTGGGCAGATTTCTCAGGGACAGCTGAGATAGCTGAGCTGGTCTACAATGTATCTATCTATGCAGAGGTGACTTGAGGTCACATAGAATGGTGGCCATCTTGATGGCCTCCAAAGCACGGCAGTACTGCTGCTCCATTGTTATTAGGTGTGCTCAGCCAATAGTGGTTCTCTTTCTTGGCCCCCACCACACCCACAACCCATCCTGGGCTTTCTAATCCACTGTCTGCCAAGAATTCAGTGCCGTGGTCGAGGGAGATTCCATGAGAAGCTCGGTGACTCCTGTGGAGCGCTTCTGGCCTCCGAATCTCACAGCCTCCTTTGCCCATTTTCAATCCACTTGTTTCCTGTTTCTTTTTCTTTTTGGTTCCTAATATGTTTTGCCTATTAATCTTCCATTGGATATATGATTTGTGGATGTCTTCTCCCATTCTGTGGGCTGTTTCTTCAAGTAGTTTATTTCTTTATGTTGTAGTGGAACATTTTAGTTCACCGCCCTGTCCTTTGTCTGAATCTCCTCCCATTACCTGTTCTGTGAGAATGATACCAAAAATCTCTGCCAGATCATTCTGAAGCTTTTTCTGTGTTTTCTTCTAGTCATTTTACTTTCAGATCTTATAACTCTTCAGTAATTATGAAATGAATTTTTGCATACTGCTTGAGATGAGGCTCCAATCTCATTCTTCCTAGTGTGGCCAGCCAGTCTTTTCCAAAATCATTTATACTGAGTACTACCCTTGTCTATGTATGTTCTTGGTGCCATCTCAAAATCAGATGAGAAGCTGGAGAGAAGGCTCAGCAGTTAAGAGCACTGGCTTCTCTTCCAGAGGACCAGAGTTAAATTCTCGCCACCCTCATGGTGGCTCAAACTGTAACTCTAGTTCTGAGGGATCTGACTGAACCCTGGGGCACTGCATGCGGGTGGTGCACAGGCATAGACGCAGGCAAAGCATCCATACATGTAAAATAAACATGAAATTTAAAGTATCACTTGGCATAAACACATGGCTTGCTTCTGAGATGACTTCATTGTTCACTGTTTCTCATTCTGCGTTGGTGACAGCTGCTCTATTGTTTTTGTTCAGATTTGAACTATTTGGGGCTTTTTGTGGGTTTGTGTTAATTTAAGGGTTTTTTTCTCTGTAAAAAGTGTCATTGGGAAATTGATAGAAATTGCATTGTTTTGGGTAGTATGGATATTTTTCACATAATTAATTTTAAATCATGGACATGGGATGTCTTTCTATTTATTTGTTTTCTTGAGTTTCCAGTAAAAAGAAATTTTTTGCCTCTTTGATTAAACTTACATATAAATATTTTTATTGCCACTACTACTCTAAGTACTATTACTTTCTTAATCTTCCTTTAGGGTAATTTCTTCTTATTATGTAGATGTTGATTTTGTCTCATTTTCCTGTAGTGCTGAGGATTGACCTCAGAGTCCTATACATGCCAGGCAAGTATGCTTCTACTGAGCCACATTCTCAGCCTTATTAGCAACTAATTTTGTGTCCTCTAACTTTACTTAAATATATTGATCAGTTCTAACAGGCTTTTTAAACGTTTTATTAGTTCATATTAATTACACATAATGCTGGATTTCAATACGACATCTTTACACATGTACATAATAAACCATTTTAACAGGATTTTCTTAAGGGAGGGCTTCAGGATCTATGTTTAAGATCCTGTTACCAGCATATAAAGATAACTTCATTTCTTTCTCTCCTATGAAGAGACCCTTTGATTCTAGAACTTTTATTAGTATGGAGAGGTGGTGAGAACTTGGGTGTTTTATCTTTAAGGACAAGCTTTTAGGTTGTCACATCATGTACTGATTATGTGAGTTCATCATATACATGTTTTTTCATCATGTACACATTGTATCGAGGTCCATCTTCTCCCAACCTAATCTACTAAGAGTTTTGGTTATGTGTATGATTATGAGATTACCCCACAAGCCAAAAATATTGTGTTTTGTTTTAAAATCACACAAAGTTTTAGAAGCCAGACTTTACATTGTTACAAGGAGAGGATTCTACATTTTTCTTTTTTCTTTTTTTTTTTGTATTTCAGGTTCAAATATTTTGAGATACATTTAGACATTTTTGGAGGTGATGGTTAAGATATAAGAAATAATTTATAGAATATTTTTCATGACTCAATCTAATTTTCAAGTGAATGACTTATAGGTCATTTATACAGAAGTACTCCCAAGTTAAAGAGTCTGATGTTTGCCAGTGTTTGGGTGGGGCATCAGTTCACCTTAGATTTGAATCTTGATTTTGCTACTTATGCTCTGTGTACATTCATAAAGGTGTTTAATTTTTCTGAACTTTAGTTTCCCCTTGGGTAGGTAGTAGATGAAAAAATAACAAAATAAATAATAGAATTCTTTCTTAAAGATCATACTGAAAAATACCTACCAAACATCTAGATCAATGCCTTACCTTTAATAAAGAATGAATGTTCTCTTTATTCCATGTGTATGTGTGTGCCTGAGTGTAGGTGTATACATACACCACATGTGTGCATGAACTTGCAAATATTGGAAGAGGGATATTGGATCCTCTGTAATTGGATTTAAAAGCAGTTGTGGAGCACTGTGTAGGTGCTGGGAACCAAACCCGGATCCTCTGCAAGAGCAATTGGTGCTCTCAATGACTATGGTGCCATCTCTCCAGCTCCACAGGCTATTTTCTCCACCTCCTTGCCCCTAAGTCATCAGCCCTCAACTCTAGGTTGTTTATTCCCCCACTTGGAGTCTTTAACATTGTTTTATTGTCATAATAGAAAGTGTGTGCTATTGGCATCTACCAGTTATGGGCGAGGGATACTACAGTGTGTACTTCTGTGTCCAGGTTGCCCCTGCCAAAATCAGCCGAGAATCATCTTATGCAAAAGACCAGAAGCAAACACATTTCCCCCAGCAGTTCCTAAAAGTACTTTCCATGCAAGAGCTTGTATGAATTAATAATAAGTGTTAAATAAACAAAGAAAAAATAGTTGCTATTATGGAAAATATATAATACCAAGCTTTGAATTAAGGTCTGTGGTTTGTGAATGTTGCACTTAATATAAATTTTACTACCATAAGATTCCTCTTTAGAAAGAAAAGTGTAGATTTTTAGTGAGTATTGCTATTTTATTTTAATAATGTTTTGAGTGTTATAATCTTCTCATTCTGTTTCTGGTTTTAACAATCTACTAAGCTTCTGTATCATTTAAATTACATGAATTATACCTCGGAACCATCTTATTTTCTTCTGTCCCCACTAGTTTACTTTGGGATCCTATATGTTCTCCTTAATTACAATAATGCCTTCCTGATTTATCTCTTGCCAAGCACAGTTTTATTTTGACATTTTCTCTCTGACATTAAATTGGATGAAAATGCTCTCCTGCTCATGACTTTGAATAGCTTTCCCACAGGCATCCTGATCTGACCTTGTCTCTTGTATTTCCACCTCATCCTCCTTACCTCAACACACATATCAATCCTTATGTTTCAATAGTCATGACCCATAAATATTAATATCCTGGGAAAACTTGCATTCTTAAGCTGAACTGACACTGTCAGAATGAACAAGGTTCTTCTTGTGTGGATTAGCAATGCAAGAGAAAGGCATCTCCTCTCTTCAGCAATGATTGTAAATGTGTATTGGGTGAGCGACACAGTTAGCTCTGCTGTGAGCAGCAGGTCATGGTGAGGAGACAGACAGAAGGCAACGGATTCTTGTAGGAAACCAGTAGAAAAAGCACAATGGGACAGGAAGTCAAGGGGGACTTCCTTCCTTGGCTGGGGTGGTTTTCCGACCTTAGGAAGTTGTGCTTCCTTCTGGCCTTTATGAAGCTGTGGCAGCATTATCGCTAATTGTGCTGAGAGAATGCTGTCTTGATTTGGTGGAGCTAGGCCTGGGAAATGGGATGAGCCTATATGGCATTGTAAATTGTGAGTGCTGCCAATAGAAAGAACATTTGTCAAAGCAGCCTTCATCCTTTGAATGCAACCTAAAATGGCTTTTCTGAAATGAGAGGGACACTTGCTTTCAAAAAAAGTGTTAAGATAGCTGAGCTGACCTTTCTGTCACTGACTATTCATCAAATGGTAAAGAGAGAGAGAGAGAGAGAGCATAGCCCTATATTGAGTAATAAAGCAAAGCAAATTCCCTTTTATTTAATTATCTGCTGTTCTTAGGCTTTATGTTTTTCTGCCTGTGATTTACTATATCTCCCAATAATTCAAACAAAGAAGTGAATTTTTTTTTGAGATTATAGAGTGGGGCCAGTGAGTGGCTCATAGGGTAAAAGCAGCTGTCACTAAGTCTGATGATCTGAGCTCAGTTCTCAGTACCCACACGGAGAGAAGCAATGTCTGCAAATTGTCCTCTGACCTTCATGCATGGACCTATACATATGCATAAAAATAAATAAAGTGTAAGAAAATTTAAAACAAGATTTCCAGAGTAATAGTGTTCCCTTTGTGATGACTTGGGTGAAGCCTGGGACACGTGGCTCAGCACTGAGTCCCCCTATCGTTCATACAGACCTATATGTATATGCACATATAAAGCACTTAATAGCATATCTAAGATGTTTTCATCTGAGATGATTTCTGCCCCTTTGACTTTTGAAACAAATCTTAAAAGCAAGTTTGTGCTGTGGGGCTAGAATGATGGGCCAGGGTTTAGAGCACTTTTTGCTCTTACACAGGACCAGAGTTTTATTCCCAGTCTTCATGTGGTAGTTAATAACCATCTGTAACTACAGTTGCATAAGATTCGGTGCAAGGCATGCAGGTGGTACACATACATGTATGTACACAAAATACTCATTGATAGAGTAAACTAAATATATGTATAAAGTTGTGTGCTGGATGGATGGCTCAGTGAGCAACTCGCTAGCCATGCATGTACGAGGACTTGACTTTGGATCCCTCAAACCCACACTAGCCTGTAATCTCAGGGTTCTTGTAGGGAGATGGGAGGTGGAGACAGAACCTCCAGAAGTTTGCAGAACTGGGAGACTAGCAAACACAGCAGTGAAAGAGAGAATATCCCAGACAAAGTAGAAGGAGGGGACTGGGGCACAGCATCTTCTCTGGTTTGTGCATGTGCAGCCTGGCACATACCAGAACTACACACTTGAGTGTACACACACCCTATTGTTAGAAGGGCATGGCATGGGAAGGAGAATGGACAAACATGGCTCCTTTCCTCAAGGAAGACACAGAATATGATCACTGAATGACTAATTGTTCCAGCTAAGTATGGACATGTTCAAGAAGACCACGACTCACTGAAAGGCCTGGGAGAAATCAGCACAGGAGAAAATCAGAAGGCAGGACCATGCGACCTCCTGCCCTGGCTGTGTCTTGCTGAGTTATCAGCATCAGCTCTGCTCAGCAGAGTTGCCTCCTTTATTTAGGTCACAGAGGCCTTTGTGCCCGCAAAGGATGCTTACACAGGAGAAGAGATGTTCTGAGGAGGAGTGGGGACAGAAGAAAGCTTAACATTAGGCCATTGCTAACAGGTTGTGGACCAGAGAGATGTCCAGAAACATGAAAGACAGCCAAAACACAGCAATAAACCAGTTGGGAGATGCAGGAAGGTCAAAGAATGGCTTGAGAATATCACCAGAATTGTGAAAATGTACCTGAATCTTACATTTACTAATGAACTGTAATGTACTAGGAAGAAAGGAAGGGACAAGGGAAAACCAGGGCCCCACAGATGGAGATGTGAATTATCTTAGAGAGGCCTCGGCTCCCAGTAACAGATGAAGGCTTGATGTGCGGAAGTCCAGTGATATCATCTAGGTCACAACTGGGTAAATACTGTTATAACGACAATCTAGGGCCAGGTGATAGAAAGCCAGGTGACAATTTGGCTCAGTTGCTCTCAGAAAACTTTATTATGTTACTTAAAAACACTTTTCTATCACAGTTGTGACAAAAAGTAGCTCAGGTACAATGTATAGCCCAGTCCAAAGGCCACAGTAATAACGGTTATTAAAAGCCATACTTAACCTTGCCTTATGATTACAAATATGCCATTTTTTCATTTTCAGCTACACGGGATAGGATTTTTAACTAGAAACTACTGTCTGACAGAACTGTATCTAAATAACAATGCAATATTTGAGATAGAAGGTATGTCTCAAACTTTTCATTGATTTAAATGAATTTTTAATTAAATAATAACTTTCAATTGTAATGATTGCTAATGTGCAAAAATCCCTTAATCTCTTTTATCATATAAACTAAAATATTTAATATACATTTAAATCATTTTTCTAGTTCAATATTATATGTCTTACTCAATATTTAAAAGGAATAATTTTTTTGAACTTTTTTCGGACAGGGTTTCTCTGTGTAGCTTTTGAGCCTGTCCTGAAACTCACTTTACAGACCAGGCTACTTCTATATCCTGAGTACTAAAGTTAAAGGCAGGCGCCACCACCACCTGGCTGGAGTATTTCTTAATAGTAGCACCATTCTACAGTATAGTTGGATACAAACTACCTACTGCAGAACCTAACTTTAGTAAGATTAGGAGTAAGAATAAATATAAAAACCATACATTGTCTAAATATTTTATTGGCTGTGATTTTACCAGCCAAGTTCCTGACTTAATTTCATAACAGTCTCTGTGTGGACAATTTCAAGCCATGTATGAAGGTCTTGAACAGAAAACATGATGGATTTCTGGAGAAAGCACTTAACTATAAAATAAACATGAGAGCAAAATGCCAAACATTTTAACACCTATGATAAACTCACTGCTGAGGAAGAAAACATTCCAATTTAACTATGACTATCACACAGGTTCATCCCACTCTCATATATGTTAAAAATGAATTAAAGTATACAGTTCAGGGAAACAAAAATGAAATAAATATATGGCTTCTCATTCTGCAAATAGCTAAGCAATTTGAAAAGAATGCATTGAGTGGATAAGAAATTGTTCTTTGATTTGCATTATAATTCTAGGTAACGTTGGTCCACATATAGAGGCAAAACAAATGAAAAGAAAGAATATAACTCAGACATGAAAGTCAGTCAAAATCATTGCCACAGGAAAACCACAGTAGCAAGAAATGACTCTATAGCCCCACACCACAGTCAGTTTTTATCACTGTGTGCTTAATCATAACTTAAGATATCATTGGTAGGCATTTTTTTTTTTACCAGCTATAATGCATTCTCTAGCTTAGTTGCAACATCTAACTACTATGAAGATTCTTATTTATATTTGTCAATTTAAAAAAAGAAATTCATACAGAGTTCCTTTGTTTTTAGGCCTGCATAATTTGCCATCATTGCACATTCTCCTGTTACACCATAATGAGCTGACGGACATTGATGCGGCTGTGAAGGAGCTCAAGGGAATGCAGAATCTCAAGACTCTAAGTACACGCTGCACTTCATATGTCCATATTAAGACTGTGCTAGCAAGAATGTCTGTTTTCCTTTCTTAAGTCCAGCTTAGAGAAGTGGCTTTGCCCCTGGAATGCATAACCCATTCTCTAGAATGTGACTAGACTTTATTCTTCTTTTTTTTTAACGCATGCTTTTGAAAGAGCAACTGGTAGAAAATAATTCTTAGTAGAATGCTAGGTTATGAAGGGTGGAAATGACAGAAAGTAACATATGGAGATCTATAGGCCCAAATCTACTCTTGGTTTTATCTCAAAGTCACTTGTATCATTTTGATTATAGCAGCAAACTCTAACAGGCACATCCGCACAGGCAGAGGTGAGAGGCAGATGTTCCTAAGTGGGTTTGTATCTCAGGGCTGGGGAGACGAGGTAATTTGGGGTGATGGGTAAAATGGAAGGGGTATAGAGTTTCTCTGGGGGTGATAAAATGTTTTAAAATTGATTATGGTAATAAGTGATTCAAATCATTGCACCACTGAATAAGCATGAACTATGCATTGTAAGTGGGTGACATGAGGTGTATATTAATAAACAAACAAAAGAACATTGAAGATTTTACATATTTGAGAAATTACCTTCATCCACATCTATTGAGCTATGCCCAGCAAGACACCAACTGCTGATGTGAAAACTGTATATACTTAGGAATAGATCAAAAATAATACGTGAGATTCACATCTCACTGTGCTTATAGTTTTGAAGGGTTAATAAACATGCACACAGTTACAAGACAAGCAGATGATTCTAGGTGTCACAGGTGGAAATCCTCATGACCAGTGAGGTTTGCAGACCTGAGCTTGAAGACCTCTGCCTATCAAGACACAGAAATATTCCCTTCCTCATCTTTGAGAATTTGTGTAAACTAATGTTGATGGTGAGGGTTCTGATCAACACAGAGAGGAGCTACAGCTTCAGAAGCTTTTCCCTGTTAGCAGAAATATCTCATGACTTAAGGAGAAATGACTCACAGGAATGAAAGTAGACTTTCAAAAATCCAAATAGTGAAAACCATGAAGTCACAGAAAGTTCTCAGCAAGTTGGTGATTACTTTGAAAATGAGCTAAAGGCACCTACCATTAGGAATTTTTTCCAAATCCTGATAATCTATCAGAGCCTCGGATTGGCCTGCCTAGTCTTCCCATATCAATCAAATGTTTCCACAATTAAAGGGTTAAGTTAAGATCTCTATCATTGCTTTTTTATGAAACAGGCTCATAGTAATCACCCAGAATCTCTTCAAATACTGGGATAATTCTCCGAAGCAATTCTTGTGGTACTTTGTGTATCCTCTAGGAAATAAAGCTTGTCTAAAGAGCAAAGTGCAGAGCAAGCCACACAGTTAGTCACAGAGGTCAGCCAGTGGTAGCACACACCTTTAATTTTAGCTCTCTAGAGGCAGAGGCAGACAGATCTCTGTGAGTTCAAGGCCAGCCTGGACTACACTAGACTGAGTCAGTCCAAAAGAGAAACAGAGCCAGGCACACACTTTTAATCCCACCATTTGGGATCCCAAGCCTCTGCTCCCAGGACTTGGAAAGCACACACACCTTTAATTCCAGCACTAGGAAGGTTGAGACAGGAAGTGATACAGCTGGACAGAGAAAGGAATATAAGAAGGAGACAGGAGTTAGGCCCTTCACAACCCCCCCCCCCCCCCCGCCTTAATTGCCTTTCCTCCCCTTCTGACTCGGAGACATTGGGTCTGAGGATTCATACAGACAAAATCTTCCCCTTCGTCCTGAGGATTCAGTAGCGGGAAGAAGTTTCTCCAGTGGTTTTTTCATCTGCGTCTCTGATCTGTCAGCATTCACTCTAATATCTGGCTACAGGTTTTTATTATAAGACCAATTAGGATTCATGCAACAAATTGTTTTTTAAAAAGTCCTTGTCATTGATGCTACTTTGAAAAAGGAAAACCAAATTATTGTATGTGTAGAATATAAATAAAATAATTAGGAAGTTTCTTAGAGTCTAGAAATTCTGCTAAGTGGTAAATAGACTCAGTACAATTGCTGCTTTAAGCAATAATAACCATAGTAATATGTCTGATGTCTTTCCTGTTAAGAAACTGTTTTCTCACAATATTATTTAAGTTTCCCAGCAATTCTATGGTGAGGTTAGAATTACTCCCTCCTCAGTAGTGGAGATCCAAGGCTCAGAGACTTACCAAATTCCTAGGGCTGAAACACATCTATGCCTTGTTTTATTGATCATTTATTGATTGATTCAGTCATTCAGTGTTTATAATTTATTCATTTGATGTGTAGGGAATCATTCATTCACCATCTAATTTTGTATTTATTAACAGCTCCAAAAGTAGAAGAAAAGCCTGATCTGGACTTTTATTGGGTTTACAATTTTATAACTGTAGACTAAAGATTTAGGTTCATGAAGGAGCTTGATAAAAAACTGTACAATTTGCTGCTTGTAAACTCAATCACTTAAATAAAGTTATGCTGTAAAACAACATCCAAAAGAAAGTATGTAACTCTGGCCTACGTAGGGGACAGGATTATGCATTGAACAAAAATGCTTGCTTCAGAGCTGAATGTACCTGAAATCCAATCCAGGTCCTGGTGTCAAGGGTGCATCTGAGCACACATGTATCAGATCTGGCTTAGGGGTTGAATATCCACATTCTTTAAAGGCCAGTCTGCTAATAAAACATCCATGTGTTCCCTGTCATGACAGTTAAAATCACCTGTACCCAAAACCACGACAATATCATCCATATTACAGTAATGTGTCTCATCTGAGAAACCTGTCAAGGGGCCATTTCCTTGAATTCAGTTAAAAAAGAAAGCATTTTCTAGAAATGCTTGGTAGCCTGTGATCCCATTCTCTATTCTGGTTGCAGACATTCTATGAGGAAACAGTGTGCACTCAGCGGTGTCCTCACATTAGATTCCTAGGAGCCTCATTTGCCATCTGAATAGACTCAGCTCATTAAAAGGAGAAAACTCTGCATTTTCAAATGTTGTAATTTTTCTCTTTTCAAGTAAGAAAACCATGTAAAAACCTAAAGTGTTACTACTTCAATCATAAGTTCTTCCGAGGGCGAGAAAACAGCCTGGGGGTAAGGCTCCAACCCATTTCAACACTGCACCCTCCTCTGGCATTTATGAGAAAAATTGCCAACAATTGCCCAGGGATGCCTGAGCCAGAAGCTGAGTGTGAGGTCTGGTGCCTGGAATTCCTGTCTTCCAGGCCAGGCAGGCCCCACCTCTGCTCTCCAGGAGGTCTACCTTTCCACACCCTGCACAATTCTCTTCCTCTTCCCTTCTGCCAAAGGGCATCCTCACAGGGCTTCAGTTCTCTCCTTCAGTCAGCCTGCTCTTTTAACGGTGTGTCCTGGTCACCGTTACTGCTGTGGGGAAATGCCATGACTGAAAGCAGCTTGGGAAGGAAAGAAAGTATTTGGCTTATACTTCACATCCTAGTCTGTCCCTGCAGGAAGTCAGGACAGGAAGTCAAACAGGGCAGGAACCTGGAGGCAGGAGCTGATGCAGAGGTCATGGAGGAGTGCTGCTGGCTGGCTTGCTCAGCCTGCTTTCTTAAAGAACCCAGGGCCACCAGCCCAGGCATGGTACCACCCACAATGAGCTGGGCTCTCACATCAATCACTAATGAAGCGCTGTACAGGCTTTCCTCCATCCTGATCGGATGGTGGCATTTCTCAGTCGAGGCTCCCTCCTCTCACCTAGCGCTAGTTTCTGTCAGGTTGACATAAAACTAGCCAGGACACAACACTAAATATCAATAAGACACTAACCCCAACTCTTGCTCTTAAACTTTGATCTTGTTTCTCAAAGTTTCTCCATTTCACTAAATACCCTTAGTAACTTTCATTTTATCACAGGTAAGACCTTCCTAGTGAAGTTTTAGGGACCAGCCTTATTAGAGGGGCTGTGTGTTTCCACAGGTCCTACCTTCCAGCTTTCTCTCTTCTTACCATCATCCATATGCTATTGTCAGCTGTTGATAAAGAGCAAAGGAAATAAGAAGGATGCTGAGAGAGAGAGGTGGACCTCAAGGCCTCTTCTGAGTCTATCTGTAATGCCCTTGAGGGCGGTGGTCAGCCTCTTTCCAATGAGACAATCTATAAAGCAAACAGAACTTCTAGATCATCCCCCAGATGCTTATGTGAGAAAAAGAATGTTATGCTCTCTCTCTTTTCCATCTCTGCTCTATCCCAGTTTTCCTGTTAAGTCTAGGATTTACCCTGTGTGCTGAGTGACAGTCCACAAATTTGATTAGAAGCAGACAGTACTAACAGGAGAGATGGTGATCCGGCATTGTGTGACCTCAAAGTCCAGCTGCCTGATTACTGATTAGCAAGCTGAACTTCCTTTCATGGGGTCATGTTCTGTATGAGTTTTTAATTCCCTTGTATCATTATTATCCCCATGTGTTTCTTTGTTGATTATATCAGGTTTTTGCCCCCTTTGGGGGAAGAAGGGGGGTCTCACATGTAACCTAGGTTTATATCTAACTCCAAATGTAGCCAAGGATGTCCTTAAACTTGTGACTTCTGCCTCTACATCCATTGTGCTTTGATTACAGGTGTATATGACACCTTGTTTATGTAGTGTTGAGGACTGAACTCAGAGCTTCATACAGACAAGCACTGTAGCCTCACAGCTACAAGCCCAGTCCACATCATTTTTTTTTTCTAGTATGTTTTAAGAATATTTGGGTCTTTGGACTGGAGAAGTTAAGGTCAAGGCCCACAATAAAAAAGCCCATTTGAATCTGCTTCCATGATGACTTTTAAGTTCCGTTTTAACTTTTTTTTTTCTTTTAAACTAGTGGGAGCCAGTTATTTAGACGACTCTATCATTCTCTGTCTTCCTCTCATCTTTCATTAAGGAACTCCACACATGTGACTCATCCCACTCAAGTTGGCGCAATAAGGTGGCAGAGACATTTTGATATATTATTGGGTAAATGTAAATTGCTTAGACTCCGACTTCCAAATTAAGATAAGCAAGACAGTGCTGGCGCCACTGAGGTGTACCTCGTAAGTAGCCTAGAGGGAAAGGTGGATTAAATAGTATTAACCTATTGAAAGCGAAAGTGTAAGCAATTTTGCTTCGTAGTCGCTGCAGGAATGTGCCCATACATCACACAAAGCTTTCAGAACACTCAGACACAGGAAACTGATTTCATATCTCAGAAACTTAATTTATGGTAATTTTCGGAGCAGCCATCCAAAATGCATAAATCCAGAATGTTTAATAATTACTATCTTAGGTGGGGGGTGGGGAGAAAGGGATTTGAAGAGATTGTTTCCTTCTAAAATGCAAGAAAAGGGCAGAATAACGGTGAGTTGCCTTCCAGATTATTCAGGAACTGCCCTCGGAGGCTGGGGTGGCTGTTCTCTTGTCCACCTTTCTGCCCCGTGGTTTCAGTTCTCACCAATCTCATGTGACAAGCATAAGAACCCGTGTCCTGTCCCTGGAACCCATTGGGAACTGTGGAGAGTGACTGCGCATGTTCATAACTTCTGCCCTGGGGAACCCCTGAGACACCAAGCTAGGCTAGTGATGGTCTCTGTATGTCTTTTCAAATCTGTCCCTTCAAATGGTCATCCATGCAGCTCCCTCTCACATACTGGCAGCTTGTTTCCACTTTGTCTTCTTTAAGAGTGAACTTTAAACCATTTTTTGGGTTGTTGTTACTGAAGTCTGGAATTTTCTTTCTTTGCCACTTTCCTAACTTCTCCCAGTACACACCTGTTATTCACTGTCTCTACATCTTTTTTTTTTTTTTAAAGTTGTCTCTTGCTCCTTTAACTTGTATTCATTGTGTGGCAGGTTTCCACCATTGCTTACTTCACTTCCCTTTAAAGTTCATGTAAGGATTTGACTAGCAGAAAAGCTTGTGTTGATACAACACATATCTCCCTGTCTTTTATTGACAGAGAATACATTCAAATATTGTTTATCTTCAGTTTTTTATGAGTTTGTTGTTTTTTAAACATGCCTCTTAGATCTTCTTTATGTTTCAAACTATTCATTCTAAATCTTAATCAGTTCTCTGGACTTCAGATGCTCAGCATTATTATCCATTTGTTAAAATCCTGTGTTCTACAGAAAGTCTGAGCAGTGCTCTTGACTGACAGCTATACAGTAGCTGGACCTCTTTGCTCTACTGCCATCTAGTGGTTTCCTGCTTTATGTATTTTTCAGAACTTCTTGAAGACGCCACACTGGAAATCACAAAAACTGTATTATTTCATAATGTGTCTAAGTCTTATTTCATGCTATAGGAAGATGAACAGTCAATTTCCAGCTGAATCATTTTTAAAAGTTCCTACTGTTGATCCTGAGGGATGATTGTGTCAGAAGTACCAGGATCTTCTGAACTGATCCCTCCTGCCTCTTCCTCCTCACCACTGTCCTGCTGAAGCAGGTTCATCATGCATCCCTTAACCACATGAGTCTTGTGGGTGGAAGTGAGATGAGACACAGCATCCACATCTGTGAAGCTCTGCTCCTGAGATCTCCAGGTGTTGCTGAGATGTTTGTCCTCAGATCATAGCAACAGTTGAGGAAGAAACTTGTTAGGTCAGTGTACCATGTCACTGTCTGTATCCACCCAGCCTGCCACCTCAAATACCCCATTATTCCAGAGACCAGAACAATTCCAAGTGGCATTTTATGAAAAGCAGCTTCAAGACTTTCACAGAACTAGAATCTAGTTCTTCTTTGACAAACTTATCTATGGACATTCAAAGTTTTCCTCCTTTGTGCCAGATCTGAGTCAAGTTGGCACTATTTCTGATGGGTAGTATCGATCAGAAAACATTGAATAAATAAGTGAATACAACAGATAAGGAATCAGTGGTGCTCTAGATAAGGAAATATGTGATGACCATGCTCATCTTGAGATGATAATCCATGTACAAGTCTTAAATCTCCTATCTTAATAGGTGGTAAAGGGAAACTATTGTGAAATCTGACATTTTATCTTGGATTCTTCCTTTGCAGGTCTGTACCAAAACCCTTTATCCCAGTATAACCTCTACCGTTTGTATATAATCTACCACCTTCCAGGAGTGGAGCTGCTTGACCGTAAACGTAAGGATACCTCTTCCCCTCAGAAACATCTAGAATCTGTCTTGTAAACGAGTGCTTTAGAGAAAGCAGGACACCTGTGACAATTTGCCCTCATGAGAAAAAACTGCCAACTAACTGTCAATGGGAATTATTCTATTATTCACTGACATGCCAGCTTTCTGAAATTTGCCCTAGTTCAGGAACTCAGGTCTGCTCTACTTAACTAGGTTGGCCATTCTGCCCAGTGGGTAGAGTTCTCCACTTCAGCTCAGGCCTTGGACATTAGCACAGTGTATGCCAAGTTGGTGTTTCGTTTATCATTTTATATGGATACATGTTTGCCTGCATGTGTGTCTGTGCATGAGATGCATTCCTTATACCCACAGGGGCAGGAAGATGTTGGATTCCCTACTGCTAGGGTTACAGATGGTTGTGAGTCACCATGTGGGTACTGGGAATTGAACCCGGGCCTCTGGCAGAGCAGCCAGTGCTCTAAACACTGAGCCATCTCTCTGCTCTTTATGCCAAGTTGCTCCTTCTGACACTTTGCTTTCTCATCTCAAAAATGATTTATACTAAATTTGTTGAGGCCTAAATCCTAAAAATTATCTTCTTTGAAATTCTGTAAGTTCATATTACTAAACAGTGACTTCATATATATGTGTGTGTGTGTGTTTGTGTATTCATGTAAACTAGCATGTTGGGTTTGTAGAAGTCAAATATGCATAAACTATGCCCATGCATTCCATTGTGCAATTTTGAGGCCTAATTCACTCCATGCATAATATGATCTACCCCTTATCCTGTTATCTTTCTAAGTCTACTGAATATGCTTTATGGGTTTTTACTGTGTAGAGTCTTTCCTTGAGGAAATAGCAAAACCTGTCTCCTTTCAACAGTGGTGAGGGGCAGGGTGCTTCCTGTTATCACATCAGCCACGTGCTGATACGTGTTAGCATCCCAGGAGTATGTTAGACTCCAGATTGAGCTCCACCATGTGGGCTAGAGTCTCAGGGTTGTGTTATACTCCATGATTGAGCTTCACTATGTGACAGGAGGACATCTACTGAGTGCTTGTGAGATTATATTAATACCTTTAAAATCTCTTGATAAACTGTTTCAATAAGATAGTCAACATAAATATATTTCTGTGTATATGTGTATGCTCATATATGGGCACACTTGTACATGGTAGTACATGTGCACATATTTAGCTATTAGAGGTTGACATTGTCTGTCTCCTTTGATCTGTCTCCATGTTGAGGCAGGGTCTTTCCTAGACCACAGCTTAGTGATTTGGCTAGTCAGGCAAGTCATTGCTCAGATCTATTTTGTGATCACTGTGTATGCTTGTGTTAATTCTAAATACTATCACTTTTTTTGTCTTTATTAGAAGTTACAGAGAAAGAGAGAAGATACATGATTACCATTTTTAACCATAAAAAAACTCACATTATTCAATCGGTAGCATTTGGAGGAAGAGTGGATGCCTCTTGGAACCCCAAATTACCAATAAGGCAAAAACGAGTTCAAAGACTTCCCTCGGGTAATGTGTGTATGGTGTGTATGCCTGTGTGTGTGTGTGTGTGTGTGTGTGTCTGTGTGTGTGTGTGCATACAAAGCCAAAAACCTGAAATGTGCCCGTATAGTGAAGGATCTTCTAATTAATTTTCAATATTACATTTAACTTCATATTTCCACTGTTGCAGTGAATAACATATTTTTCATATTCACCCATCTGTGCTACCTAAAGAAGTACAGTGGTAGTGAGGGATACCCTGAAGCCCTTCTCCAGTATCCAGTGCAGTTAAAAGGGACCAGAAATAAGCTGTCATTGTTATTACAAAAAAAACAAGACCGTATTTCAGTGAAGGCTAGACAATTTTTATGATATAGGAAAAATATTAAGAAGGATGAAGATCATTTGTAATTTTAACCAGCCAGAAATTAGCACTTTCAATATCTTGGTTATACTCACATTTAAGGTGTCACATAGAAATATTACAAATAATTTCATTTATATTTTCTTAGTTGACACTTTATGTAACATACAGCCAAACAGGAGAGGACAGAGCCAAGAGCTTGTGGCATTATACCCTTCACAAGTGACTACCCAAGTCTCCTGGCCTTTCCTGTCTTCCCAAGCTCTGCCTCCTTCTCTCCACTGTGTCACTGAGATACAATTGAAAAGAAACAATTACACAGATGTATGGTGTGTTACTAGATGTTTTGGCACATAAAACTTATACACATACACACATGTACACACACATACACACATATACACAGATTTGTTTTTCTCACATAGCAAAGGACACGGACTTGGTAAACAGTTAATGTTAAGTTCTGTGATACTGGAAGAAACACTGACAGATTCACCTACACAAAAGTGAAAGCTATGATGCAGCATAGGGTCAAAAATTAAAACACAAAATGGAAAAAGCATTGCAAAATACAACAGGTGGAAATGAATCCTCCCGATCCCTATCGGACTTTCACAATTCCATTTAATCCCAGTAGGAGGGTGAGGTATGATGCCAGTGGCAAAGTGCTTACCAGGCATATCCCAAATTGGCTTCATCTCTAGCACTAAAGAGAAACAAAACAAAAACAAAAACTTCTTCCAGGGCAGGAGGCTGAGACAGGAGACTCATGTGTTCCAGGTCAGCCTGGGCTATAGAATAAGATCCCATAAAAGCGAACAAATGATGACAAAACTCACAAGGGGCAGGGAGATGGATCAGAGAGTGAAGTACTTGCTGGGCAAACCTGAGTTAGGATTCCCGGGACCAATGGAAAGCCCAGCACTAGAGGGGATAAAGGCACGGTGGCTGGCCAGACAGTTCAGTTGAAGTCGTGGTCGTGGGCTGCAGTTCCCATGGGAACCCTTGTCTCAAAGATGAGGTGGAGAGAAATAGAGGAGGAAGATACCTGAAGTGGGACTCTGGCTCCACCCATACACTATGTACACACATCCATCCATCATCTCCATTTATGCACATGCAGGTGAGTGTACCTATGTGCTCTCTCTCTCTCTCTCTCTCTCTCTCTCTCTCTCACACACACACACACACACACACACACACACACACACACACACACACACACACACACACACACACACACACACGGTTAAAGCCAAATAAAATAAAACCCCAGTAGATAAAATAATAATAACATACAAAGTAAGAAATAGATTCAGGGAGTGCAAACCAAAGCAGTAAGGTACTATTTTCCTCCACCATGGAAGAAAATCTTTAAAGGAAAAAAATGGGCGTTAACAAAAGCACAGTCTGTGCTATTTATGAAACCATGAACTAGGTCAACTCACTTAGAGACAAGACTGCAGTACCTTTCAGCATTTGACATAAGAATGTAATTTGAAAACTCCTACACAAGTATATGAACACAGACAAGAAAAACATGAGGCTGCTCTTTGTGAAGCAGAAGAGACCTCTAATAACCTCTAATGGTTATTCATGGACATTCATATAATATAAACTATCCCACTATAAACTCATTTCCTGATATATTTATAATATTTAAAAACAAAGTCATGGGTCGAGCAGTAAGCAGCCACACCTTTAATCCTAGCACTCAGGGTGCAGAGGCAGATGTATCTCTGTGAGTTTGAGGTCAGCCTGGTCTACAGAGCAAGTTCCAGGACACCCAGAGTGCTACACAGAGAAACCCTGTCTTGAAAAACCAGAACAAACCCATCTTGAAGTTGTTGTAGTGTGGCGGGATAAATAGCAGAGTCCTGTGAGCTGCTGCTGCTGCTGCTGCTGGTGTGTGTGGTGTGTGTGTGTGTGTGTGTGTGTGTGTGTGTGTGTGTGTGTGTGTGTGTGTGTGTGTGTGTGTGATAACTGCAAGGGTATGTGCCCCTGTGAGCACACAGTGTAGACACTAGGTTAGAATACTGGGTGTCTTCCTCTATTCCTCTATGGTCTCACTGAACAGGTTTACTGGTCAGAGGGAGAGATGTGGAAATCTGAATTAAAGTGAAGTCCCTGCATTCATGAAGACCAAATTCTGGAGACCTAATGTAATGTACCTATGTTAACAATGTGCTAAAAATTGGGGATTCTAAATGAACTCACTATATGCATACCCAAAAAAGGAAATGGTAGCTGTGTCAGATGCCAGATATGTGAATTAACTGTTATTTCACATTGTGTGTCTCTCTGTGTGTGTCTGTGTGTATGTATGTGTCTGTGTGCCAAAACATCTAGTAACACACCATAAATCTGTGTAATTGTTTCTTTTCCATTAATATCTCAATAACACAGTGGAGAGAAGGAGGCAGAGCCTGGGAAGACAAGAAAGGCCAGGAGACTTGGGCAGTCACTTGTAAAGGGCATAATGCCACAAGCTCTTGGCTCTGTCCTCACTTGTGAATTGGCAATAACTTATGCTGAAGGCTTTACTGACCCAACAGGTGCAGGAAAGTTCTTTGTTTGGCGTGGTACCAGGCCTTCTGGAGAGGAATAAACCAGGCCATGTAAACTGGGAGATACCGCAAGAGCCCCAGGCTCTGAGGTCTGGCCCTTCAGTACTAAAGCTTTGGAACATGGAGTCTTGTGATCTTGGATTTGTTCTTTCTTTGAAGTTCATGCCAAGAGTCCAAATGGCTGAGATGGCCCTAAATACTTGTCCTGACTATTCTCCTACAGAAGTACGTGCTCATCAGAAGATAAAGGGTTTCCAGTGTTTAAAGAGCACCCAATTGGCCTCCGTTGTCAGCTAGGCTGACTCAGCTGATTGTTTTCTGGGCTTTGAGATTTGCCTTATAATAGACTATCCCAAAGCCTAAAGCAAATCGCCTTGCCTAAGGGAAAATTTTCAATTTTATACTAGTTATAAAGACATTTTTATCAGCTTACTAGAAAAGAAACCCAACATTGTCTCATTATTTTTGAGTGTTGACCAAATGTTTGAAAAATACTAATTTAGAATTTTATTTTTAGATTTTGCATTTGGGGATAATGTTGACAAGTAAGTGTTATTTTTAATTTTTTTATATCTTTGCTTTTATTGTAAGACTTTCATAATTGTCTCATTTCTAAATTATCTCTATATTCTAAAATAGATTTTAATTAATTAAAAATAGTAGCCTTTCAATCAATGTAAAGATGGTTTTTATTTGACATATGAGTACCAGCTATATGTTCATGTTCGACATGCTCAGGCTTTTAATGTGATTATTATAACCTCAAAAAAGTGAGTAGGTGATTAGATGTATAAAATATTAAAATTTTTTAAGAGCTATTAGCTATTCCAAATGAGGAACTTGGTTTGTTTGCTTTGCCTCTAAATATGTTCAGTAAAACCAATTATCATATAGATCAACATTTTACAGTCACTAGAATTTACATTTCCCCAAGAAAATCATTAATTCTACAGAGGACACTTCAAATTCATAAATACTAGTGTATTTAAAATCTATTTTTTTAATGTATGAATGTTTTCTTTGGGTTCAAGGTTAAAAATATTCACATCATATGCAAATTATGTGGAGAAACACTTCAAAATAAAAATGTTTATAATATTAATATGCATGATACCAAAAAGTATTTAATTTGCTACTTAACAGCATTCTACATGAGTAGATGGTTATGAGACTTTTATAATAGATCCTGAAATATATCCAGGTATTCCACTTTAAAAATGAAGCATGTACACAATAAAAATTGTGTCGCTTGGCCTGACAGTTGAGGCAGTAAAGCTTACAATGTTTGTGGGGACTTAAAAAATTTATCCATTTAATTAAAAACTTCTGAGCTTTATGTATGTATACCCAGAGGTAAAGTACTTTCTATAAGGCTCTCAATATACACACAAAGTCATGTTGGTCAGACCTACTTGTTTTTGTTTTTGATGCAATTGCTACCTTTGCAGAACAGTGTTGGAGGACCCTGAAGATGCTGTGCTTGCAAGATCCATGAAGAGATCATTGATGGCCATTACCTCTATGAACTGGGATACCATTCCAACACGGAAGGAAATGTATGAAGAGAACACAAGGATAAAGTCTGCCCAAATGGTCATGATATCCCTGAGATAACAGTACTTCCAGAAATCCTAGTGCTCTTTAGCTGTATGTCAAAATGTCCCTATGACTTAGCACATTACACATTTATAAATAGAAAAATCAGTGATGGAAAAATGATTTCTACACTATAAGTTTCTTACTGTAAATTTTTTACTTGAATTACCCATAAATATAGGAATGTATGCAAATTCTAAATGTAAAACTCAGCACATACACTCTAAAATAAACAAGGTCATGTAACTGACACTATTGATAAAGTAATAAAGCATTACCACCTCTCCAAAAGTCCCTTTCCATTAGCAGGCACTCTCCACCCTCTCACACAAACCAGCATCTATTTCTAGAGACCAAGTTTGATTGTGAAACTTGATTGTAAAACCACGAGCATGCTCGATTGTGAAAGCCATAAGCGCAGTCACAAAGAATGAACACTGTGTGTGGCTTTGTGCATCTGCTGTTGAGGCAGTTCTGTGTTGCTGCCGTAGTGATGGCTCTGTAGTTTTCACTGGTCCACAGCTACCTACCATGTGACTACACTACAATTCATCTACCCAGAACACTGTTTTCACATCTCTGGAACACTGGCTAGTTCTGGGTGTGGGCTAATGATTGTTAGATCGGCCTTGCCAGAAGTCTGGTGCTAAGGAATAAAGAAACTAGACAGTGTTTTACCAATTGCCTGGTGCCAAGTGACAAAATTAACACTTTACATCAAGCTCATTGCTGGCTTCTCTGACTTAAGAGCTCTGTCAGTTTATAAAGGGCAATGGTGTTTCTCCCGATCCTGCTTATGCTCAGAGAATACAGACACATGGAAACGTGGATGGACATCACAAAGGGCAAAACAACCAACAGCGGAAATCACAAGTCCTTAGTATGCTGAGCCTAGCCTGAGTCTGAACATTGAGGTGTGATTCCTAGTGAAAAGGTCAGTTGGGATCAGAAGAAGCAGTGATCTGAGAATCTGGGTGACAGCATTGATGTTGTGGCAGGAATGGTGGTTCTGTGTTCAAGGTCAGGTGATAGAGGGAATCAGCATGTTCTCTTCCCCTTTCCCTGATCACCTACTTTGGTGGGGTGGGGGTGGAGTGTCCAGACACTATATCAGGACACTAGGTCTTCTGGAGAAGCCCTGTTTTGTGAGTTCCAAAAAGAGGCTCACAGTAGTTTTCTCGGGCTTGCTTTGTTTTGTTGTTAAGATTTATTTATTTATTATGTTTGCAGTGTTCTATCTGCATTATGCCTGTATGCCATAAGAGGGCACCAGAAATAATTACAGATGGTTGTGAGCCACCATGTGGGTGCTGGGACTTGAACTCAGGACCTCTGGAAGAACAGCCAGTGCTCCTAACAACTGAGCCGTCTTTCCAACCCTTTCTCAGGTTCTTTAGTATGATTATATGGACATACCAGTGGGCCATTTGCTCTTCAAATAGTTCTGGCTATTCTAGTGTACCTGTTCTTGTGTTTTCAGTTACTGAAAACCTGAGTAAGCAATGGAAGGAAGCTACTCACCAGGGGCTGAGCTGAGGTGGAACCTCCAAGTAACAATACAGGCAGCATGTCTCTCTGTGTGCATATGCATGTGCATACACATATGATGAATCTATTTTGATGAAAACAGTGTAGTCAGGATCAGCCTTTAAAAAACCTTTAATTTATATAAATAGTATTTTAAAATCATTCTAGTGAGTGACAAAGAAGATATTGTAATCTCTAGATTAACCACTGAAAGAATAAAAGAAAAAGGGGTATATCAATAGACTGTATGGTGTAGCCCTTTGTAACAAGAATGCACGGCACAACCCCTTGGAACTTTAACAGAAAAACCCAGCAAATTCACTTTCTTTTTAAAAGTATTTAATTTTGGGTTTCTTTATTCTTTATATTAGGTTACAAATTGAAGCATGCCTCACTTGAATGCAGACTTTTTTCTTCACATGCGTGTTGGCCCTGTTATGTTTAGAGGCCTTGTTTCTTCAGTGTCCTCCATTCCCTCTGCCTCTTACATTCCTTCTGCTTGCTCTTTCACAGTGTTCTCTGAACCCTGAGGGGAGGGATTTGATGGAGAAATCTCATTTAGGACTGAGTGTTGCAAGGTCTCTCACTCTGCATTTTTGTCTGGCTGTGGTTCTCTGTATTTGTTCCTATCTACTCCAGCAGGAAGCTTCTATAGAATGGAATATTTGTTTCACTATGTAAAAATGTGCTGCATCTATGTTGCAGAACTTTTTTTTTTTTTAATTATGTAAAGATGTGTTACTGTTTCACCTTGCCTGCCTATGGCATTTGATTGGTCTAATAAAAAACTAAACAGCCAATAGCTAGGCAGAGGAAGGATAGGCGAGGGCTGGTAGGCAGAGGGAAAAGAAGGGAAGCTAGCCAACCAGATGGGGCCAGCCAGACACAGAGGAAGCAGGGAAGCAAGATGGACAGTACATAGATGAAGTAAATGAGCCTCACCTTAGGACTTTACATAGATTAATAAAAACTGGTTAAGTAAAAAAAAAAAAAAAAAAAAAAAAAAAAAAAAAAAAAAAAAAAAAAAAAAAAAAAAGCTAGCTAGAAATAAGCCTAAGCTAAGGCTTAGCATTTATAATCAATAATATTGGGAGCCGGTTGGTGGCCCAAAGAAAATGCCAACTACAAAATTTTCTGATGATGACTGAGCAAGACACTGATCTGTGAGTAGAGCAGAATGCCATTAGAAGTCAGATTATTACAAAGTTCCTATAGTAGAACAGTAATACTTGGTATTACCTGAGGTCCCTGGGCTGTCTAGCCTCTGGTTTTTGGTCACTCAAGCAGTGCTGGATATAGGTTCCATCTCTTGGAGTGGCCTTTAAGTCAAAGGAGATATTGGTTGGCTACTCCTACAAGTCTGTGCTACCACTGCAGTAGCATTTCTTATAAGCAGGACACCATTACAGGTCAAAGTGTTTGTAGCTGGCTGTTTATTTTTCTCCTTTGGTAGCACACAGAGTACTTTCTGGTACCAAGAACACTAGCCAGCAGGGGTGAAGCCTATTTCAACCTCTCCATGTTCAGTGGGTTGTATAGGTATTGTCTTCAGCAACAGAACCTTGCTGTCCGTTGGTAGAGAACCACCAATAGCATTGGCAACAGCCTGAGTGGTTTGGGTGTTTTGCCCATTTGCCTAACCACTCATAAACTGAGGCAGCATGCACAGGGTGTGCGTGCGTCTGCTCCAGATGAGGTCCTAGATCTGATAAAAGTAGACACATGTCCCCAACCCTAAACCAGAAGCTATCTCCAATTGATAACCACTTGTGAGGGAAATTAAAAATTTGTCTCCAAGGGAGTCTCACTAGGGAAATTACTCTTAAAGGTAGGGCAGATGGTCAATAGAAGGTGAATTCAGCAGTGTCTTCGGAGGTTTCTTATTTCCTAATATCAAGACATTTTCTTTTTGAAATTTTATCCTTTATTCTCTTCCCCCTACAGCTCTTTACAAATATGGCTTCTGGTTTTGTTCTTATGGGACTCCTGAGTTGTGTGAACATGTGTGTTTCTACGTCTCTTCTTGTGCCTTTTCCTTCTGTCTTGACCTATTCCAGTGTATTTGTTTTATCTTATCATATTTTATTATTATTCCTCAGAAGCTGGTTTGTTTTCTAAGGAGAGACAGAGGGTGATCCAAATGGGAGGGCATGTGAGGAAGGCCTAGGAGGAGTGGAGGAGGGGAAATTCTAAACTGGCCTTTAAAGTTCTTAACTAATGGAGGGCTAACTTGCTGTGACTGGAATGTACTGCTTTAAAGATTATCAATTTAAACACAAAACAGAAGCTATGAACTTCTTTAAGAGAATTAAATCCCTGGTATATAAGTAAAAAATCCCTGTATAAAAGACAGTTGTGGCTAAAGGCTGGGCCATGTGATGAGACAGGTATAGGCTAAGAATACTGGTTCCTCTAGGCTTTAGTCTCCTCTTGGCTACACTAATACTAAGACTCAGAGTCTTCAGGATTGATAAAATAATCCTAAAGTGGGCAGGAGCCATTCTACTTCATTTTAGCAATTAATTTCTCACAGCCCAAGATGGGTGGTGCTGCCTCTTAGGGACTAAACTTGACATATCCTCTACTTTCCCAAATTCATATGCTAACATCAAGTCCAAGGCGATGGTGTTTGGAGTTGGGGTGTTTTGAGGAAATTAGGTCATGAGAGGTGTTAGTCCTTCTACAGAGCATTTTGACCTCCTCCTTTATAAGATGGTACAGCAAGATGGCCCTTCTAAGAATAAAAAAATTTAAAGAGTCCAATCAAATCATCAACCTGATTTTGGACTTCTAGATTCCTAAATTCTTAGAAATAAGCATTTGTGGTTTAAACTCCTTTGTGTGGGGTCATTTATAAACCCAAACTGTTCAAGACTGCCTGATATATTAAAGTTACCTGAGAAACAGCAGCTACAGATATATACTTCTTTAGAGAATAGCATATAAGGAAGTGCTTGTACACTATGGGATGCAGATGGGTTCTAAGTGCGGTATCTCTACAAATCAGATCTAAGATGATGTTGCTCTTGTGTTTTCAGCACAGGGTGAACTAAAACACTGCAGGGTTTTAAGACTTCTGGTGGAGGGGGAGTGTTCTGAGTGTTTCCATGTTGCAGGTCTCTTCGTGCTTCAATTCTGGGACACATGAAGCAAAAAAGAACACCCAGGGAACTCACCAAGTATCAATGCTTCCAGACAATCAGTGAGGTAGATGGCATGAGCATGCATTCAAAATCATTAAAATTCAAGGAGAGCTGAAACACACACATGGCTTGTTCACTACCTAAAGTGTTTATCACTCCTCAGACAAGGAATGTTGATAGACGACTTCATTTTGCAGGGGAAAGATGCTACAACTGACAAGTTTAAACAGGAGAGTTCACTTCTTAACACTGAATTTACTCACATGAAGTCATCACTGAACAATGGAAGAACAAGTGTGCTGGGGCTGGGAGAAAAATGACAGAATCAACTGCAGTCAGGGACCTGACCCAGAATGAGGGAAGAATCAGTGACTTTACACATTGTATAGCTTCTTACCTTCACCCCACCCCCAATTTTCCTATTTGTTACCTTCTTTAATATTCAGTATTTTGACATAGTATGGAACAAGATGAACTGTGCATGTAGGTAGATTTATTTTAAAGCAAACAGGAAACTGAAAGACAGCACCTTCATCAGACACAACACTCCAGATTTGCTTTCATGCCATATTCACTAAAATACAGACTGGGACATTGTTTACATGACAGCTATAAGTCAGTTTCTGGATGGTATGAGGCTCATGAAAAGTTGGTAGGAAAATACAAGTTCCGACAGAGTATGGTGCATGAGGTGGTTTTATAGGAAGTGCATACAGTGACTACACAGTGTTTGATCCAAACTTTCTGAAGGTCAAATGCTATAAAGAATATTGCTGCAAGAAACAGAGTTCAAAGTGCTCTTGATAATTTCTATTTAAACTACACCAGGCTGAAATCATGACAAAGCTCTTTGAATAGAGTGTTTGCATTACAGCTTTGTATGTCCACCTTCGGGACAGTACAACTATCAGACGCACTTTATCCACAGTGCTTTTTCTGATGTCCCATTTTTGAACTCATAATTTCTTTTCTCCCGAACATCATTTCTCTTTCAGATCTTCACTGTTCTTTTCTTGGTTTCCTAGAACCCAGATTTCTTTCTAAAGGGGATTTATTTTCCTTTGTGTACAATCACTGGGGGGCCAAAAAGGGAGACATGTTTTTCTGTATATTTTTCTGTGTATTTTCCACAGAAATGCTTGTTCAACTATTGAACAGAAATGAACCGGAAATCAAGATGTGGGAGGTAGCTTTGCTAGGAAAGCCTCTACTCTAATATGTGCAATCCTGTCACTGTGCCATGCAGTGTCACAGGAAATGATACATTCACATGAGCTCTGCATCTCTCTGCAGGGATGAAGACTGCCCATGCTGGCCACAGCTTCACTCCTCAGACAGCTGTGGCCCTGTAGGAGCATCCTGTGGGGGGGCCTGTGCAGCGGCATCCCCAGGTTGTTCTTTCTCTACTCCCACAGAATCGCCCGGAGTGGAATTTTCTGGGGAGATGCCCATGTCGGCCTCTGGTTGATCTTCATTAACATGGTTAGAATTGACACCGAGCTTTCCATCTAATACAAAGAGACATGTATTTGTTGTTATTATATGTGCCAGACATTCTGGCAATGTTACTCTACTAATCACAGTCTTTACAGGGAAAGATTATTACTTTTATTATAATCGCCACTATTGTGCCAATCAGTAGTGACCCTGAGAAAAGGGATGGGGTACTTGTTCCAAGCTTCACAGGTGATAACAGCAATGACTGTACAGAATTCATGCCCAGGGCTCCGCTCCAAGGCCAGAACTCTACATCTAAACTGTTTAGGGTTGACAAAAATCTACATTTAATTGATGTCCTTGAGAAGGTAATTGCCTGTGTTTAGTTCATTTTTACTGATAAAAACCTACCCATTTTCTGTCCTCAACACAGGATAAAAATGTTTGGTCTACTGGGATGTAGCACGTGCCTCATTCCTAACCTTTGGAAGACAGAGGCAGGCTGGTCTCTGTGAGTTCGAGGCCACCTTGGTCTACAGAGTGGGCTCCAGGGCAGCCAGAGCTATACCCTGTCTTGATAAGTTTAAAAAAAAAAAAAAAAAAAAAAAAAAGTTTGATCCACAGCAAGGAAGGCAAAAGAGGAAGGACTCACTAGTCTCTTGGTGACAGATGTTGCTTTTAAAAACAACTTTGTGCAAACTATTCAATGACACCAGATAACAAAAGAATCACACTGTATGAGTAGAGATGAAAGTGAATATTTTCTAGCTATGCACACTTCCAGGAAAGCAGGCTATATCCCAGGGTGGGGCAGGTCCCTGGAATATAACCATCACCATAGAAGCAAGCCACAGCCACAGAGCAAAGCAGTCACTCCACTCTCATGAGAAGAGAAGACATTAATTCATGGCTCCCATGCTTGCAGAGTGGTGGGTACACAGGACGTCTACAATTTGGTCTGTAATTTACAAATAAATTATAATTTCATTCATGATATCTGTAATTAAAAGTGTAGAGGCTTCTACTTTTAAAGTATTCTAGTAGCCACAGGGGACATTCGAGACCTATTCAATGACCTTACAATGACCTTAAAATCCTCTATGAGTGACCCCTGAGGACTCCCACTTCTCCAGGGCAGTCAAAAATGGAGTCATGGTAATCTATGCTATGTGTCTGGATGCCCGTGATGTCTCAGCTGGCTGTGTTCTATACAGTGTTCCAAAGTTGGTTACCCCTGAGGTACTTCTGTTCGATAGGTGACACAGTTGCTTGGTGTCAGTGACCCCGCACGCTCAGGGGATATGCACTTACTCTTTTCCTCCTGGCTCTGATGTTTGACAGCTTCAGCCCGCTGCTTCTCATAAATATCTTTCAGACTCTGACACATCTTCTTATGTGTGAACCAGTGTGTTTTCTGGCAGGTCTGGTCACAATATATTACCTGAAATAATTACAAATCTTTTTCATTTTAAGATTTAGAATTGCATGCTTTCCCGACAAATGTTAAACCAAGAACCATTCTAAAAATGCTGTTTCCCATACTTAATCAAAACAAAACTATTGTACAATGTGTAGTTGTATATAATATAACTGTGTGTTGGTTCGAGGAACTACAAGATTTGGTTACTGGTGTATTAAGAACCTGTGACCCCAGCATTTGGAAGGTAGCAGCAGGAAAGGGTGGTCTCAAGAGAAAACAAAACTGAAAAACTCAAAAGAATCCTTTTGCATTTCTGGTTGCCCACTTATTCTAGCACAGCCCTGGGACGTGCTGAGGTGTCAAAGTGGTACAGCTGAAGGCAGCCCGCCACACATGTATGACTATGGACTTGAGCATCCCTTTTACAGGACTTCCCTATGTGCGCCAGTTCTCATACCCTGAGCCCTATTTCACACAGAAGGAAACGGGCCTTAGGAAGTAATGTAGGTGGGTAAAGCTGGAGAAGCAGATGATGGTGGCAGATGCTGATACTTCAAAATAAGTTGAATTTCAACCTTCAAGTCAACAGATTAATGCTACCTGCAGGATTTAGTAAGTGTACCACATACATACATGCTCTGGATCAGGATGTGAGAGGAACACAATCGGATATGTACTTTACAAAGATAACCCTAGGAAATGGGAAAGTGGAGTTCTTAAGGATTGCCATTTGTTGGCATTTAGAAAAGTGCTAGTTTAAAAGGAAGAGATGCTGGAAGACCGAGAAGCCAACATAAAATGTCACGTGTTTGTGAACTATCCCTGTCTGGGGTTGCCTGCTCACACCAGCCCATGTCCTTGTGCTCTTGACCTATTTTCTCCTCATCTTTTCATCTTTCATTCCATGTGGTAGCAAACAGAGAAACAGGCACACAGAAAATTCTCTTTCTGAGCTATGTTCAAGTACTACCCTTATGTGATGCTAGAATTTAGCTTGAACAGTGTTACCCACACATCAATGAGTTTACACAAATTTCACTCTTACCATTTTGCAAACCGAACATCTTTTACTCGCTCCCTTTTCTCCACAGGTGGTGCAAAACTCAACATCCACAAAACCAACTTGTCCTGTGATGGCTTGGGTAAGCACAGAGAACGCAGTGGGATCAGAGCCCTAGAAGGGTGAAGAGAAGAAAATATCCACTGAGTAGGATCTGGTGAAGCAGGCCATCCTTGGCTTCATCAGATCCCAGCCCTCATGCTGTACAAAGTGCAAAACCACTGTAAGTCTCAGGGTACTTCCTGCACCTATGGCCCAAGGCTCCTGAAATGAGGTAGATATGTTCCTGGCCCAGGCTGTGCTACAATTTTTCTGTTTGAAAAAAAACCAGAAAGTTCATGGGTGGTCTTTACAACATACCCACAGAAGCACTTATCCATGGAGGATGGGCCACCTTTTGCCTCGATCCCTGCTTAATTTCATCTGGTTTCTTCTGCTGGCTGCAGACTGTGGCAAACTGGCTGTGTTCACAGTGCTGTGTGAGCAACACCAGCTTTCCTTGTGAAGGGATGCATGTACAAAGGACTGGATAGCTCTTCTTTGGTGAGCTGCCAAAGTGGATATTCTGCAATGGAGGCTTGCTTGAGAACCTGCTGAGCAGCCTCGTAGGCTCCTCAGAGCAGGAAGGGAAGAGAGCCAGATCACAACAGTCTCATGGAGCTGTAAGCTTCCTGGCAAGAATAGAGATGCTCATCCCAGATGGCCAGCCAAGCTGGGCACAAGGCCCCTTAGCCAGATGGTTCCTGCTCTGCAGCTGGAAGGGCCACATGTGGAAAATCTGTCCCTATTTATGTATGGTGTCCAAGGGCTGTGTGGCCAGGAACAAGGGCAAGGCCCAGTTCCTGATGGCCAAATCATCTTCCTTTAGATCTCCCACAATATAGCACAACCTTGCAGTAGTACCCTGTTGCCCTTCTTGTCTCTGGTACTTTGTGGAGGGCTGCATGGAACAGGCAGCCTGGCATCAGTGACTGCTATGGTATCCTTTCTCCCGTGTCCAGTGCAGCCATGGCATGCCAGGAGTGGAAGCCACTGCTGTGAGCCAGGCAGGAGCCCGAGTCCTGCAGATGAGAATGATTTCTTTTTCTTTTTTTTTTTTTTTAAATTTCTGTTTAGACACAGAGTCATTTTGCAATCATACTGAGCTTCTTAGGAACAGAACATGTGTGCTGTGGTGGCTAAGCTCCTTGGAGGTTATAATCAGCCATCACGCTGCATGCAGCATTGCTGGTCCCCATGAACTCCATGCTGCTGCTCTGCAGATGTTTTAAAGGGTATAGTAGGTTTTCATATTCTTTATATTGCAGTGTTTACTTTTACTGGGTGAGGGATTTTGCAATCTAATGTTTTAACCAAATTATGAGCTCAGGAATGAGCAACTGCCTCCATTACCACAGACATCACAGACATCCATACAAATGGTCTGATAATAAAGGAAGACACTATTTTTTCACAATTAAAATAAGCAAAAGTTGTAGATTAAGACCCCTGTATCTTGCTTGGAAAGAAGAGAAATATGAATTATTTACTGTAAAAAATGGAATTTAAGAAGGCTTGTGTCACCTGTTGATTATAAATCCTTTCTACTAGAAAAAAATCAGTTCTGAATTTATTATCTCCTAATTTGTATATTATTAAATAAAATATAATGAAAAAGTTTAAAAAAAGAAAAGCAAATATCTACAGAAATAACCAGGGAAGACAAAGGAGGGACCACTGACACATGGTGTTGGCGAGAGAGAAAGCGCTAATGTGAGTGATAACACAGCCTGTTCTGTGACAGAGAACAAGCCTTTTGAGTGTGTCTTCTACACGAACTATATAACAGGGAAGGCATGATCTCCACAAATGAAGAAGAAAGTATTCCTGTTCTAGGATACAAGCACTGCCCATTAGGGCTGCTCAGCAGCTTTGTGCTAACTTCAGAAACAGGACGGTGAACGTGTAGATTTTTTTTTCTGAGAACTGACTTCAAGTCAATATTGATACCCTATGGAATAAACATAGAGCCTTCACTAACACCTGTCTCAACTCAAAGCACTGAAATACACTTTTAAATGCTCTACCTCTTTAATAAACATACATGTGACTGCATCAAGATGTTTTTAAAACATGAAATTTATTGTTATGGGACTGCTAAAAAACAGGTGAAAATTTAAAAATATGTAATGGAGGAAATGATAAGGATCAATATTTATCTACCTGAAGCAAAGATATCTAAAAGTAATGGGATGTTACTTTCACTCATCTTCTTATATACTACCTGCCCACTGTTCTGGATTTTTAAATTTTGCACAAAGTAAAACTTTGCCCCTTTCCTTAATTTTCATCTGAGTCTTTACCTCCTCCTTGTGACAATTGTGTTTTTCTATTATCTTAACAACTGTCACAATGGATCTTTAACAAGTGTCACCAAGAACAATGTCTCATACTTTCTTGCATATTGAAGATAGCCTAAGAAATTATTCAGAAGATTCAAGAAGCATTTTTAAAACCTGCATTCCAAACTGTCAAGTTCCTGAATCCAACCAGCCTGCCATGTGAAAGGGCTAAGGATTCTCTTTTGAAATAAATGAAGAGCCTAAGTTAATTACGCGTCTCAGCAGAAATGAAGGCGCACAGCCACTGTCCTCAATATTGACATGCACTACACTTGTTAAAAATGAAAGCCCCATCCACTTTGTTCATACTCTCTAAATCAGAATTTCTAAAGGTTTGGTTCAGGAGCCTGCACTATTATTAATACTCCTGGTAATACCAACATATATTGAAAGTGTCAAATACTGGGCCTAAAATTATACTGAATATTTAAAATCTATGTAATTTGGCTTTATAAGCAGAGTCCTGCCATTGTGGTAGTGTGCACAGATAAAAAAATGCAGTAGCAGAGTCTTCTTCAGAAGGAAGCTCTGGCCTCCCAATGGACAGACATGGTATGTCCCATGGACATCACAACCATGATGCTTTCATGTTCAAATATCTCTTTACAAAGTTGCATGAGATGTTTATTATGAGAATGAGAGCTTTGTGGGAACCACTGAACACACACACTCTTCCCAGCTGTGACTGAGGAAAAAATACAGGACATTTTGATATGAGTACCTCTGTGCATGTGAACTACGCTAGAATACAGCTGTGCTTGTGAACAACACTATAGTACAGATGTGCATGTGAACTACGCTAGAGTACAGCTGTGCATGTGAACTACGCTAGAGTACAGCTGTGCTTGTGAACAACACTATAGCACAGATGTGCATGTGAACTATGCTAGAGTACAACTGTTTATGTGAACTACACTAGAACACAGATGTGCATGTGAACTACACTACAGTACAGCTGTGCATGTGAACTAAATTAAAGTACAGCTGTGCATGTGAACTACACAAGAGTACAGATGTGTACGTGAACTATGTTAGAGTACAACTGTGCTTGTGAACAACACTATAGCACAGATGTGCATGTGAACTACACTAAAGTACAGCTGTGCGTGTGAACTAAATTAAAGTACAGCTGTGCATGTGAACTACACAAGAGTACAGATGTGCATGTGAACTATGCTAGAGTACAGCTGTGCTTGTGAACAACACTATAGCACAGATATGCATGTGAACTACACTAAAGTACAGCTATGCGTGTGAACTAAATTAAAGTACAGCTGTGCATGTGAACTACACAAGAGTACAGATGTGCATGTGAACTATACTACAGTACAGCTGTGCATATGAACTATGCCAGAGTACAGCTGTGCATGTGAACTAGAGTACTACTGTGAATGTGGACTATGTAGTGAACAGCTGTGCATGTGAACTACACTAGAGTACAGCTGTACATGTGAACTATGCCAGAGTATAGCTGTGCATGTGAACTACGCTAAAGCACAGATGTGCATGAGAACTATGCTAGAGGACAGCTGTGTATGTGAACTACACTAGAGCAGAGGTGTTCATGTGAACTAAACTAGAGTACACCTGTGCATGTGAACTACTCTAGAGCACAGATGTGCATGTGAACTACACTAGAGCACAGATGTGCATGTGAACTACACTAGAGCCAGATGTGCATGTGAACTACACTAGAGCACAGATGTGCATGTGAACTACACTAGAGCACAGATGTGCATGTGAACTACACTAGAGCACAGATGTGCATGTGAACTACACTAGAGCACAGATGTGCATGTGAACTGCTACTTCAAGGAAAAGTCATCACTGCACAGATAAACATAGAATCTTGTCACTATTGTGTAACAAGAACTTTCTTGATAAGTAAAATCTTGTCATCTACATTACTAATCATCCTGGAAACAAGCAAGATGCTTTTATTCAGAGTTTGTCCCAAAGTTAAGAGACTATGAATGCCAGTCTGTGGAGGTGGTGGAGCTGAGCCAATCTGGCCTTCATAGAAGGCCTCTACTTCAAAGCAGGCTGGACCCAGAGCAAGACTGACGCTACCTTGAGAAAGACTAGAAAGGATTAACCTTAGCAAACCCTGGCTACAATCTACTTTGGGAATGCTGATGCTGACACCAACAATGAGAAGGCTACTCTTTCACGAGCATGTTCAAACCCTCAGGAGCTTGCCCCAGTGGTCCATTTGCACGGATAGACACTTCCAATAATAACTCACCATACTTGTTCCTCAGCTAAATAATGAGGTGCCTGCTTGACCATCCAGATGTGAGCTTCACATAAGCATTGAGTCCTGTAGGACCTAAACCACCAAGGAGCTGTGATACTGAGCCGCTGCCTGACTGCTCACATAGAACACCTTATAGAAACAGTTCCCAGCATGTTCTCTGTGCTCTACTTCTGCTCTTTTCCTGTCTTAGTCAATTCTTTCCTGGCTCATTCATGCATTGTAGTTAAGTCTAGTTAAAACATGAGTTGCCAATGGATGTACAAGGTTAAATTCTCTGCCATATAACCTGCTACAGTGTTCAACTGAGATTCTTTAAAGAAAGCCAGGTGCCACATTTCCTGTTGAAGTGTGTCAGGAGAAGCCAGAGTGGCATACAAAGAGAACCAAAAACCTGTGCACCAGGGACCCAGGCATCAGAACCTGTGCGCCAGGGACCCAGGCATCAGAACTTGTGCGCCAGGGACCCAGGCATCAGAACCTGTGTGCCAGGGACCCAGGTACCAGAACCTATGCATCAGGGACCCAGGCATCAAAACCTGTGCATCAGGGACCCAGGCATCAGAACCTCTGCATCAGGGACCCAGGAATCAGAACCTGTGCATCAGGGACTCAGGCATCAGAACCTATGCATCAGGGACCCAGGCATCAGAACCAGTGAGTGCATCAGGGACCCAGGAATCAGAACCTCTGCATCAGGGACCCAGGAATCAGAACCTGTGCATCAGGGACCCAGGAATCAGAACCAGTGAGTGCATCAGAGACCCAGGAATCAGAACCTGTGCACCATGGATCCAGGAATCAGAACCTGTGCACCTGGAGCCCAGGCATCAAAACCTGTGCATCAGGGACCCAGGCATCAGAACCTCTGCATCAGGGACCCAGGAATCAGAACCTGTGCATCAGGGACCCAGGCATCAGAACCTATGCATCAGGGACCCAGGCATCAGAACCAGTGAGTGCATCAGGGACCCAGGAATCAGAACCTGTGCACCAGAGACCCAGGCATCAGAACCAGTGCATCAGGGACCCAGGCATCAGAACCTGTGCGCCAGGGACCCAGGCATCAGAACCTGTGTGCCAGGGACCCAGGTACCAGAACCTATGCATCAGGGACCCAGGCATCAAAACCTGTGCATCAGGGACCCAGGCATCAGAACCTCTGCATCAGGGACCCAGGAATCAGAACCTGTGCATCAGGGACTCAGGCATCAGAACCTATGCATCAGGGACCCAGGCATCAGAACCAGTGAGTGCATCAGGGACCCAGGAATCAGAACCTCTGCATCAGGGACCCAGGAATCAGAACCTGTGCATCAGGGACCCAGGCATCAGAACCTGTGCATCAGGGACCCAGGCATCAGAACCTATGCATCAGGGACCCAGGAATCAGAACCAGTGAGTGCATCAGAGACCCAGGAATCAGAACCTGTGCACCAGAGACCCAGGTATCAGAACCAATGCATCAGGGACCCAGGCATCAAAACCTGTGCATCAGGGACCCAGGCATCAGAACCTCTGCATCAGGGACCCAGGAATCAGAACCTGTGCATCAGGGACCCAGGCATCAGAACCTATGCATCAGGGACCCAGGCATCAGAACCAGTGAGTGCATCAGGGACCCAGGAATCAGAACCTGTGCACCAGAGACCCAGGCATCAGAACCAGTGCATCAGGGACCCAGGAATCAGAACCTGTGCACCAGGGACCCAGGCATCAGAACCAGTGCATCAGGGACCCAGGAATCAGAACCTTTGTATCAGGGACCCAGGAATCAGAACCTGTGCACCATGGATCCAGGAATCAGAACCTGTGCACCTGGAGCCCAGGCATCAAAACCTGTGCATCAGGGACCCAGGCATCAGAACCTGTGCGTCAGGGACCCAGGCATCAGAACCTGTGCATCAGGGACCCAGGCATCAGAACCTGTGCATCAGGGACCCAGGCATCAGAACCTGTGCATCAGGGACCCAGGCATCAGAACCTGTGCATCAGGGACCCAGGCATCAGAACCTGTGCATCATGGACCCAGGCATCAGAACTGTCAAAAGTAGCAGTGACTATCATGGCCACCAGCCTGAGACCCTCACATTACAGCAACAACTCAGCGTTACTTTAGAAGTGCAGTACCACAAAACCCATATGTGGGAGCTATCTGGGAAACCCAATAGTAAGTTTTCAAAAAGTATTTTAGTTAACTTGCTTCTTGAACAGGGGACTACACTAAGTCTTGTGCATGCTAGACGGGTGCTCTATCACTAAGTCACAGTCTCCATACTCTCTTCCCTTTATAATCTGAGACAAGATCCCAGGAAGCTACTTTGTTTGCTTGTGAATCCGCTTAGTAGCCCAGGCAGGCCTTGAAGTTATAACTTTCCTGGCCTAATCCCAACTAGCTAAAATAATATGCCTGGCCACTTAGGCCCAGCTTGGAATGTATGACTCTTAAAGGACAAAAATCTTTGAAAGAGAGATCTTTCTAATGACATTGAATACCATCTCAACTTCATTATTAACCTTTCCCTGACAAAATAAATCAACAGAAAAAAACATTAACATTATGCTTTATAAGGTGTAATTACTTTTTTGTGGGGCTAAGATGCAACACTGATGTGTCCTGACTCTCAAAGTGATCTTTTGAATTCATCTGTGTTGGATGGTGTGTGTCAAGGCTGCACCCTAGAGGCCAGTGGACAGACGGTGGAAGTCAGTCTGGGACATGTATAACTGGCTTGTCAATACCTCCAGGAACGGCAGATGTGAGTCAGTTTCCTAGAAGTTAAAACATAATGTCTGTCTCTGTGACAAGTTTTTAGTGTCTTTACCTGATGAACTTTTTTGCTGGCTCCATAAACAAAAAGCTAATTCTTAAAAAAAAAAAATAATTTTAGTATATGCGTGTGTTTGTTTGTGTGTGTGTGTGCATGCGTGTGCACATGTGCGCTGGCACATGCATGTCAAGGCATACACATGGAGGTCAGACACAATTTAGGAGACCTAGTACTTTCCTTCTACTTTTAGATTCAAGGACTATACTCAGGTTATCAAACACCCAGAGTTGCTGGGTTTGTTGTTTCGATTTCTCTCATGGAAGTGCAATACCAGTCACCACTCATCAGTACTGGGGACTCTGCATGACAGCCATTGCTCGTCACTTCTCTGACATAACTGTCCAAACTTCTCACCAACAAAGAGTAATTCAGCTTGCAGAAAAGGTGTGTAAATAAACCACGTCACAAACCTTTATTCCACTGGACATATGCAACTCAGATTGTGTGAAGAGCATCTTTCCCTTAGGGGTAGACCCTTAGTTCTTTCTGTCTGCCTGAGATGGGAATATGTCCTGCACGAAGTGTCTACTGTCCTGAAAGTCTGTGCATACAAACATGTGAGCCTATGTGGGTGAGGAGTATGGGGCAGAAAGATGGGCGAGAGGGAGGTTCTTTGGTACATTCCTGAGCCATCCGTCATGCCAGCCTTGGGCTGCTTATTTTGAAAATTTGAGTTTATGTGAAGAAGTTAATCCTTCCTGATTTAACTGCTGGATGAAACTTGCTCTGGTCATCCACAGTAATTCATCTTTACAATTTGTTACCTAATCTTCTAAAAGCCCAAATGGCAACAGCCAACCACATTAAAAAAGGAAGTGTTTCTGTTTGAAAGGACAAGCCACTGCCCAAGTCTGATTGTTTGTCTGGGATACCTGGAACCCCCTTCCACACTGAGGATGACCGCTGAGCCTCCAGCAGGGACAGAGAAGTGAACCAAACTGCCAGAGGGGCAGAGGAAGCCATGGTGTAGGGACCACAGCAGGCTAAAGACTAATACAGAATTTGGTTGAAATGCTTTGAAAAGTGTGACTCAGCATGGCTAAGGCAAACAGAAAAACTATTCAAAACAAGGGAAGCATAAAGTTATCTTGTGAAGCAAAACAAACCCAAACAAACCTGTAAGTAATTTAAGACCACAGCAAAATTCATTTTCCTACCGCTAGGATATACAGGGTTTTTTGTTTTGTTTTGTTTTTAAGTATAAAACATTCCTAATCAGAGGCACTAAAGTTGCACAGAATAATCAGGGACACTTTGAGATTATTGTCTGGAACCACAGCCAGCCTTGAACTCCAGTACCCTAGATGATCAATCTATGTATCTATCTACTCTGGAAATTTCCACTAGTAACCCTCACATTCAGAAATGCCCATATGTGTATGTCTATCTCTCAGTAGATGGGTATCCAACCAGTACGGCAGTCACAGAGGTTTAAAATTTTGTATTCCTATGTTGAGAAATACAGCCAACTTATTTCCAGTTTTGCTTATAAAATTTTCCTGAAACAATAAAAGCAAATAGTAAAAAGACTTTGTTCTTAGGGTCACAGCATATAAAGCCAGGTCTTACTGGTCAGTTAACACAGAGAAGAGCCTTACGATTTCAACTGGAGCAATGCTTCGCACCAGCTGCTGCAGCAGTGTGGCTTCACAGTACGGAAATTTCCTGATGCTTTCTCTGATGATCCTTTCCTGGTACACTGGGAAGCCATCAGATGCTCTGCCTTTCAACAAGCTGAAAGACAGTTTTTAAACAGTTCAAGTTGGATCATTAAAGCAATTCCCTCCTAGAGAGACCCAAAAGCTTTTTAATAGTTCCCTGTTAAAATTGTCAGTGTCTCCTCAAATCTCACAACTCCTTGGGACTCGGTCTAGATTGTTATTCAGACTGAATAGTAGACCTGACCATGTTTTCAAGATCTACCACAAGCAAAGTGATGAGCACTAGCCTCAGGCCAGCCAGCTCCTTCTGACCTACTCCCAATGGCCACACCCATGTGCCTCAGTCCCTTTTTCTCACCAGAGCACAACTTCAGTTAGTTCTGTGGCCAGAAGGCAAAGGTCACACTCAGCCCTGCCAGGTGTGTAACAGACACATGAAGAGCCAGTACAGCAGCCTAAATCACAATACGTTTAATGTTTTCATCTTTTCACTTGGGCTATTATCTATGTGTCACTTAACCTCTGCCAAAGATTCCAAGAGGAAATCAGTAATAACAACGAAATTACCAAAACTCTGTCTGAGTCTAATATTGTCCTTTGTTCCTGGGAAACTGAATGTTATTCCAACAGTGTTTGCTGCTGCTAAAATGTTAGTTTTTACACGTCACCAGGCTACATGTAAGAAAGCATGTTGAGCATACGTTTGCACGACACGGAAGCGGTACCTTTTGATCAGGGTATCCAGTTTATTCTCTCCTTCTTTGAGGAAGTTAATGCATTTCTGAAAGATGCAGCTGATATAGTGCATTTTCATAGCCAGCACTTCATTCATGTCTCTCTGTTTCATGCATTTCTCACAGATCAAATCCATCACCTTGTAGCATTTACCGAGAGCTGCTGCTTCTGCCAGCAGAGGATTCTCATTCACAAGCATTACAATCTAGAAGAGATGCCACTGAACACTGAAATCCTGTGAAAGAGGCAGTCCGCGCAGCTGAGATAAGGCTGCCCAGACTCTTCTAAAGATTAAACACATTAGTGCACAATTCAAATCAGAAGTTGCCTACTACTCTGTGTTATAAAAACAAATAACGGTGTTAGGAAATCTGATATTAAAATGTGGTCTGTCACCTACCCATACTGAGGTGCTAGAGTACTGTCTCTGGAAAGCGCTTTATAAATGCTAATAGTGCTCCTCATAACTGTTCATTACACACAGGACAGATTACAAGCAATCAATGACTTTTAGTTAACATTACTAACCTCAAAAATTCCATAGGAAAACTACAAGCACCCCCCTCCTTCCTCCTTCCTCCTCCCCTTCTTTCCTTTTGGATTTTGGGACAGAGTTCATGTATGCCAGACTTGAACGTGCTATGTAAGAATGACTCTGAAACCCACAGCCAACCACCAGGCTGAGCTCCAGCAGAAGAGAGGCAAGAGGGATTATATGAGCCAGGAAATCTACAGAGACAATGAAACACAGCCAGTGGGATCTCCCACACTTTACAGCTGTGGAGCCTGCACAAGACCAAACCAGACCCTCTGCATATAGGAGACAATTTTGTAGCTCGGTCTGTTGGTCTGTATAAGGGGCTCCTGGCAGTGGCATCAGCTGGTGCATGAGCTGGATTTTGGGAGCCCATCACCTACGGAGGAACACCTTGCATATCCTTGATGGGGGGAAGGGACCTGACTCAGTGGAATGCACCAGGCTTTTGCTAACTCCCAATGGGACCTTACCCTTTCAGAGGTGGGGAGGGTGGGGAAGAGGGAGGAGGGATGAGAGGGGATCTGTGGTTGGCATGTAAAATGAATAAAAATTTTCTTAAATAATCCTCCTGTCTCCCCAAGTGCTGGGTTGTGGATACCCTCTGCCGGCCCAGTTTATGAGATTCTGGGAATGGAACCCCTGGCCTCCTGAATGCTCAGCAAGTGTTCTGTTATTGAGTTAGATCCCTAGTCTATTAATTACAAGAAACTCAGCTCTCTACAAAAAGAAGTCTAGAAGCAATATGCGTTTTTTACTTCCCAATTAACTAAGTTTCGGTGGGAATTTTCCTTGTGATGAGACCAGTCATCTACAATAAAGCAATTATGTTAAAATGGAAACCAGAAATAGCTTTGAAAGGCAGAATAGTAGAATGTTACACATTATGAGTCCTACATTTCCTACTTATGTACTACTAATTAAGTTCAAATTTAATGCAATCAGAAGTGCTTTTATAGGCTTTGCTACAGGATATATTACTTGAACTTAGTCTGCAGGAGATCACCTAAAGGTCCCTGATGGCCTAATAGGAATGAAAGCATATGTGGTGTGGCCAGAGTATGTGCAGCCATCAGTACCTGCTAGCTTATGAGTTAAGCTAAGCCCCTGTGCCAGGGAGGAGACTTTGTGAATTACATTCTCTTCAAACACAAAGAAAAATCATCTGTGAATTGACACAATACTGATGTCCAGCTTTCCTGGAAATCTAACATAAATTTAAGCTTGATGAGAAATTACTTTTGACACTACTCAACTTATATAAAACCAAATATTTTCTTAAGATACAGCACATTATAATAAATTATCAAACTTCATGAAGTTGAGTCTTTATTAGTAAAGTTGATGATTATTCTCCCTACCAAATATATATATAAATTAATCTGTGGGGGCCGGAGAGACAATTTTTAGTTTTTTTCACTTTGCCCCTACTTTTAAATTGGTATGTCAACAATACTGGGCTTGGAAAGCACCTGGATAATGAAAGGCTGGACTGTCACATGTGCACCTGCCTGCTCTTCCCTCCAAAGCCCTTCTCAATGCTACTGTGACTTTTCCCTCAGATTTTGTCTTCCTACTAGATAACAATTATTGTCTGGGCATCAGCACAACTCCCCAAACACATTACTATAGCAGCCATGTAACTGAGATGCAAACACAGCCATTTTAGGCACAAAACAATGAAAGGTAAGTAGTGGGTGGGGAGAAGTCTGTGCTTTTTTTTAAAAAAAAAGCTCTGGCTTCAGACAGGGTCGCTGTCCTCAGTTATAACCCTCTGAAGATGCATGCCAGCTTGGATGGTGAAGCAATAAAGTAGGCCACCATGACAAAAGCAACGGGGTGGCTTCTGGATCCAAATTATAGGTTCAGGGGAATGGCTGCCTATCCCTATGGAGAGCAAGGAAGGGTCTCAAAAGGACCACAGTGCCAAGTGACTCAATCGTGCTGACCACTCAGATCATAATTGCCTGCAGAAGCAACTCACTCTACATATGAATCTGTGAAGATTACTGAAATTAGAGACAGCAGAAATAGTGGGTGGCGTACAAATGTCAGATATGAATCCGGAACCTCCCTGCAATCTGAAGGCAAAGAAACATATATGAAAGTCAATGAGATAGAAAGGAAATGGGCATAAAAGTCAGAGGAAAAGAAATGGGTACAAAAGTCAGTGAGAAAGTGTAGGGATGTTGTGTTGTTTCATGGTAAATAATTATCCTATCCACTGGTTTAATAAAAAGTGCTGATTGGCCAAAGGCGGGCAGGAAGTGTGGGCGGGACTACCAGACTAAGAAAATCTCTGAGACCTGAATGCCAGACAGAATTCCAGAGAGAGACCCGGAAGAAGCAGAGGAGAACTATGCTGCCCTAAGAAAAGGTACCCAGCCGCATGGCTGAACAAGAGACATGGGTTAGATGAAGGGTAGAGAGCTAGCAAATGATATGCCTGAGCCTTTGGCCGATTCAGCCAAAAACTATTGAAAGCATCTGTGTGTCTCTGTGGGACTGCGGGACTGCGGGTCTGCGGGTCTGTGGACCTTGGGTCCTAAACCTTGAGGTTAGGCCCGAAGTCCAGGCCAGAAACCTCCTACTACATGGGTAGTAAAAGTCAGAGAGAGAAAACGAATGGGTATGAGAGCCAGTGAGAAGGCAGGGGACTTCACTCCAAAGCAGAACAGGTTGTGATGACCTGCGTCTTACAGAACCTCTGTAATAAAACCTAGTCCCCCCAGCCCAACTGAAAAAGAGCTGATATCCCTGGGAGTTCTCAGTGACTGCTGAACTTCCCGGGAGAGAACAGTTCCAAGCCTCATCATCTTCAGACTTCTTACACAGCATCTGTTCTTAATCAACAACAGAGCTGGGCAGGAATGGCACATGTCTTTATTCCCAGCACTCAGGAGCCAGAAGCTAGCCTGGTCTACAGAATTTCACAACAGTCAAGATGATACAGAGAAACCCTGTCTTGGAGGGAAAGAGAGAGAGAGAGAGAGAGAGAGAGAGAGAGAGAGAGAGAGAGAGAGAGAGAGAGAGAGAGAGAGAGAGAGAGAGAGAGAGGACAGATACAGAAGACAGCAGGAAAAATAGCTTGGTGTGACTCTTGAAATTCAGATTGAACAACCTGAACTCGGATGCCTGACAATCTGAGTCTACTGACAGCATTATCAAAGGCATCACACATCCACTTGCACTGAAAATGTGCCTATGTTTAGTGGAATCATTACACTTGTGAGTATTTCCACAAGGATAAGTATTGCCATACAAGTTGATGGTGGCCCATCTAGATCCATCCATTACCGGGCCTCACACCAGGCCCACCATATTTAGCAATGGGCTAAGGGCACAGTTTCCTTCAGAGAACTTCTCTCATTCAAGGGGCTACCTTATTTCCTCTGTCTAGCAGCTTGTTCTTCCCCCCTGGGGACAGGCCCAGGCCAATGACATAGTAGCAGACACTAAAGACTCCCGCTCTCTCAGGACTGGAGCCAGGCTGTCTGCAGCGATGCCTGGGGATTAGGTCATGTTGAGTGAGGCCTTCTCTTCCAGGCCTTCCTTCACCAGGTCCTAGTGTTCAATGAGCACACTCCTGAAATGTCTCAAGCAGACATGGGCACTCAGTGCAAACTCATGTCCAGAACTCGGCCTGAGACAGTTATGGCCCACAAGATGAGAATAGTTTAGACATTGACACAACATTGATGTAAAAAGTACACAACATACAGCAGGCTACCTTGACGGGGTGGAGGTTCGTTGTGGTGATGACTTTGTGCAGTGGCCCTGCCAACTTTGGGGGCAGCTTTGGGTCTTTATCCAATCCCTGGGGTTTAGTGTAATAATCCAGTCTCTCTCGAGGGAAGAAATTGTTGATTATAGCCACACAATCATGCTGACCTTTAAACAGAAAAACAGAAGATGTTATGTTATCATTAAACACAGGAGTCTGGGTTGTTTTCATGACATGACTTTGCTTTTGAAATAAACATGTATAATGTTTTTATTCTTTGGGGAAAGAGAAGAAGAAAATATTTCAGAGAACATTTGTAAACGTCTTAGAGTAGAGAGATAGACTACTACAGATCTATTCAACTTAAAAACTCTAAAATCATTTTATAAAAACCAAATTTGATTCAAATATTTCTTCTTCCACCCTCACACCAATGATACTCATGTTCCCCCAATGACATACAGGTACATAAACATATAATTTAAATATATTCTATGCAAAGTATCTCTGTTATAATCATTAATATTATCAACTAATCCCCAGCCCCCAAGACTTGGAGAGAAACTTAGCCTCTCTGTGAAATGGAGTTAGATAGTTTTTGCTCCCACAAGCTTGGAATCAACATTATAGCCCTTTACAGGTTGCCTAGCCAGAGCCATTTTTTGGGTTAAACAGAAATGTAACCTGCTGGTAACCTGCTTCTGCACCCACAGCTCCCTCTCCACTACCTCTAGAGAGCCAGGAAGTGGCCACTCTGGGCAAGCAGGTAGAAAGAAAGGATAGGGCACATCCCAGAGCACTGGCTCTGGGCCCTGGCTAGGGGGACAGCCTTTGCTCTCTGACTGTCTAGGGATTAGGGATCAGACTGCCAGTCCTGAAGAGAGTGGTCAAGCCTGGCTTGTCTGCCTGTCTACAGGATCCTGGGATTCCTGTGATCCTGTCGACATGGACTGCAGGGGAACTTAACTACTGGCCATCTGGGCCCCACACCTACACTGGCAGGCCCTCTACTCAGCATTCCTGAGAAACTGAGGAGAATGATTCCCACTTGGGCCTAAGTGGCTGTAAACCTTGGCAGCACAGGTACAGACACTGCAGATCTTGGTGCCTCAGGCCCACAACCCTGGAGGCTCTCTTTACCTGAATGCCTAGTCAGTGCTAGATGACGAACCAAGCGCAGCATCCCTATGAGACAGCCTCTGGTGTCTGACCTCCAAGGATGCCAGCACAGCAGCCACAGCAGCCACAGATCTCAGCTACCTGAGATTCTGGAATAGCAACCAGAGGTTTCCAAGAGGCACAGGAAGCTCTAATTTTAAAAATTAACAAGCAAATTCAAAGAGAAAGTCCTATTTGCTTCTGTGAACTAAATTTGTAGTAGCAAATCACTCATAGAAAAATTACAAAGAGTGGATAGGAGAGCTCACAATACCCAAATCTAACACCAAAAAGAATAAACCCAGAGCAAAACCAGAAGGATACATCAAAAATAAGTGATAGAAGTCTTCCAAGAGAAAAATAAGCATTCAACTGAGCAAATCTCCTAATCAAGCAGGTTATAAACATCACAACATCAATACAGGTTTCTCTTTGTGAATCAACAGCGGTACATAAAGAAGCAAAATGGCTGTGGACAACTGCACTGTGTCTTTACATGTAACCACATCAAGGCTCCATAAGCAGAGGTTCTTATGCCCAAAACAATGTCCAAATATCTCAGCAAAGGTATAAACCAGATATGCCAACACTGAAACATAAGCAGTCAGGGGAAAGGAACTATTGTGTCCAGCAGCTCTTAAAATGTTAGGCTCCACAGTAACTTGACTGGTATAGAGTCTTCTAAGAGACACCTCTGGGTGTGCTGAGGAGGGTTTCCAGGGAGGTTTAAGTGAAGACCAGGTCCTACTCTTCTGATGTGACTGAAACCATCCCATAGTTTTTAATTACCCAGAGTAAATAAAAGGAGAATGACAGGGTACTGGGCCTAGAATCCATGGCTTCTCTGACTGTAGACACTGTGACTGTCATCCTTACTCTCCTACCACCATGACTTCCTGCCACAATGAGCTGTATCAATGCCCCCCCCCCCCCCACTCCTGCTTCCATGAACTGTTCGGCACTTTGTCATAGGAAGGAAAAAAGTGACTAACTAGACAGTCGGAAAAGGCAGTTGGCAACTGTTTTTTCATACATAAAATATCTGGTACCTATCAATGGCCCTGTAGGGAACAAGTTGATCCTAACTCATTTGCTAATAATTTATTAGACTGGCATGTGTAAAGTTTATCTTTGTAAATTTAACTTTACTTGATTGTTTAAAACTCTGCATAAAATGATAAAGAGGTTTTAATAACTCTTTTCATCTAAGAATTCTGATTAGATAAGCTGAAAAGTATTATCACTAAGAAATACTATGAAGGGGTATGCAATTAATATGGATTGGGCTGAAATGTCTCATGTATTTACACACTTGATCTTCAGCTTGGGCACTTCTTGGAGTGTGGAACGGTGGGGACAGACGATCCCAGGGTGGGCCTTGGGGCTCTAGCCTGGTCCTGTTCCAATCTGTCTCCTGCTTCCTAGTTGGCACCATGTAACAAGCAGCTGCTTACTCTGCTGCTGCCACAAGCAGAGCCAGCCCTTTGCCATGCTCCCCACCACGGTGTATCCTAATCCCTGAAATACAAAGTTCCAGTCCAGCACTTTGCCACAATGATGAGATGCAAGTCTTCTCAAGAGCAAAGAACCACTGACAAGTGCAAGCAAAATTTTTAAACAAAGTCAAACTTCTCTCGAATTAGAAAGCAAAAATTTAGAATGGAAACTAAACTCACTTCTCATTTTTAAAACTAGAGGTGGCAGAGACCGGAAATTGCATAAGACTTAAAACCTTGTTCCCAGAGGTTCAAATCTTCTCCCTAATAGTGCATCTTATTAATACTCTAACTCTTTTAATGCCTATTCTTATTGCCATGTAGAGTGAAAAATTTTAAGTTATATACAACTACAGAAAGGACCTAGCATCATCAGGCTATATGGAATTCTTCAACCATTTGCAGATGCTATAAACTATTTATCAAAGAACCCCTATGCCCATTAAACACCTCTACCCCTATACTCATCATTGCCCCAACTCTATCACTATTTCTAGCTCTCTCTGTGAATCCCTTTACCCATACCCTACCCATTAGTAAATTTAAATATAGGTATTGTATTTATTCTAGCTACTTCAACCCTCACTGTCTACTCTATTTTATGATCAGGATGAGCATCAAACTCTAAATATTCTATATTTGGAGCTCTTCAAGCAGTGGCCCAAACTATCTCCTATGGAGTAACAATAGCAATCATTCTTCTCAGTTCTACTAATAAACAGATCTTTCTCCCTACAATCCTTAAATTTTACTCAAGAACCCCTATGGCCCCTCATCTCATCATGACCTCTAGCTATAATATGATTTATTTCAACCCTAGCAGAAACCAATCAAGCCCCATTTGATCTCAGAGAAGGGGAATCAGAACTAGTATCTGGATTTAATGTCAAATATGCCGTAGGCCCCTTCACTCTCTTTTTTATAGCAGGGTACATAAATATTATTATAACAAATGCCCTCTCAACAATTGTATTTTTAGGAGCTTTCCACAACCCATCTATTCCAGAACTATTTACAATAAATTTCATAACTTAAACATTATTATTAGCCCCCTTATTTTTATGAATCTGAGCATCATATCTGTGATTCTATTACGATCAACTTCTATATCTCTTATTGAGAAAGCTGTAGTCATAGGAAGGAAAAAAGTGACTAACTGGACAGTCGGAAAAGGCAGTTGGCAACTATATGTATCATACATAAAATATCTGCTTCTCAGATTGCTCTTTGGATATTGGTGCTTTGCCACAGCAACCCTAGGAGAGGGGTGGGTCCAGACAGGGGGAACTGGGGAGGAACTGGAGGGTAGAAGGAGAGGAAAGGATAATCAGGATATATGAAAAAAAATCTATTTTAATAAAAGGAAAAAAATTTAAAGGCCAATTATATGGAACATATGACTTCAACTGACAAGGTGTGGTGTACCTTTCACCTGTGACATTAGTCTAGTTAGCTTTACTGCAGGGAAAACATTACTGTTGTTTTAGAATGGGAAAAGTAATACACTGGAGATAATCATGTTAGCTAATTAAGCCAATCACATAAAAGAGAATACTGTATATTTTCTCCCATTTGTGGTTTTTAGATTTTACAGAGGTACAAAAAATCCACATTTATACATCTTAGTTATGTTTTCTATTCCCTTGGTGAAACACTGTCACCAAGAACATCTTGGAGCACAGAGGGTTTTCTTGTATGTTCACAAAACAGTTCACTGGAATCAAGCAGTGAGGAACTCCAACAGGGCAGGACCCTGGAGTCAGGGACTGATGCTGAGACCATGGAGGAGGGCTGCTTACTGGCTTGTTCCTCATGACTTACTCAGTCTGCTTTTCTAGAAAAACCCAGGACCACAGATTCAGGGCTGGCTCCACCTACAACGCTAATTAAGAAAATGCCCTAAAGGAATGCCTGCAGCCAGATCTGAAAGAAGCAGTTTCTCAGCTGAGGGTCCCTCCTCTCGGATGACCATACATACCGTGTCACCTTGACATAAAACGAACCAGGACAGATATGTCTTAGTCACTGTTCCATTACTATGAAAAGGCACAGTGACCAATGCAACTCTTATAAAAAGAAAGCATTTAATTGGGAGCTTGATTACAGTTTTTTTGGGGGGCGGGGGGTTAGTCCATGATCATCATCATGAGAGGCAGCATGGAGACAGGCAGGTAGGCATGGTGTTAGAAGTAGCTGAGAGCATTGCATCTTGATCCTCCTGCTACAGGCAGATAGATAGATAGATAGATAGATAGATAGATAGATAGATAGATAGATAGATAGATAGATAGATAGATAGATAGATAGATAGATAGATAGATAGACAGACAGACAGATAGGTAGGTAAGTAGGTAAGTAGGTGGGTATAGGTAGAAGCAGAGAGAAACACTCTGGGCCTCGTGTGGGCTTTTGAAACCTCAAAGCCCACCCTCAGTGATACACCTCCTCAACAAGCCCACACTTCCTAATTCTTCCCAAAAGTCCAACTGCAAACCGCACATGCAAATACATGAGTCTATGGGGGCAGATCTCATTCAAATCACCACAGCATACATGACCAAAAATTGCCTCTTCATTCAAATAGTGTGGTATGTAGACAATTGTGTTTTCAAGAATAATGTAATAATGTTAAGAAAAAGAACAACAGCGCTGTATGGATGAGAAAGAAGAGTCCTGTGACCTTGGGGAGAATTCCCTTCTGTTTGAGCTGCTTCATTTATTGTGGATGTAATAAAAAGCTGTAAGATTAAACAAAGCTGTGGACATGACTCCCTTCTGCACACCAGTCAGAAAACTGAGGCCCACAAAAGTAATGAGATTTTCCCCATAATCCTAATGAGCAACAATCTAAACTTCAAAGCTCACTCCAGATTCCTAGTTCATTGTTCACACCCACTGTGCTGACACCCTCCGTGGTGGCTTAGATGTGAGTTGGGGGGGCAGCCAGAACAACTCTGAGACTTTAATTACTTCTATGAAGTTAGCACAGCAAGGCTGTAACTTTCCCAGCTACCCCTGAAATTAAAGTGAGAGTGTGTGTCATTATGAAGTCAACATTAATAGACTGGCTTAATAAATGGAAGCAACTACTAATTTCAAGAAAAAAATGTCGCACGAATAAATGAGACTCAGGGATCGATCTCTGAAGAAGTTGGAGATATTAGAGAGAGTAAACACCACAGTCAGATCTTACCCAGCTGTCTTCCAGCTTCCTCAGCCTTGATTCCCTTGGAATGGCTTCCTTTCTGGGTTTCAATCCTGTCTTGTGTACCCTTTCAGTAATTAAGGCGTGGCCCCACCACACCTGCTTGGGAGCCTGGAATTCCTTCTATAATCTGAAGTGACCTTGACTCAGTTAGGATTAAGGGTGTAGGTCACCACTCCCAGGATACTCCCTGTGCTGGGATTAAAGGTTTGAATCACCACTCTGATTTTCCTAGACTGACTGTGGTCTAGTCTAGGACTTCTGGAGCTTTTACTAACCCCCCCACATAGACTGTGGGTAGATTCCCTCTGATATCTCCAAAACTTCTGAAGCTTTTATTGAATCCTCACAAAAAAAAAAAAAAAAAATATGTAATTAATGTTGCCCACCACTGAGTAATTCCTACTGTATCTCAGCTTAAACAAAATTTCTCTCAAAAACTTGTTGGAACAGGATAGAAAAATCTTCCTCTTCACTGTCTACAGACCTCAGATTCTCTGCTAAGGCATACCTTCACCATTTGTGTCCACTGGTAGGCTGCGTTTACACACCGCAAACGTGAACAACTTAGCTTCTGCTTGCTCACCACTGTAACCAAGGCATCTACAGAGATACTCAACAGGGTGTGAATATTAAGACTTGTTTAATTACTGGTCATCACAAGGCCAGTGATGATGACCCCACTAAGTCAGCTGTTTCTGTCTTTACTTTTCTATCAATGGACTCTTAACTGCCAGTCCAGAGACCAAAATACCAATGACCAAGTCCTCACCCTCCCTTGCCCCTGCATTGTGTCAAATACCGGGGGCTAACATTCAAGAATGATGGAGATTATCAACCACTCCTTCCCCCAAACACCACCATCCCTGCCTTACTGAGCATTCACAGAAGTAACTATTATTTGTTTAGTTCTACACATGGAGATCTCAAGTCAGTCATCTCTATTAATCCTGGAAACAGCCCTGTAACTGCTCTACAGCAACGAAGCTGAAAGACAAAAAAATTTATACTGTGCTACAAAGTGGTAGAGCCAGAATTTCAACTCAGGTCTGCTGATTTCACAGGTCATTTCTTAATCATTGGATCAAACTCCCTCTGTTAGAAAAATAAAGTACCTTGGCTAAAAGATTTGGGTGCAATGAAATGTCCCTACTGCTGTCTCCCACAGATTGAGAATTCCATGTGATCATTCATTTTCTCCAGAGAGTCATTGGGGATTTCACTATGTTAGAGTGAACTATAACAATCTGCAAGGTGTGGTGCATGTGCCTTAAATCCTAGAATTTGGGAGGCAGAGGCAGGCAGATCTCTTGAGTTCAAAGTCTGTCTGGTCTACATAGTGAGTTCCAGGCCAACTAGAGCTACATACCCAGACCCTGTCTCAGAAAACCAAATAAAATTAACGAATAAAATAAAACATACAAACAGGCAACAAAGAATAATCCACTGTGAAATTACAGTAAATACTCACCCACAAAGGCTGCCATCTGAGCGGCTGTTCTTCCCACTGAGTTCACAACGTCCGTCTCTGCGCCTGCCTCTAACATGACCCATGTGATGTCTTTATTGCCTAGAGTTCCAGGACACAGATCTGTCAGCCCTAAGAAATGCACAGTCTTGTCTTCGCTCTCTCAGGTCCCCTCACTGACTTTTAAGTTTATATCATGGACACTTTCATTTTTTCCAAAAAATATCAATCATAATTACAAGAATAAAGTATTACAAACCTACTTAGTTAAACTAATTTTCTGGAAAAGCAATTTGGTAATACAAGTATGGTAAGGAACTGAATGTAACCTTTAAAAATAAAACAGTATACTTGTTTAATTGCAATACTTAGAATACATTCAAAATATGCATACAAAATTATCAAAAACAGAAAAAAACTAACAGGAGCCATCTTTCAGCTCCTCCTCATCCTATGACCCCTCCTATAGACTCCAGACTCCTGCAGACTCCAAACTCTTACAGACTAACATACCTACAGACTCCAGACTCCTACAGACTCCAGACTCCTGCAGACTAACACACCTACAGACTGTGGAGGTGTAGCTATGTAGATGTATAGATATGTAAATGTGGGATAAACATTGGGGATCTTTCTACACATTTCTATGTATATATCTATGATTCATTTTCATTTTTTCCAAACCACTATAGAAATTTTGCTAATATCTCCACTGAGTGAGCAGCTTTTTAGGTTCATTTTCATGCATGAGTCATGATTTCCTGGAAAATGTGGATGGAGATGATATATTTTCGACACATATTGCCAGGTTGCCATCCAGCAAGGGTAGATTGATACATTCCACAAAATAGCGCACAGAAGTTCCAGGTACTGATGCTCTAACTATTGCCAATATAGTAAGTGAAAAATGATCATATGTGCTTCGGTTTTAATCTTTTTGGTTAATGCTGAAAACATTTTCTATACTGACCAGCTGGATCTATTTCTTTTGTTCTCTGTCCAGTCGTACCTTACAGTATTTGTCATTCTCTAGCTAATTTATAAGAACTTCTTATAGATAGCAATGAGACCATAAAGATACACAATAAATATTTTCCTCATTTTTAACTGTAATTTAAGTCTATCTATGAAAAATCTCCTTTACAGCAATGTTAAAATTTTAACTAAATCACTGATATCCCTTTTGCTTATAGACTTATTATTATTATTTATTCATGTGTGTGCCTTTATGTGCTTGCTGGAAGCCAAAGGGCATTTAATTCCCTGGAAATGGAGTTACATGCAGTTGTGAGCCAGCTGATTTAGTTTCCAGAACTGAACTCGTCTTCTGTAAGAATGGTAGGCATTTTTTTCTTTTGTGGGGAAGGGGGACTTCAAATGTATTTTAATAAGGTTATACTGCCTTAATGCTCCATTTCTCAAAAAAAAAAAAAAAATTCAAGGTACTTGAAATATGAAGGTATTAGGAACTAATTGAACATAGCACAACAATAAAAAATGCACAGCATAACTACAGAAGATCAGTAGGCTAAGTGCCACTGCCAGACCTTCATACAGCACCCTGTGCCCAAGATTGCACAACTTGTCAAGAAAAACTGGGAACAGCAGCCTCATAGACACAAACAAGCATTCATTCTTGGGTAGTCTACACCCAAGAAAAAGGAAGCCAGTCAACACAAGAGTTTTTAAAGAAATATATCTTTAAGAGAAAATGTCTCCCTTAGGATACGAAGGAGTCATATATGAGATACAACAGGTATGTGTGTGTGTGTGTGTGTGTGTGTGTGTGTGTGTGTGTGTGTTGTAAGCTCTGTGGACATTTTTCTGAATTCTCACCTGGGAGTGAATGAAGGAACTAGATGAGGCCACTGGAGGATGTTTAGGTTTTATGGTATATGTGGCACTGTCTCTGGGATTGAGGAAAGAGAGGGAATGTCGATCAAGATTAACAGAGCTCTGAGCCCATTTCACTGTGCTTCTCCACGCCTTCAAAAATCAATAACCTCAGGAACTCCAGATTGATAAAGCAATATACCACAGACTTTGATTCATTAGATACCACCCCTCCCTTGCCCTCTGTCTCTAAGGATACTCCCTAGAGTAGTAGAAGCTGGGAAGATCTATCTATTGGTTAGAATCCCTAACACTTTTCCAGAGTAGAATTCTGGCTAGTTCACAAAGGGCTTATAGTATAAGGGTGAAGGTAAACTAGACACAGCAAATCTATGCGGAATGGACAGTGTTTGTTTAAAGCAAATTCAGCTCCAGGAGCCAGACAGTTGGGTGCAGGAAGAGTTCCAATAATTGTTCCAGTTCCTTCCATTGTAGTGGCTAACACATTTAGTTGGTGGTGAGGTCAATCCCAGGGTTCCATTGGTCATCATAGTGGCAGGTCCTAGAGGAGCTAGGCTACCAGCTGGCACAGGAGCCTGGGAAATGTTACCTCTATTGTTTACGCCCATAGCATTTCCCAAAGCCCTTTGGTCCATCTTATCTCTTGCTCTTGCATCCTGCTGCTGCCTCATCGCGTCTTCTTCACAGCATCTACACTGCCCCGTCAGTCTGGGCTTGCTCTAGCTGCTCTGCTTCTGAACCACTCGCTTATGCAGCTCCTCCATTGTCAGAAGCTCTTGAAGCCTCATCAGCAGCCTATGGCACGCTGCCTTTCTCTCCAGCTTCTCACAAGCCTCTGTCATGCTGCAGTCACTTAATCCAGCACATGGCATACTGTGGAGGGCCACGGAGTATTTGGCAGGTGACAAGTTATGTAATTCCCTGGCTGTTTTCTAACTTTCTTGGGTGCCACTGCTGTGCCTCCCTATTAAGAACAGCTATGGAGTTCTTTCCACAGCCCATTGGTAGTGTGTTTTACATCTTTGGGCACAGTTATAGTTGTGGATAGTCAAGAAAATTTCTGATGTATAGAAATAATACTAGAATAATCCTCTTTACTGACACAGGAAAGTAGCAGTATTTCAGTCTAAAAGACAACCAATTTTAGACTTCATAACAAATTCAAACAGACTAAACTACCCCTACAGAATATACACAAAGACTAATTCCCACATGTTGTTTATTGCTCAATCAAGGCCAGGTTGTTTTGAGACTTACCCCCGCCCCCTGCAATAGTTGACTTTCTGTACATGGTCAGGACCACTCAAGGTTCAACCTGCTACTGTTATTGTTACGTCCTAAATGTTAATGTCATTTTCTGTCAGGGAAAAAGTTACATGTAAGCCAAGCATTTACACTGGCTGCTCTTTGTGACCTTACTACCCTGAAAAAACTGTATGATTTCATGTGTTATAAGGAGTTGGGCCCTACAAATGTAACATATAATTGTCCAGAGTTTGGCTAAGGGAGCAGGGAGCAGGCAATGGAGAGGAGGGGGTGTGTATGAATGAGAGTGTGTAAGAGCAGCAGCAATGTAGGGGTGAAGCTGTGCAGAGTGTGAATATATGTGCCCTGAGTGAGGGATAAAGAAGAAGCCTAACGAGAGGGTGAGTGATATCTGAGAATGAATGAGAGAGTGAGCAGAGTGAGAGAATGATGTAAGAAAATCATCTATGTATGAATGAATGTATGAGAGACAAAGCTGTGAGAACGAGCTGATGGTACATATAGGAACTGTGCAGAGAGCTGTATGAGAGTGTGGAAAAACAATGTAACATGCTATATGGTGAGAGACCTGTGTATGTGAGATGAATAGTTATGGCTGTATGGAGATTTGTAACTGTGGAAACAAGGAAGATGAAACTGTATAAAAGAAGATGGAGAAGAGAATGTACATAAA